>VZRU01011221.1:297179-368639 GCA_013398155.1 Pedionomus torquatus
TCTCCTCTCCTCTCCTCTCCTCTCCTCTCCTCTCCTTTCCCTTGCAGCCCAGGTTTTCAAAGGCCCATCAGGTTAGTTTGCATGGACAATCTGGCAATTTACAGGTCAATGTGGGCCAGGATCATGGTTCCACAGTCACAGACGCAGCACCATGCACTCTCCTATATATTACCCCACAGCGAAGACTTATGAAACAGTCATAAACCCACAGCCACACCCCTGTCAAGTTGGCAGAGGAAGCTACACAGTGTTTGTCACCTTTGGTTTCTATCTGGCAGCTGGTCAGCAGCAGATGTGATTCTTTAAAATAGAAAGTCTGCTGGAAAAACATATTCTGTCAAAAAAAAAAAAATTAAAAAATGTATTTGAAAATGTGCAAATCACATGAAGTTCAACCAAGCCAAGTGCAGAGTCCTGCACCTGGGACATGGCAATCCCAGGCACAAATACAGGTTGGGCAGAAAATGACTGGAGAGCAGCCCTGAGGAGAAGGACTTGGGAGTGCTCATGGATGAGAAGCTCAACATGAGCTGGCAGTGTGTGCTGGCAGCCCAGAAAGCCAACCACATCCTGGGCTGCATCAAAAGAAGTGTGACCAGCAGGTCACAGGAGGTGACTCTCCCCCTTTACTCTGTGCTCGTGAGACCCCGCCTTGAGTACTGTGTCCAGCTCTGGAGTCCTCAACAGAGAAAATACATGGACCTGTTGGANTCACAATTGGTTACTGCAGAACAAACTTGGTTGAAACTTAAGGTCCCTTCCAACTCTAGCCATTCTATGATTCTATGAAAGGCTTAGCATCGTTTCAGCAGCTACGTTGTCTCTAGCGTGTCTTAACGCTGGACTTCCCATTTTATTTAAACACAGACTGATTGACCCTGCCTCTTAGCCCACAGTTTTCAATACAAAATCTATGTGCTCCCAGGTCACCAGCATGGATCTGAGTCACACGCACTGAGTAGATGATCACGTTTCTGACAGAGTAGCCGACATGTCCAACAAGGTTTGTATTCAAATTTTAAGGTGGCCTCGGAGGAACAGACAACAGTTGATCTAGCACAAAAACCTGCTGGTACAGAGAGAGCACAAGGAAATTCATTGAACAGTTTAGTGAGTTTGGCCCAGGTTATGGCTTTACTCTTTGACTTAATATGGCAAAATACGACTTTACTGACTGCTGCATCACAGTCTGCCCGGTACTGGATTTGCTACCAGAGCTCAGCAGCTGGTCCCCTGGCTTAGTGCAGATTTGCAGAGGCAGCAGCAGCTCCACACAGCTGCAGAGCTCTCTGCCTGCGGGGATGCAGGTCTGAGGCTTAAGCCCCTTGCTCAAAGAGAGGTAACTGCTGTTACTCATCTCCAGAGGGGTGAATAATCAAGCGTTCAGCCAAAGGTCATGTACCAAGTTTAAAAAGTGTGTTTTCTGTTGAGGGCCACAAAAAGTTATTTTTCTTGCTGATTCAAATTTTTTAGAGGGATCAGCATATTGCAGTTTATACCTTTGAGTGGAAGAGTTGTTTATCCTGTTTGGCAAAGCATTGTCTAGGAAGGTTTCACTGTATTTCAGCACATCATAAGTGAAAGGCTTATAGTTTTACTTATTTAATACTCACAGTTGAAAGCTGTGAAGATTAACAAATTTAAAGTATTGTGAACAAAAGCCAGTATGGGTAGAAAACCCAGTTTGTCTCTACTGACAATCCACCAACGATCATTAGGGAATAGTTGTCCCCTGAACTTTTGTCACTCATAATGTTTTGGAGTCCATCACTATTATTATCACTACAAAAAAAATTAGGATTCACTCATAATTTTCCAAGCATTACCTTACGCACACACAGAGTCCACAGAAACCAGTAGGATTTTTTGCACAATAGCAAGAGAATTTTACCTTACCAAACGAGAATTTAGAGCTTCCCAGTAAGGTCAGTGAGTATTTAAAGTTCATTTGGAAGTTGCAACAGGTAAAATAACTGAGTCAGAGTGAGTCAGGTTCAGAAGAGGGTTTGGTTCTACAAGGATATAATTAAAAAAAAATCACACTAATGGGAAATGGTCGTTGCATAAGAATCAACATCCTACTTCTCGCCTTGATACTGGAATTGTTAGTGATGGATGTCTTCTGTACATGACAATGTGGGACATCTTGGTGTGGCCTATTGAGAGAAATAGGTCTGCTTAGTCCGTTTTTCTGAATACAATGTATTCAGAGAGAGATTTTTCAGCTGGATGGGGTAAGGAGGGCAGCCTGAGGGTCTGCCTGGCTTGAGGACTTTGGAAAAACAGTGTCCTGGCCACACCTTCCCTGTGCCCTAGAGAGAGAAGGTTATTCTGGTAGAGCAGAGGAAGCACTTTGCAAAATTAGGAGGAGGCAGCGCCTGGCCCATCTGCTGCGGATGTTTGTCCAGCAGTCTTTTATCAGGGACATACGGAGGCAGACTTGGACCCAGTCAAGCCTGGAGGGGCAGAGAGGGGGAGGTGTGGTGGTGTGCTGTACCCCCAGCAGGTGAAGCAGCCATGGCACAGCCGAGCCCCCAGTACAAGAGCAGAGGAGGAGGCAGAGGTACCATTCAGCTCCCTTTGAGTACCACACTGCTCTGGGCTGAGGAAGCATGCGGAGTGAGGCTGCCGTGGCAGCTGTGCACAGGAGAAAGGTCAGTGGAACCCATGAGATGTTCCCAACCACCCCTGAAGTCACATGAAGATGTTGGAAACCTCCTCCTCCTGCTGAAGGGGGACATGTGGGCCAAAGCAGGGAAGACCATCTCTTGTATGTCAGAAATAGTGCCAGCACACTCTGTCCCACGTTTGCCTGGAACCTTGCTCAAAATACAAATTTCCAGAGGGAAAACAGTACTCCTCTTGCATGGAGCATGATGACAGCTATTTTATATTGTATTTAAAGACCCAAATTCAATAAACCTCTGTTTTGCCTAAATCATTCTTAAGTCCTCCTCCTCCTCTTACTTAAGTCTTCAGACATCAGGAAACAAACAGCCAAAGGGAGTTAAAGCCAGGCTGGTTGAATCTGGGCCTCTGTGCTCATACAGCAGTGGCACAATGAGCTAGAAACAGGATTTTTGAGAAGAGATATGGCCTTGAAAAGAAGACAGAATTTCTCCCCCTCTTTTGCAGTCTTCCACTTGCTGCTGCTTTTTCAAGGATGTTAGATATGCAAGCATTTTAATTCAGCCATTTTCTTAATAGCCTATACTTATTTGCAGACAATGAAGTGTAAGGAAAGTGCATTTACTCTATCTGCTAGATCTTTACTTGCAAATATAAGTTGTATTTTGTAAGGGAAAAAGAGTAATAGGAAATAAACAAATTATTTGAATATTTGCTTGTCTTTAAAAATAATACCTAAAATCTGAGCAGGTTTTTTTTTTTGTTTGTTTGGTTGGTTTGGGTTTTTTGTGTTGTTTTTTTTTTTGTTTGTTTGTTTGTTTTATTTTTTTTTCACTAGGTATCTCAATATTTTAAGTAGAATTGTCAGCAGTATCACAATTGGTTACTGCAGCCAAGAAAACCAACCTGATCAAGAACCAAAGATCTCATTAGCTTTAGCAACAGTGTGTCTAGAAAGCTGGAAAGCCAGCTACCCTTTTAGTGTCTTCTACAGCATTCTCCAATCTTCAGATCTTAAAACATGCTGCATACATTAATGAGCAGTCTCACAAAATACCTGTGGTCTTGTGGTTAAGACAGCCCCACTCCGTTTCAAAGAAAGGATGTTCAAAGCCTTACGCTGTCACAGCCAGCTCATGCAAGACTAAGAAAGACTGATACTGAAGTGCTTTAAATTTAGGCATGGGAGTAATTCTGTTAAATTCAGTGAGAAGAACATGCTTAAATGTTTTCAGGTTATGGGTATTTAAGGGTATCTTTGGGTTCAAAGTTCAAATAACCCTCCTGCAGCTGCTAACAACCTCACCTCTGACTGTCCATTGGAGGAGCTTCCAGAAATGATTCCATGTATTTGTCTGCAGAGGGAGGGTCTGTGGCAGAGGGTCTGCTGGAAGAAGCAGAGCAGGGAGAGGAGGGAGAGAAATAATATCTTAAACTGTGATTGTTTAACTACTACTGCAGCTGTCCTGGCACACTCTGCCCCGGCCCTTGGTCCAGGGTTGGCCAAAAATTACAGAGCAATTATTACCCCTTGACCAAGGGCTTTTCTGGGTTCATGCACTACCTTTGTTTGCTTCCCCGTGACACGTGGGGATCCTGAGTTAAAAGGCATATTCAGAATAGGTCTGATCAAACCAGTTGGGTGAAAACACTGGGGCTCCATCCATCAGCTGGGTGAGCCACAGCCTCACCCAGGCTGTGGGGCATCTCCGTTCAGCTCCCCGCTCTGCCCCACAGGATTTCGGTTTGCTTCCCAGGGCTCTCCCTAGCTACAAGTTTCACCTCCCCAGTGTAGCCCTAACAGTGTTTCTTAGTGGACTAGCTCAGCCAGTTCTTTCAAAGCTTTTTAGATTTCATGGATTACGTCCTTTATGTGGCCAGCTCTCCTCACGTGTTGCCTGTGTAATCTGAGAAAACAGCAAATACCTCAACTCTGTGGCACTTGCTCTTGTGGCAAGTGCTGTTGGTGTTGGCAAAGTACCGCTGTTATAAAACACTGCTTGAAAATTAAATGGCACAAAGCACTCAGTTTGCTTTGTACGTTACAGTTTTTTTATCATCATTGATGAGAAACTTATACCTGTCATTTCTTCATCAAGGAGCATCACTGAAATATTTCCTGTACTTTCATCACAAACTTTTTCCTTTAATGAATCACAACATTATGTATAACACTTCCTTAGACTGCATATTACTCTTGCTTCTGAGTTGACTCATCAATTGTGTTGAGCCTGGGATGCAAAGTGGAGCCCTGAGTGGAGCTCAGAGGAATGAAGAGGAGAAAGGGGTCACTTAATCCTCTGAAAATCCAGCTTTGCAGGGACCAAACAGTAGGTCTGTCATTTGAATCAGTGACTGTTCAGAGAGCAACAGAAGTCACAAGCAAATGTTGATACCGTAAGTGTTGGAAGAACTACTAAATCCTATGAGAAAGGTTTAAAGCAGTATTGACATACAATAATCCTTCTCGAAACATACTGACCTTCAAAAATAGGTTTACAGACTCCCTTCTGGACAATAATTTTCATAGCAGAAGTCTGGCAAAAAACCTTGGAAACCACATTCAGTAAGTATTCTTTGTCTCCAATACAAGGATAATTACATTTCCGTTCCCCCAATATCAGGACTTTGCCTGCAAAATTTGATAATTTAATTAGAAATTGTATTGACAGGCAAGGAATCCACCAGACTGGAATTGCAGGTTTCTATAAGAACCATGTCAACAGTGTTTTTTTTAGTGTAAAAGAGCACTTTGGTCACCTCTTCCTCACTAACACCATCCTAAACATGAAACTGAAAGACTCAAGAAAGGTACGAAATAAAAATTGCAGGGCATATAAAGACATGAACACAACAACAACAACAAAAAATAAAGGGCATAGAAACAGCTTTAAAACAGCACATTCGGTGGACAGAAATTAGGCCAACACATCAAACATACATTGTTTATTGTTGATGCCCGAGGCCACAAAAGTATTTGGAGTCTTTGGCTTTCTGTGTGTACAAGATGACGACAGAAGCCAGACAATGGACTGATGTTTGTTCTTTCAAACCCAACCACCAGATGAGTGGGGTTGTTGTTTTTAAATATTTAGTGTTTCGTTGGAAGGCTCGCACCTCTCACATGCTCCTTGAAAGAGAAACAGCACCACAAGGATCCGGAGCAAGTTCCAAATCCTCATTCGGCCCTCAATTATCCATCCCTCCCACACAGACAGAACTGTATTTGCAATTTATTAGTTTGGGGCTTACTCTTCTTTTTATTGTGGTTTTGGTTTAGTTTATAGCACTATATATTTTTGGCATTTGTTCTTTGATTTTAAAGTGATTTTCATGGTCATGGGAGGACATAAAGACCAAATGCTCTAATAGAGCAAGGTACAGAAAGGTAGGGTTTGCTGACCACATCGGCAGCAGTGGCCTTTGGATCAGGGTCATGAAAATGTGTTTTCCCTGCGCAACCCTTCCAAAGCATCACAGGCCTCCTACATACAAACAATGATTTGTAAGGACCTCTGCTTGTATTTTGCCAAAACAACTTGCCTTTTCAAGAAAGCAGAGAGGAATTGGCCCAGCTCGTTTTAATACCAAGTCCTGTGTCAGCATCTGAGAGTCAGTATTCAAAACGAGCCCAAGAGAAAGACTAATCCCACCTATGGTCAACCTTGCTTGGTGGCTCTCCTCCCTCTCTGTAGTCAACAAGGAGAGATCACCAGAGGGCAAATATGTTCGGTTGGGAAGAGAGTGGGGTGAATTCTTCCTCCATCGATTTGTATGCAAAGTTTCTGCAAACCATTAACAAGATTTGATCTCTTAAATCCTCTCAGTGATCTTGAAATACTACTTTTTACAGCTTGATTTGGGTAATTTTCTGATCATTTCAAGGGAGGGCTAGGGAGGTTTTGCTCAAATTTGTTTGAAAAAAGAGAGAATCTGGGGTTCCATTAACCTCTTGTGCTTTTTATTTTGCCCTCCCTGGCTGCAGATGGAAAGTAAGGACAGATATCTCAAACCTGAACATATTCTGGTGCCATGGGACCAAATTGTATGTGATTTTAACCATGACTGAAATAGATTCCGTGCAGGAATCCCAGCAGATTTCTGGGGTGAATTCTGGCTCTAGAGACTAGGGACAACTTCTCTGCTCACTGACCCATAATGTGGTCAGGATTTGCCCTACAAAGGCCTAGCTGATGCTAACATGAATGAGATTCTCCATTTACTGCCTACAGCAGGTTTGTATGGAGCCTGCCTCTTCTGGATCCCTGGCAACTTCTTCTGCAATGTTTGTGTCAAAACACAAACCTCTTCGTGATGAAAAAGGTGAACAGGCATCCTGCACATAAAGGCAGCCAACAGAAACCTTTCTTCCTGAATAAGCAGTGGAGAGCCATTGTGCACCCTTTGTGTTCTGAAAGGAGGCAAATTCAATGGAAAAATAAAATATATATCCTAAAGGCTTCATGACTCCCTTTTCATTCAGTGTTACTGTACTGGAAAACTCTTTTATATAGCAATATTTTACTACCTTTTGACAAAATTCTAGCTTTATTGTGATCAGTTGCTGGGGTTTTATTGCACTACTATATGCTTGGTAACTCAATCTGTAGTTAAAGCTGCTGGCATGTGTTTGAACAAAATAGGTCTAGAAATGGACTACTTGCCTGGTGTAGCTTGTGGCTTTTTCTGTCTTTGCGTACAATTATCTACTAATAGGCACAGTTTCACAGTACTGTGTATTTGCCTGTTATCACCATGTCCTCTGTTTACTGTCAGTTGAATCATGGATTTTTCCCACTAGTTTTCTTGTTTTGAAGGCCTATGCTTTAAAAAAAAAAAACCCAACAGGCAACTAAATGTGATCCAGACCAATGCAAGGTTGCCAATTTTGCTGAAGCTGCTGATTCAACAGGGTCTTTCAGCATTTGTAAGTTTAGGAGCATGACCAACAGGGCTATTTATGAAACAGTACCGCTAGTCATATGTTTAAAGTTACACTTGTGTTTAAGTACTTTGTGGAATCAAACCTAAATGCTGAGGGCTAAGCTGAGATGACTCACTTAAGGAAAAAAATCATATATGCGAAAAAATATTCCCACTTCCTGATAAGTCACTGAATAGCTGCTTCTATTAAAATTCCAAAGATGAGATTTTCTTAGTTGACTATATTTTTATAAGTCCAGAAGCATGAACCTCAGTAATGCCGTTAATATGTGATTTAAGAGGATTCAACCCCATAAGCAGCAATAAAACCCAGTCAATGCAAATAAGAGATACTCTGCTGGCTTCTTAAGGAAAATCTCTCTAATTCAAAACATACCCGGTCAATGGATTTAGCTAACTTCAAGTGGAGAAACAATTCTGAAAACACAGGTTCATGGGTTTTAGTAATGCAGAAAGACAAACAGAAAGTACTGGTGCTAGGTAGTGTGCCCTTAAGTCTATAAATTCTTTGAGTATAGTGTAGTGTTGGGTGTTAGGTGTTAAACATCCTGAAACACTCATCAGCAGTTTGTCCATCGGCAGGCGAATTTTCCAGATGGTCTTTGGATGATCAATTACATTGCTCCTAATTTCAAGTTGCTCCTCTGTGTGTCTCCTTCCCTGCTGCTTCAGTGAGAAGAAAGGTAAAGTCTTTAACAGTTAAGCAGCTGGCACAACTTAGGTAAAAAAATAGTTTAAAAGAATAGTACAGAAATGCATTAATGGATCTAGTGGGATTTTACATTCATTTATCCATTTTTTTATGGTAGCAGAACAACGAGATTTTATTTCTTTTTTTGTCATCATTTTGTCATCGCTTATTTACTTTTTTATCTTTTAAAATCATGTTTCCAAAGATTTGCTTATAAATGAAAGGATAAGGTCTTTAGGATATTTGGAACCTTGAATGACTTCTTGGTGATATATTTAACTATTCAATCCAATAGAAACAAGAATAGGCCTCAGATGAATCTTTCCCTGCATATGTACCACTACATCTGATTTTCCGAGTCTCTACAAACACATATTGTTCTTGTGCTTATACAGTTTTAGGATATCATATGCATGGTTTATAACAACTTTTGTTTAGACTCTCCAGGGTGTACAGACCTCTATTAAGACTCTCCTCAGTATAGAGTCCCTTGTTAAAATACTGAGCAGCTACTATTTCTAAAGACCAATGGCCTTATTTGGAACTTTTTAAATGAAATAAACATTCAGTGCTAACCTCAGAGATCCATGTTGGTCTTGTTCTTTGGTAAAGTCTGCTGCAACTTAGTCAAATTTGTAAGTACTGACTGTGATATTTGCTGTCTTAATAGTGATATTGTGTATATCTCCATCTTTCAAGTGCCGAAGTAAGGGTATTTCATTGTAGTCTTTGTTGACACAGAAGGATGTTCTGTACAGAAAATGACATACAGAAAGTGAATGATGTTTCACTGACTTCAATACAAATCATAGAATCATAGAATGGTTAGTGTTGGAAGGGACCTCAAAGATCATCAAGTTCCAACCCCCCTGCCATGGGCAGGGACACCTCCCACCAGACCAGGTTGCTCAAAGCCCCATCCAGCCTGGCCTTGAACATTTCCAGGGATGGGGCATCCACGGCTTCTCTGGGCAACTTGTTCCAGTGCCTCACCATCCTCACTGGAAAGAATTCCTTCCTAATATCTAATCTAAATCTCCCTTCTTCCAGTTTAAAACCGTTACCCCTTGTCCTATCACTGCACTTCCTGACAGTAGTGTGGTCTAAATAAAATTAGATTCAGCAATCAGCATTTTGCACTTCAAAAGGTAGTTATAGATAAACAACCAGGTTATTACAAGTCTATTATTTGAACTACGTGGAGCCTCTGAATCTTTTGGGAAACTCTCTTAGGTCTTTAGTTACCACTAGTTAATTTTCTTTGCAGCTTTTCCACCAATTTATCTTTCCCATTTAACTCCTTAGGTCTTCTAATAACTGGTTAATGGCTGATATTAAAAGCTTTCAAATCTATTTAGATTTTGGTTTCATTTTACAAGTGATGTATAGGTTTTGTGGTTTAACTGGCTACAGTGTTTGCTTAAAACTTTGGCAATAATTACCTCAGTCTTCTTCATGACTTCAGCAGTGACTTGGTAGATCTTTTTTAGGAGGTTTATATAAGTGACAGCATCTCTAACCAGACAGTTCTTGTGCAGTCCTGATCCCTTCAGCTTATCCCGAAGTCTGCAAAAGAATTGATCTGTTGTTATTTTTCCAAGTATCTGGCTATTTATACAGTGTAGAAATGAAGACCTTGAGGCAGCTGAAGTGTTCCAGTGAGTCAGTCAGGGCAAGCAATATATATTTGATCTGTTCTCTGCTTTGAGGAGCTGGATGAACTTATTTTAATTCTTAAAATGTTTTCTCCATACATGTTAATGGCCCTTTAAACTTGACTTATTTCTCTTCCTTAGATATGACTCACAATTCCTTAAGCACTTCACTTTTGAAACCTGCAGCTTGGAAAGCTTTGTGGGTTGGCATTACGTTTATTACTGGGAGCTATGTCCCGGTGGTGTACCTGGGCTGATACAGACAATAGCCTAAGGTTAACCTGTTCCTCAAGGAGCTCATCTTCTAACCAGACCAAGGTAACCACCAAACTTGTGGTGGAGAAATCATGTTTTACTGAGGGTGGAGGTGTCCAAAGAAGGCGGGATTGTTCAGTTTTAGTTAGCAGTACCCCGGAGCTGGTACTGGCCTAGCTGCGTCCTTGTGTTTTAGAGGAGGAACTGAAGGCTCAAGGAGGTGGCACTGGCTGTAGGAGGGGATTCTGGCTGCTAGAGACAGCGTGATAGTGGAATGGAGAAGCTCTAGGGGAAGGAGTTGGCAGGCCCAACATGGCAAAGAGTAGAGAAGTGAAGAGCATAAATAAAACTACAGATACTGCAGAAGAAAGTGCTAATATATAAGAGTACCTGGGTAGTTAGCCTGCAACGCCTACTTTTTGGCTTCAACTTCCACATCTCCCAATAACCGCCCTTTGTCCCCCTGATCCCAAAGAATGAAATAATGCAAAAGTTAAACCCCAGAAAGATGCTGCTTATGTATATAAGGATTCCAGCAAGATAGCCATTTGGATTACATCCCGTATTTCTGGAAATGTGTGGAAAAAAAACATTCTACAGAGAAAGAAAGGACAAGAATCAAAAGAAGAATTTGCTTTTTGATAAAGCAGACAATATATATTAAATTAGTTATTTGTTATGATCTTTGGCCATTTGTCTACATTCAGTTCTTTCTCAAAGGTCATTTTATCATACTGGGCTCAGCAATCCTGTGAAATACAATTAACTGTCATTTGATGTAAGACAGAATGTGGTCCAACTTTAAATAGAAAGATAATGGCTTTTATCTTTTTTTTTTTTTTTTCCTCCCAGAATGTTTCAGCAGTGTTGTTATAGATCAAAATCTACACCGCCAAATAAATACATAGAATTCCTCATGCTAGTGGGAACCGAGCAGCCTCATGCAACAAGTTGAGACAGATATCTGTATCACAGGTATATTAACAGAGGAGAAAGACTCATGTATATTATGTCACATGTATTTTAGCAGAGTGAAAGAGGACTCCTGTTCATCTCATTTATCATGACTTTACAAACATGAGGAATATCCATGAACCCTATCCTTTTAGCAACCTAATTTTTGTTACTGAAAGATATTTCAGTGACATTAATGTAAGTCTGGTTTCAAAAGGAGAGGAAAAAGTATAATGTTGACTTTATCAGGAAAAGCTGAGCAGAAGAAATATTTTCCTTTTACTGAATTACATTGTGATACTGTATTTTGATTTGTTCTTGCACAAAATTTAATCTGAGGAGCTGGAGGAAGTTTACAAATAACCGAGTCTCAGAGAGTAGGGAAAGTGATAAACGCTGACTGATTTGCGCAGTCATTCAAAAATCAATAGCAGATAAAGGCGCAGAGTTCACATCTGGCTTCAGCAGCCTCCACGCTGCTGATGCAGTAGCGCTGTTGATATCACGCCTGGCTTAAGCTTGCAGGTTTGTTTTGAGCTTCTGAGCACTACTCAGGTGCTCGAAGCAGAGCACATAGCTAAGCACGTTTCTGAATCACAATCTGACTTTGTTTGCCAGGGAACCTGGTGAAGCTTGCACCGCATCTGACTTCTGCACCCATCCATCAGCAAACAAAAAAGCTTCAGGCTCTGGCTTGCTTCATCCAAACACAGCCATCACTGCAAGAGACCAAATAACAGAATCACGGAATGATGTGGGGTTGGAATGGACCTCTGGCGATCATCTAATCCATGCCCCCTGCCAAAGCAGGTCTTCCTAGAGCAGGTTGCACAGGAACTTGTCCAGGCAGATTTTGAATGTCTTCAGAGATGGAGACTCTACCATCTCTCTGGGCTACCATCTCTCTGGACAGCCTGTTCCAGGGCTCTGCCACCCTCAAAGTGAAGAAGTTCCTCCTCATGTTTAGATGGAACTTCTTAAGTTCCAGTTTGTGCCCATTTCCTCTCATGCTCTCACTGGGCACCACTGAAAAAAGACTGACCCCTTCCTCTTGACACCCACCCTTTAAATATCCCTAGGTGTTGATCAGAAACCTCCTCAGTCTCATCTTTTCCAGAATAAAAAGACCAAGGGAGATAAATCATCTTTATTTCATGAGAGTAGCCACCATCCACTGATGAATACAGGTAAGATGGTTTAAATTAAGCATCAAATTGCATCTCAAGCCTTATTTATTTGTGTGCATAGGAATGGCCCAGGCACAAGCACTCAAGCTGCATGTCAACTCAGCAGCAGAGAAGATAAGCTCCAGCAGAAAGGTGCAGTGGACAGCTGTGGGGGACACAGCGGGGAGCAGATTGATTCTGTGCCAGGCATCTCTCAGAGCCTCAACTGAAAACTCGAAACTTGGAGACTGTGATAGTCTCAGTCCCAGTAGTGCCCAGCATAAGGTGGGTTTCATACAATTGAAAAATCAATAAAGATTGAATAAATTTTGTTCTAAGTTTTAGCATCTTTTACAATTGTTGTGCTGTAAGCTTCACTCTAGACCTTCTACTTTTGATCTGTTTTTATAAAAAATAATAATTCAGCAGTGGTGTATGCAACACAGTTCATTTAAATCAAAGAGGCTAGTTGGCAGAGGGAGCTGTGAAGATCAGTTTCTTATGTCTCTGGATGATGTGAGATTTATTTCCTTCTGTAACAAAGTACGGTGTCTAATCAGAGCGTTTCCAAATTACCATCGTCTGTCTCCTACGTAGCAATTTCTAGTGGCTGGGCTTACAGTAGAGCTCATTTATAGAAACTACCCTCAACAGGGGCAAAAATTTTCTGCTACTGCACCAAATAACTTCAATGAAGCTTTACACCCTGATGAGAAGTTTATGACATAAAATTGCATTTTCAAAAGTTCTTATTTGTCTTGTTCTATATTTTATTTTCAAACATCTGCCAAAAATCAGTTTTGTTTTTTTTTCTTAAGCAACATCTGGAGCAAATGCAAGCAACTGTCTATTGCTGTGACCTTACAACACTACACGATAATACTAATGAAACACACTTTAAAAAAAGTAAATTCTGTGTTCTGTTAAGCACTGCCTATCTACAAGAATGAGCTAATTTTGAGAAGACAAAGCAGGGTTTGCATGTCATAGAAGACTTATTTTAAAACTTATTTTCTTACATGGATCAGTTTGTACCCCCTTCCATCAACAAAATATCATCAGCCAATTTGCCCCAGATTTGTAAGCACCAGGGAACTAGATTTTTATGGGGGGAGGCAGGAGGAAAGATGTAATAAAAGTAAGTAATATTAGAAGTACACTGAGCCAGGTCTGTTTCCATACTGCTTCCAGATCTGCAAGTTGAGGGAAAAGCAAAGGGATCCTTTATTTAATAATTAGTCAAGTCCTAATTTCAGAAGCCTTGGGAAGGGAGCAAACTAAAATCCTAGCTATGGATGAATTTATGTGGACATTTTCTCTAAGGTTATTAACAAACAAGAGCAAGCATCACAGGAAAGGATTCATTTGTGTGATGGAGGTAGAAGACACAGGAAAGTTTCCAAGGGCTCGAGAAAGTACCTTCTTGTATCTATAACCATCATAGTGATAGTAATGTTATTGCTACTACTTCTGTACTAACACTGATGGCAATACATTCCATTATGCCTTGAAAAGGCAGTTATTATGCTTACACAAAAAAAGACCTGTGTGCACCAAGAAATTCAGAACATACCCTAATGTACTGTATAAAGCATCAAGGTACAGGAACGGAAGGCAAGGTAGACGCATCCATCTTTGAACTAACCTGAAGACAGTGGTAAATAAATGTGTACTGACCTACCTTGAGGTCTGCTATGTTTATACGGAGGGGATATCGACCAGGCTGGCACAAGGAATTAGGAAAATAATTCTCTCTTCACAACATCTGGAAAGGAAAAGCCAAGCTGACATGGTAGCTTACTAAATTAAAGCCACAGCCCTTTAGTCCCTGGTTGTACAGCCAGGTCAGAGACGTTTTTACTGTCAAGTCAAATCATGCCCACATAACTTCTGTTTCTGGGAAGGAAGAAATGTTGACATTTGTTTATCTTTGCACTGAGAGGCAAAAATTCCCACAAAAGCCATGAATGACTTGCTGGCTGAGTTCAGCAGTGAGAACGCCTAACCATGAGGCCAGATACGTTGCACAAATATATTTATTCCTTCAGGTCCATCCTGATTCTATTTTGCATTATTCCCTTAGGTGAAGGAACCTTTAAAGCTTCAAAGTTAAATTAGGATCAGGGTAGTACATAGTTGTTCCCAGATCCAAGTTTCACAGCATGGAAATCCCAGCTGGTTTGAAAGCAGGCTGAAAATATTATGAAAGGAGATTCTTTTTCTGACTGTTGGGTGTGTTTGTTTTACCTCTCTGGGGAGAATATGGGTTCCCTAAGCCACACTCTGCATTTAGACTCTTCACCGGGAAACCCTAGAGAGGAAATTCTAAATCATAGCTTTCTGCACACTGTATTTGACAGCTGGGTCTTTGAAACTTGCAGTGTCTCTGCTGTCTCCTGGCTGAAACCAGCAGGACTTTTACAGAGGATTCAATGAATTTCCTACATGGGGACAACAAAGATGTTACTATTCTCAGTTATGATGGAGAATTCTTATCCTAAGCATTCTCCTTTATAAACAGAGAAAACCCCACCTAGCTCAGTTCCAGAAGAAAGAGCATAATGGCACCAGTACCAGTTTATTACTGCATCACCAGACCAGCTGCAGAGATGAAAGGCTTTAGACAGATACTATTATTTCCCTCAGTTAATCTGCATCTTTTCTTTATGTTCTTCACTAAATAAAATAAAACTTGGCATTATTTTAGTTAGACACCTTCCCTTCAGCAGATTTAAAGAAACAAAGACTTTTTTTTTTTTTTTCTGTTCAAAGACCAGTCACAAAATTCCAATTAATTTAGAAGTGGTTTGACATGTTGTCTCAGTTTTCAAGAGAGAAGGCTTGATGTTCATGGGCCACCTCAACAAACTACTGCCCCAAAGTGTATTTTGTCCCGTGATTTGATCTTGGAAAACTCATCTTTTTAGACAGCACATTTACTTGCTCTTCTTCATAAAATATGTATACAAAGAGTCCCTGCCTTTTCTCCAGGATTGTGTAATGTTTTGAACTACTTATGAGAAAACAGGAGCATGACCTACTGCATCAGCTGGAGAATACTGAATGATAACTTCATGCATTGGTATAATCATCAAGCAACATCATCTGTTTTAAAGCAAAGCCAAGCTCAGTCGCAGCTGGAGATGAGAAATAGGAAAGGTAGAAGTTGGAGGTAAGAAAGAAGATTTCAGGGCATAAATTTACTTCACCTGAGCTCATTTCTACCCCTTGCACAAGCTGAAGATTGGCATTTGAAACGGGGCTGTCACTCTGGGTGTTGTTGGTGTTCTTCTGAAACACCTAGACCTCTTCAGCATGACCTACCGCAGCTGAGCATCCTGTAGAGCCACAGGAGCTCTCCCATGGATCATCATGCAGTACACGCATCCCCAGAGAGATGTAGGCTGGAGCTGTATCTGACAGCTTTTGCTGTGTGACAATCTGTATTTCTTCTTGTGGGAAAGAAAGGCCAGCGGGTCCTGTTTGTGGCAGAAATCTAATTTATTTGAGCACAGATGAAAAGCTGAATGAAGCTAAGCTGTGTTTAGGAATATTGATATAACATGAAAATCAATCAATGAAAACATACAGGAATCAAGGTTTACTTCAGCTAGTTTGACGCTAGTGAATAGATCAAAGCAGTTAAAACAAAAATAACGACTTACAAAGACCAACGATAGAGAATAAGAACCTGTAGAAAAACAAACAGAACACCTGCCTGAACTTGAGGGTGGCAAGGGAATTATCCCCAATTAAACATATTTCCTGAAACATGTTTACATGAAAATTGCTTGGGGGTTGGGAGCACAAAGTAATTAGCTGAAAAAATGACTAGATGGGTGAGGTTAGATGATCTGTTTGTCTAGTCAGCTTTTTAGGGCCAATGCAATAGAAACAGAGAAAGGGAAAGGAGGGGACTGCAGGTTTACAGAAAAGAAGTAAAGAACACATTGGTTTATTTGCCAGAGTCAATAATAATACTTGATAAAGCTACAGAGCTTCAATTATTGAGCTGATCAAGGATCTCGTACTATAATGCTTTTTCAAGAGAAAATGCAGTTCCCATAAAGTTGTTGCTTTCCAGAGGGAAGTTATATTTAAATATCATTTATACTGGGAAAAACAGTATTTTGAGCTGTTGAATTGACATGAGGTACTTCATTTTAGGTCAGTTAGTTACCTAAATTATTTTTCCTTCCTATGACATATTGCTTCCAATGAGCTCTAGACTAAGCACCTTGCTGTTTTAGGGCTGGGCTGTGGTTTTACAACAATGCAAAACAGCCATCACCTGACTGTACGACATCGTGCATCACAGGATTCACCCGAGCAGAGTTTGTAATGAGAGGTGTAACTTAGCCAGAAAGCTTGGCCCTTAAAATAGAATGAATATTGATTTACTGTGAGGCAAACACAAGGTTTAGCTGCAACAAGCAGCCTTGGTTACGTACTGTACTGAGTGTTTACAGGAATTATGATCAAAGCACCTGCAACACTCAGAAAAGCCATGTAAAGTTTCTGAGGTTCAAATGTAGGCTGCCCCATACGACAGTAATGATCATATAGCAGTCTGCCCTTCCAAGGCTGTGTTAAAGCTTACCCCTTGCAAGTTTTTCTAGTAATTTTTCTAGTTTTTCTCCAGGGAGACCTTATAGCAGCCTTCCAGTATCTGAAGGGAGCCTACAGGAGAGCAGGAGAGGGACTCTTTGTCAGGAAGCGTAGTGATAGGACAAGGGGTAATGGTTTTAAACTGGAAGAGGGGAGATTTAGATTGGATATTAGGAAAAAAAATCTTTACTGGAACAGGCTGCCCAGGGAGGTTGTGGATGCCCCATCCCTGGAAATATTTAAGGCCAGGCTTGATAGGGCTTTGAGCAACCTGGTCTAGTGGGAGGTGTTCCTGCCCATGGCAGGGGGGTTGGAACACGATGATCTTCAAGGTCCTTTCCAACCCTGACCATTCTATGATTCTATGATTCTAATCGACTTTACAAGAGCGTTACCCTACAAAGGTACACTGAAGTGTCAGAATACTTATTTGTGGCCCCTGATAAAAGCATTGGGGGCATTTTAATGAAGTTCCACTGCAGCCCTTTGCATCCCAGGCAGCTGCCACACCACATTCTGGCCAACGCTGGACCCCAGAAGTACTGCTGTAGGCCCTCTGGTCTCCTGGAGTGTCAGAAGCTTGCAAGGGCTGGATCAATCTCAGGCAATGTCGCACAGAGAGTGCAATACAGGTGGTGTTTCCTGTCTTCCAGATACTGCTTTCATGATCTTTACTGCCGCCGGATTCGACTTTCCATGGCATACCATGCCCTGCCCACAACTAGCCCAGTCTTTATTACAAGAACATATTCATTGTTCTTACACTCTTTACAATACAGCACCTCTGCTCTTGCATTGAAGTATGTGTTTGGCAAAACATCGTGAGATGACAGCAAGTCTTCTTCATCCACTGCTGACCACACTCTCAGTATTTATTCCAGCAACCACCCTAGAAGCAGGACCCTTCCCCACACACCCCCGAGTAATTTTGGCCATTTCCAAATACAGTGGCAGTCTGCTTTCTGATTGCATTTGACTTAGCAAAGTCCTACTTCAGGAAAAAAGGGTGCGCTTAAATCCCACTGGCCCTAAAGTTAAAGCCTTCATAGTACCCTAAAGGGAAACTTTCCTGAGCCAGGGTTTGATATTTTAAACAACTTACATCGTTGAACTGTGTTAATAGTCTGCACAGAGTCCATGCAGATGACTGTAGGCTGTGAGTTTAACACCCTTTCACCATAATGAAGGTCTCAGAAGCTGTTCTTCATGACTATTCATGGGTATTTGCCTCTATTACCATAGCGCCATGTGTAGGCAGAGTGCACAGCTAAAGAAAAACAAACAAATGAAACTGGCAAATGCCCAAAGCCATGCCACCATCTCCCCATCCCACCCACTGATAAAATAAATTCCTGGCATTTTGCCTATACTCTGGAATGCTAAATTAAATAAGTATTCCTGGTTGTGCATGCTGAAAGTCAGAAAATCTGAACCCTCGTGGAAAAAAGAGGAAGCAAATCAACGTCCCAGGGACTTTCCACTAAGAACCTTCTGTTGCCAGCCCCTGGAAATTCAAATGTGGGGAGTAAACCTAAAATCATCCCAGTAAAGATTACTGTCTAACCCAGGTCATATGAAAAGAGGAGAGTCTCAGGTCCCTGAGACTGACCCTAAAAAGGCTGGAACACCTTCCCTGAGCTCCTGGAGGAAAGCACTCAGATGTTTACATCAGTAAGAGCACCTGGGGATTAAGGCAGATAAAAGGCCTGCTGTAGGAATTTGTGATGGACAAGGTCATCCACTTCTCCTTTCACCTTTGAGGTAGAGTCGGTCCACAGAGAGAGCACAGATAACAAGTCCATTTTAATCCACAAGGGCAACAGGCATGTCAAAGAGGAGATGGGACCTGTAACTCCAGTGTGACAGCCTTCAGGGACAATGGTGGCAGCCCTTTTCCACCGAAGTTAAGTCAAACACCATTAGTGCAACGGGCCACAGTGTCGGCTCTGGCTCCTTCAAGAGGGGAAGGTGGTGAACGAGTTCACGCGTGGCTTTTCCTTCCAAGCTGTCCACAGGCAGGGACAAGGATCATTCAGAGCTCGCAGAGGCTCAAGCAGTCTGTGTCTCTCCATCCCTCTCTTCGTTTGACAGCCAAGCATCACACACCAATAGATCCCCAGAATCATTTTCCTATCTGTCTCTCACTCCATCTCTGCCTGTTTACACCGCTGTAAGTAAAAGCACAATCAGACCTCTCATTTTTATTCCATCAACAATAATCCTTATACGAACAGAAAATGAATTTGATACATAAAGTGCTCAGCTATCAGCTTTAATTTTGTACTAAGAAGAGACGCTTTTAGTTGTTAACAGGAATGTGTGTCAAAGGGGAAGGAACCAAAAATAGCTCTGGATTAAAAAAAAAAAAAGCAGCACCATAACTGCTATTCTAACAGCACATGTCTGGCTGGTAACCTTAAGGATGTGCCAATAGTAAGGGTACATGTTTTAACTCGCTACAAAATGAATGTGCCTATGGGCCAGATTTGTATCTCAGTTATAACTATGTAAAGCAGAAATAAACTTCTTTGAAGTTGTTAGGTTTATTTGGGATTTATAGTAGCCTGAGATCAAAATCAGAACTGCGTTTTAAATTGAGATGAGCAGAACAATGAAAGGGGCAAAAGATTCAGATGGCGATGAATACAACAAGATCTCCAATATAAAGCTCAATTTTCTCTCTGTGCATGGTGTAATGAAGCAGGGGAACATTGCTGGCTCGATGGTTCATATTACTATATAATGAGGTTACTATATAAATTATTGCATGCAGACACACACACTCTCACACGCTATTTCTTTGGCTTGGATTTTCATGAGTTTCTTTGCCTTCTTTGTTCTGGGAAGCAAGTAATAAAAAAATACAAAAGTGAATTATATATATCCAAATACATACATATTAAATACGTTTGGAAGCATAACTATTATTTTTTAAAATCTGTTTTCCTTATTACATGCTGCCTAGAATAAAGAAGACAAAGACATATATGTTTTTCACTTCTTCTGAAAATTAAAACCTATTTCCAAAGCCTCTCTGTCTTAGGTAGAACCCAAAGAAATATATAAAGTTCTGGTCTACATAAGGGAATGCCTTCAGCCAGCATTTTACACCATTTTAGAACACCATAGTTCCAACACAGTGTATGCCTTCTCCTGTTTCTTTTAAGTAAAAGTAATTAATGAATACCAGTGAAGCAGCCCATGTAATGTACTGACTTTGTTAAATTTCTGTGATAAATACAGAAACTAAGACAAACACCTAAACAAAGGCTGTAACTAATGGTGGGTGAAATGGGTTTCAAAGTTATTTTCTGTAATAATAATACATTTATGTACCCAAAAGCACCCAGACACAACAAAATATACCTCTCAAACAGAAATTACCACTGTGGTTGTTTTGATTTTTTTTTTTAGAAGGAATTAACTAGATGCTGAATAAGAATATTTCTGGTTGATTTAATGCGATTTGAATACATACACTGCTCCAAAGTTCAGGCTTACTCTGCTAAGGAAGTATGGACTCAGAAAAGCATCTTTCCCTTCTGGTAACTGTGCCTGACTCCTAGACGAGTGACTTTTCACATACCTAGTACATATGAAGAATCTTTTTATGCATGTTACTTTGTGAATTCCCAATGCCAATTTGGGTGATTTTTAAAAAAATCTATTGAGGATGTACAAAATCATCCCAGCAACAGGGGTGGGGTGTTTTATTTTTGCTCCAACAGCTGCTGTACCCTTATGTTCTGCCAGGAAACTGCTTTTGGTGGGGACACTCACTGGTTTGGAGAAACTCGACCACAAAATGTGTATTGTTTTGAAAGGTTTGTATTTCTGCTGTTCACATGCAGCCAGCCATGGCACACACTGCTCATTAGGAAACATCTGTCCAGGGGTTTTCACAGTTGCAAACATTTTAAAGCATAATAATGATTTTGAGAGTAGATAACTATGAAACAGTCATATGCAGGCAGGTTTCAATAACTAAATAGAAGTCACATGGAAAAGTCATGTCATCGATTAAATGTCAACATGCTGATGTACAGGAAGACAGGGAAGAACATCCAGTCCAGGAATTGCTATGCAATGTTTCTTTGTGTTTGAAGGCCAGAAAGGTGCTTCTGTGAAGCAGGGAGGCTCCTCTTCTATTTTATAGAAAAAAAAGAAAAAAGAAAAAAAAAAACCCACCTCACTTTTGGGTAACAGTGTTTTGTTTGTACTAAATATCTGAGATCCCAAGACTGTATTTGAAGGGAGAACACTTATTCCAGATTCTGACACAGAATGGGTTTTGGGACAAATGTTTCTTGGGCTCTAGATACAAGGATGCTAAACCCCAAAAAAGTGAACGGAAAATAATTCCTCTGTTTCAGTGTGGCACACGCAGCAGAGCAAAACCTCAGCTTCAGCTATCAGCTAGTAGCTAGATGTTGAAATTAGCCAACCAGTCAGCAGAGTCCCCAGTTTTAAACTGCACACTGGGTGTGTGAGACTTGCAACACTATCACCTACTCCTCAGCCCACAACCCCATTAAGGGAAGCAGAGTTCTAAAACATGGTAAACATTCCTTTTAGATGCTCAGATGGTCTCTGGAGTCAGTGGTAGTGCAAGGCATACAACACTTCCAGGGCTGAGCCTTTAAATAAAAGCTTCCTCCAGCCTAACAAGTAGAATTTATGCATCCAATATTACTGTCATGAATGATACTTCCACGTGGAAAAAGTCATCACAGAAGAGATGCGTAATATTTCGTAGGAATAATATCTCCATTATTATTTTATGTACCAAGGAAATCCAGCACAACCCATTTGTGTGACTTGTGTTAAACACATCCTATAGACCTACAAGCTTATTAAATATGGAAAATGAAGAAAATATTAATTCTTCAACCTCAAAATTTACATTTCTATAGTATCTCCTATCGCAGAATCAAACCAAGTTACAACATTCTACTGTCTTCATCACTATTATGCCTTTATATGTTCTTCGAGATTTTCAATAGTCTCTATAAGAGATACCAAAACATAGGTCATTTAGCAAAGATAATCTGATAATGGAGTATTATTACTGCAAAGAGAACCAGCTAAGCTGTTTACAGAAGGAGAGATACAGCTGCACAGCTGCGACCACACAGAACAAGCACAAGTACAGTCAGGGGAGGGACTGTACCCCTCTTGAACCTCTGATACAGAGATGTTTGTCTGTGTACAGTGAGAATATAAAATTTACTGCGATGGTCTATTTCACCATACTTAAAACTGAACCGTGTGTGTAGTAATAATCACCATGGTACTAATGCCAAAACAGAGCTGTGAACAACTGGAACAGGCAATCAAACAGGATGTTGGGGTACCATGAATGCATCTCTCTCACGGTCTAGGCATACTCTGGATCATTTGGAAAAAATTTCAATCTCAGGAACACGTTGTCAAAGCCCAAGAATCATGTATTTCAGTGTGGCACTCAAAAGGAGAGAGAGATAATTCGTCTACTCCCACAGCAACCACACTGGCAAATCAATCACTTCTACCTCCTGCCACCCTTTTCTCAAGTAAAATGTAGCAGGAAAACCGTGCGAACCCCAGGTAGGTGACAGGACAGGTTGGTATACAATACAGATGGTATTCAAAAATACCCATCAAGGTTGTAATGTCTGCCCTACCAACAGGTGGTTCTTAGAGTAGCTGCTAAATGCTGGCTATCTGCTCCCATGTTTTACTGATGCTGGGGCATACAGAAGATTCAGTCCCATTCTTTATGCCTGTGTTGTCAAGAATTTTAACCCCAAAGGGGCTGTGGAGTTGCATTAAAAATTTGAAGAACTCAAATAAGCTGGTGCAGCAACACACCCTAAAAGCTCATCGGCTTGAAATATTTCAGTTTGCATTCTTTCCCTGACACATCAGAGCGCTTGCAGGCAATCTCCCAAATGACACACCGTGGGCAAGCGTTGCACATCTTGGGGGGGTTGCAATCTCTAAGCCATGTAACACTGTCATGGAGGAGGACCTCTGCTACATCACACCTACAGTCTATGCACAGCCAGAAGTTTCCATGACTCTATTTCATTGTTCTCTCTCTCCTGGCTGTGGAGTAATTTCTTAAAGATGACAATAAAATATAGATCAGGTAGATGCAACACTTAGATTGTAAGATGTCTTATTGTTCATTGGAAGGCCATAGTGAACACTGGCATTCTTTCTCATTTAGTAGAAAGAACATATAATTAATGCCACTTAAAGGGAATATTCGTCCCCAAATGGTTCCAAAACAAACATAACATAATTGAAAAGTAGTTGCCTTGAGGGTGTAAGGCAGTATCAGCACATATCAAACAAAACAAGAGAAAAGGTGGAAAAAAACATAAGGCGCTATTACAGTTTTTTTTTTCTCCTTAAAACTATTTATGTGGGTCCTTACATACAAACCAACCTGGATTTTAAACCAGAATCATAACTGCAAGATTCCCAGCTATTACATCTTTCTCAGAAGTCTAAAAAGCCAAGTCGACTGTACTGGAGGAAACAGAGTAAACACACTCTAGCCTAAAATTCAACCCCCAAAACTTTAGCTGGACTATAAAATTGTTCTTACTTCTAGGGGGCTTCATCAATGTACGCCTCTGCTGTAGACATAGAGTAGCACAGACTGGTGTTTGCCCAGTGCAGTTGACCTCCTCGTAAACCCTGGAAAACTTTGACACCTGTTTGGCCCTGAGTGAATTCAGTTCAATGAGGACAATACGATATCCTGCCCCCCTCAAATAGACACATCTTCTATCCCTGGTATTTGTTAAGAGTTCATGGGAAAAGAGGACTCTGGGGTATACAGTGAATAATAATACACAATGAATAATAATAATATACAATGAATAAGACAAGATCATAAAGGGAATTTTATAAGGTTATTTTAAAGATAATCCACCATCTGGTTTTAAGTTTAGAGCACTGCAACTAAAGGAAAATGCATTTTCATTGTTTTTACATGGAATAGCTCAAACTGGTAAGCATCCAAAATCCGGGAGGAATTTATTTGTTGTAGGTAGAATGCATAGCCAATGAGTAAGAGTAATTATTTTCAACTATTATGTACTTCTCATTCATTAACTCAAAAGAGAACAAAAACTGTACTTGAAATAGAAATCTAAGTATAAGCTAGTTTGTACTCTTTACTATCAGCATATGGCAATACAATAACCTGTTGAACAAAAGAATGTAAAAACAATGACATTAATTTTGGTTTTATACTGTTTCCCAATCTTGCAAACTATATTCTTCTTCAGTGTCTCTGTTATCGGCTGTGATATTGCTCCAAGGCAAAAACAAACTCCTCCTGTTCCTTTGCTGGGATTTAATGTTTAGAAATAAATCTTAATCCTTAAGGATTTGTAGAACAAGCTGTCATTTAATCCACTGTGATGCAACTTGTCCAGTATCTGAAGAAAATTCACCCATTTCTTTCTAGGTGAAAACAAAATGTGGTGACTGTCACACGGGAATGGAATCACTGCTTATTTCTGCTACAAGACAATTCAGGCGTGGATGAACCCACCATCTCTTGCTACCTCTTTTCTCCTATACACAGCAAAAAGGACAGTGCCAGTCCAAGCAGGTTTGTCAATAGCCAAACCCTGAACACAGACTTCTTTTTAAGACTTTTCCAGCAATTGTAAGGATCAAGCTATAGTTAGAATTGTGCATCCTTGCACAGATAAGCACTGGCTTCCACCAGAAGATCAACAGAGGACACAGAAACAGAAGCCCAGTGTCTCAACGCCCCGGCTCACACAGGGACACTGCACTGACACATCACCCATTGTGTCTGCTGCGACTTCTCTTCAGCATTCTCATACAATTCCTACTGAAAAAAAAAAAAAAAAAAAAAAAAGTTATCTGTGTCACCACACAGGTTAAATTGATTTTTATCTACCTCCTCATTACACTAATCTGTTTTGTTGCTGAAGTTAAATGGATTGAGAAGCTGCCAGGTTTTATACATTTGCGGCACAGGGAGCTGGGTGTTCTTAGCCCTGTCACTTGACTTTGAGTAACTCACGCAGTCTCTGTCCCAGTTCTTGCAGACATTAAATGATGACAATAACACTTACCTGTCTGACAAGAAGGTTGTGAAATGCTTTTCATTAATGTCTGTAAGAATTTCATACAGAAGCTCTACAGACTAATTTTCCAGGACAATATTATTACAGCATCAGAGCTGTTCTCCTTTGCAGAACCCATCAAATCAGCTGACAAGCAAAAAAACCAACATCCAGATGTTTGCAGTCACATTGGAGGGGTAAAAGAGGGTGATACAAACAGCGAGATTTTTGCCCTCGCCTTTTCAAATTATTATGTTAAAACATTGCTTCTTGTCTTAATCACTGTGGGGGGAAACCTGCCTATGGAAGCAAATGGAGCAGTAAGAAATGATAAAATCCTCCCTTGGCTCTATGTGTGAGAAGAATCGAGTTGTTATTCCGTAATAATTGCTTACACCAAGGACTCAGGAAGAGTACTGGGAAATTCAGATTTAAAAAGTAACAACTGTCTCTGATGTGCTCTTCTTTTTCCCACTTTCAGACACTGGCTAAATTATGTATCACTTCATGGGAGGAGCAGAGAGGTTCTAGTTATTCCCAGTAAAACTTTCCTGTGTTGCTGCTTGAGTTCACCACACAGCAAAGGTTTTCCATGTTGAGAAGGTGATATGTTCTTCACATGCTTCATCCATGGGCCAAGCCAAGTCTTTGGGTTCAGTGACTGCAGAGGGCTATAACCCTTTGCAAACAATAAACACTTCCCAATTAAAAATAAATAAATGAAAAAATAAAAGGGAACAGCTTAACTTGGGGGTGCTGCCCAGGGCCTCTGTGCACCCCAGACAGTTTGCTGTCCCGCTCCCTGTGTTCTGCTGCAAGGAATAAGCAAGAAAAAAATGGGTCCATTCAGAGCCTGACAGTCAAGGCCTATTTCCTCAGCCTACCCAACATCCTCAGCTGAATGTAATTACTAGGATTTGTCTCTTTCTATATTAATTAATTTTTCTTGTCTTTTAACCCTGCAAGCATCATGGGACAATTAGAAGGATGAGCTGGGAAAATGCTATTAGAGACTTGCTCTTAAATGCAATTTCCATCTGTCTCTCTCATGTTTTTTTTTAAGGGATTTATAAACCATGTCATCTGTCAATGATAATGAGGTGGTGGAAAGAGCCAGGAACTGAGATTTGGACAATCATGTTTTTTCTTCTCAGAACAGCCAAGCATGGGGGTGTGCCTGATGCAGCAGTGCCTTTCAGCTCCCTCTGTTGATTGATGGTTTGGCTATTCACATGGTGAGTTTGTTGGAGATACTGTAAGCACAAACACCATTTAAGACAACAGGGTCTTTACAAGAATCTTCAGGATATACTGTTTAATGCATAGTCATTCTTTTGACAGCATGTCGTGGTTTTAGCCAAGTTTACCAAAACCTGATTGACAGATGTCCCCCCTCCCCCCTTTGGGTCAAAGAGAGGAGAGGAAGGAATTAAAGAGATTCAAGAGCAGTTTCCAGATCACACTTAAAGAAACAGATGACCCTCTATCGGATATGAGGGCATATCACTTCAATTAGGATAATCTGAATTAATATGCTTTTTGCTTTCCTTTTCCAGGGATCCAGTAAGGAAAAAAAAAAAAAAAAAAAAAAAAAGAGAGAGAGTTATTAGATAGCTGGGAGTGTAGGAATAAAAGAAAAACCTTTTCTTCCATACAGAGATATAATATCAAAAATAGCTTCCTTGAATCCTGTCTTCCATCCTCTGTCACTCAGATTTCTAGAGCCACACAGGCCACTGCCACCAGATGGGAAGTAGATTGGAGCCTCCCGCAACTGACCCAATATTATGAAAATTTGAAAAGGCTGCCTCAGCTTCTTCATCTTCTGGCCCTCTAAGCTACATTAATTAAGAGAATCAGAGTCAGTAAAATCGACTAGATTCTCAAAGGTGCTAAAACAAAAACTGGCAATTTAATAGCACTCTGTTCCCTTCTTACCTGCCAGTGAAAGGACAGGACAAGGCTAGTGCCTGTAACTAACACGAGTACTTGTGCAAGTGCAGGCTTTATGGGCTGTGCAAATGGAAACAAGGAATCTGCAATAGCCAAGATAAAAACGAATCATAGGATGAATCAGATTGGTGGCTGTGGGAATGGATTTCAGGGCTTTTATGAAGCTATGTGATCTGGCAGGAGCCCAGGTTGGGTGAGGAAGGAACTGACATAGAGAAGATTTGATTGAGGAAGACACTGATGACACGTCTAGTATTATACATGAAAGTGGGAGAGGTTGGAAATAGACTTTTAGAGTCATCGTCACAAAGGTGGCAGCTAGATCTGTGGGAATAACTGAAGTAATCTCACGTTAATTTATCTACCCACACACGTACACACCCTCGCTGACTTCCTAATTGACATTGGGGCCAGAGAAGAAACACTGAATTCAAAGAGACGCTATTTATATTTTATTTCTGACCCAGCTGGACCCAAGAGGTGCCAGGAATCTTGTGAGAAAGGCTCCTTTTAAAGAAAAATTGAGCTGTATTTCAGGCAGCATGAATAAGGGTTCTCTGAAACCTCCAGTCATTCCAAAATATACTGTTTTCCTGCTAAGGCAGCACAGTAATGTGCTACACTACACTATCCTGTACTGTGATGATTTAAAATATTATTTTTTTTAAAGCAAGTTATTCCATGGTGTCCTGCTGATTCATATTTTTCCTTTTGTGTTTGCTTTTTTTTTCCCGGGTGTCTTTTTATATGTTACCCTTTACATCAGCACTTAACTTCCCTTCACCTCGTAAAGCCCCCTGGTTCCACACTGTCCTCTTTCACTAATAACGACAGAGGGACAGGAGGTGCTGCGGTGGGCTCTGAGCTGGCTCTGTGCTGGCCAGCCAGCTGCTGCCCATGTCACCATTAGTCAACAGACACCTTTATGCTGCGGCCTTTTCCTCAGCAGGGGCACCCCATTGGGTCTCATTCCACTCTTCAGGCACTGATTTTCCTGAAATGTGCAGTAGCTTCATATATCTAAGCTCTTTATGCCTTTTTCCAAAGCAGCCGAAATCATAGAGTCATAGAATCATGGAATGGTTGGAACTGGAAGGGACCTTAAAAATCATCGAGTTCCAACTCAATGGGACACCTCCCACTAGACCAGGTTGCCCCATCCAGCCTGGCCCTGAACAGTTGCAGGGATGGGGCATCCACAACTTCTCTGGGCAACCTGTTCCAGTGCCTCACCACCCTCACAGGAAATCATTTCTTCCTAATATCTAATCTAAATCTCTCCTCTTCCAATTTAAAACCATTACCCCTTGTCCTATCACTCCACTTCCTGACAAAGAGTCACTCTCCAGCTCTCAGATGGTTCAAAATTGGTTCAAAAATTTTAGAAGGCCATTGACAAACACAGCAACAAAAGAAAAAAGGTAATACTTGTATTGAATTTGGAAGCCTTCAGTTTAAGTTTCCCGCCTAATTCATGTCCTTAGTTTAAAAAACTATATTAACATGTAGCTCTTAAGGAAAACCAAAATTCAGCTGTTACATTTTCACTGAAAGGTAGCTCCTGCTCTTCAGGTGTTCCAGGCAGCTCCACCATTACACAGAGCCTATGCCATGCCTTCAGAAAACAGAGCCAAGCAGTTCTGTTGTTTGATTTCAATGTTAGTTTAAAATGATATAGGCTATTTTCTTCTGTGAGGTAGGTATGCATATAACATAAAAAAAAATGGGCCATGTTGTAACGAGTGCAGTCACTGGTCCTTCTCGCCTAATAATATGCACTTGCCAGTCTCTAGTGTGATCTGCTCTAGATGAAGTCAAGTTGTCCTCTGCCTTGCTAACACCAGACATTCAACGATGTTGGAATTGGAAGGGACATCTTCAAGGTCCTTTCTAACTCTAACCATTCTATGATTCTATGTATGTGAACAAGAGAATAATCATTCCCTGATGAGTGATTTGAGATCCAATAGGGTCAACTCAAGCGTTTCATTCTCTCAAGGGCTGATAATGATAATTGAATAAAATGCCGGGGTTTATTTTCATATCTTCTCAAGCACTATATTTTATTTAAAAGATTTCCATATTTAGCCCTAGAGGATGATTGGAAGCATCTGATACAGCGTTGTTATTGCCACTGGAGCAGGTAATGGCCGTTAGGCTATGAATAACGGAGCTGGCTGTCTAGACAGCATTGGGGCTGGGAACACACTAAATTTTCATCTCTCTTGAATGCTTCTGGTACTTTAATATTTTGTTTGTTCCTTTCTTGCATAGCTAATGTAGCACTACTCCAGCACCAGTGGGTTTCCCAGAAACTGGGTGTGCAGGAACACTGAGGCTCACCATTTGGGTGCCCAGGCAGGACCTGGCAGCCAGGACCCACCCCATTGCTCCAGCTGGGACCAATCCAATTGCCCAGACAGGAGCAAGCCTCAGCTCCAGGCATTGGGCATCTCTCTAGGGGCAGAGATGGGCTGAGACTGGATGGGACAGCAGGTTCTGTGAGCAATTAAACTGCAATATTCGTAACTATCTCAAATGGCTAAGTGAGTGAATTGTTCTCTATATCACACCTCAAACAGAGAATCATATAATGATTAGAGTTGGAAGGGACCTTAAAGATCATCAAGTTCCAACCCCCCTGCCATGGGCAGGGACACCTCCCACCAGACCAGGTTGCTCAAAGCCCCATCCAGCCTGGCCTTGAACACTTCCAGGGATGGGACAGCCACAACTTCTCTGGGCAACCTGTTCCAGTGCCTCGCCACCCTCACAGGAAATAATTTCTTCCTAATATCTCATCTAAATCTTCCTCTCTTCCAATTTAAAACCATTACCCCTTGTCCTATCACTGCACTCCTTGACAAAGAGTCCCTCTCCAGCTCTGCTGTAGACTTCTTTAGATACTGGAAGGCTGCAATAAGGTGCCTTCTCTTCTCCAGGCTGAACAACCCCAGCTCCCTCAGCCTGTTTGTATAGTGGATAAAGACACACAGAAATACATTTTTCTGCTTTTACAAGTTCACCATATTTGTCCATTTACAAATACAATCTCCTGTAGCATTTGCTGCATAAAACTTCCAGCTTCTCACTACAGAGTTGAGTTTCTTTACAAGAGGCTCTCCATGCTTGACTAGCCAAAGTCCTTACCTCGCTTACAACACCTACTTTGTCACTGCTATTGTCTCCAGAAGACTTCTCCAAATTTGCTCCTTGTGGAGGAATAGAGGATCTAATTACAAACAAGCTTTGCCAAATTATTCCACTGGGAGTTTTGACCCACAATATTCACTATGTATTTGCATCTACAATAAGCTATCAAAATTTTGAGAGAATTACACATAGAAAAAATAAAGTCTACAATGTTTCTGCCTTGCTTATCTGTACTATTGAGGGCAGAAACAGAAAAAGTAAATTACTTTGCTAATTGTTCCTGACTTACAGGGTTAACATAGCCTGAGCCAATATATTCTGATCAAACGATACTATCCTTGTTCTTAGATGTACTGCAGCTGCTTTCATTAAAAATCTCAATATTTATGCTCTGGGAGGTGGCGAAGTGAAGTCTTGCTTAAGAGCAGCAAAGTAAACAGCATTATACCTCCCTTCAGCAGGAACTATTCACACACCTGTCTTTTTTGGAAGAGTTTCAGTTTGCTATTTTTATTTCCCTGTGCTTGTGAACTCAGTAGGTTAAGGACTCTTTTTTTCTTTTTTTTTTGGTTTCCTTTTTGATACATGTGCCAGCTACACCTTTCCTCTAATCCTTACTTGATCTGAGGGGTGGGCATATCTAATCACAGGCGTGTTTGAGGACCTCGGGGTATAATGAATATTTTGCATGCCCAACCCACTTCCACTGTGCTAGCTGCTGTTATCTTAGGCAACGATTACCTCAGACTTGCCAACTACGAGGTATGTGACATGACACACATTTTCCCACAATGTCTTGCTCTTCCCCACAAAACTTAATATCTCACTCAACCGTGGGAAATATATCTTTGTGCACTGGCATAAGGAGGACAGCAGTGACTATCATAAAATCGGTGATTCCCTTTGCCTGGAGTCTCCACACTTCATTATAACGCAAGTACGGCTGACTCACTGCAGTTTGCATTGTTCCTCTAGGATTTGCAGATATCCATACGTGCTCCCCAGAATGTCTTTGGAGAGGAAGGTCCAGCACTAATCATGGGGTGAGGCTGGTGGTCCATCCCACCATCCCTGAACGAGCACTTGTCTCCATGGTAAACCAGGGAGTCACAAACTACAACAGATTTTATTAAAAAATGCTTTCAGCGACTGAGTTTCTTCCGGCAGCACAGTGAAGTCCTAGCATAGGTGTGAAGGCAGGCTCCCTCCTTCAGGAGGACAGCTTGGAGCCACTCAAAGGCTGAAAGCTCTCTGAGTCTTTGGATTTTGGTGTTTTCCACTGCCACTGCTGCTGGTGCAGTTCAAGTACAAGCAGGGACAAGGACAGTGCCAGTGCAATAATAATACACTTGAGTGTTTTGTAAAGGTTGTGACATGTCTTTTGTAACATATTTTCTAACTTCCATACAGACAGCAGGGCATAAACATGCTTGCCCATTAATGTTGAAACAAAATATTTATAGAACAAATAGTCCTGTAGCACACAGCTTGACCCCAGCAATGTCATATCTGTTGACAGAAAGAACAGGGCATGTCAGTTCCCTGGAAATGGAAATATTTCCTCTGTGGCGTGATAGATGTTTGAAGACCAGGAGAACCTCTGTGCCTTAGAGCTGGAGCTGTAGGAAGGTGATTTCATTAGGGCCCTCCCAGAGACAGCCCAGTCGCTCTCCCTGCCCTGCAAATGCTGTCCCGCATCTGTGTTAGTTAATTAATCTTATGGTAAAGGATTATTGCAGTTAATATGCAGTAATCTCATTAATCTAAGTTTAAGAACACTACAGGATCTGCAATAGCCTTAATATATTGCAATGTTTGTAGTATGTCCTAAATTCTTCCCATACTCGTCAAATCCATATATTAGCGAGTGACGTAAGGCAGCTTTGAAGATCATCTCTATGACAGATGCACAGGCCAAGCACAAAGTGAAGAGGCAGTATCTCATTGCAGGAGACTGTTTTCTAGCCAGGTTGATTCAATATCTAAAATGCTCTAAAAGCCCCAAATTTTGTCAATGAAAATATCACAGGGAAGCATAACCAGCCATAGATCATTGCAACATGAATATACTTACAACATACAATTCTGTAACTTAACATGCATGAAAGAAGAATTGTTTTCAAGTGGTGACCTGCCCATCTAGACAACATATAGGCAATATTTTAAGTCAGCCATTGGAAACCATCTGAACTTAGTTTATGCTACTGCTTTCAGTGCTACTATCACTGGAACATTAGTTGGCATTATGGTGGAGAGCTTTGCTGGGCACAGGGTGGGGAGAAAGCTATTGCTCACATCACCTTTAGTCCAGGAGTGAAGTTTAATTTGCTAGAAAAATAATATTTCTCATAATCCTTGTGAGGCAATGAACAGCAGCTCTTATATGTCAGTTCTGACATTACGGAAACCTAGTAAACCTAACCAGGTTTTGGGCAACTTTCTCACATAGAATAGCAATTTCCTGAAGGTTTATCTTCTGATAACTAGTGTACCTTATAAATAATAACAAAAAGAGACAAGGAAAAATATATACTTCTGAGTATTTGCTTTAAATTATATTCTCACAAACCAGAATTTCACTGGATATTTTTCTGTACACAGAAATGAAATGAATTTAAAAAAAAATAAATAAATAAACCCCCAGAAACTGAAATGTTACTGAGATGGTTGTCCCAGTGGTGTCTGACAGAAACATAATCTGAAATTGTCAAGCAGAAACATTTCATCAGAAACATCTGCTGTGATTAACCATTAGGCCCATATTTGTATACATAATATTTTGTTTAGAGTTTGTTTCAGAAATGTTTTCTAAAACCATTGATAGAGAAGTTTTCTGACCCAGGGAGGGAAGAAAACCTTCTAAAAACTGTTACTGTATGCCATATAAATTAGTATTATTAAATGATTAAGTACACCATTTATCTATCAGCGCATAACCATAGCAAATTAATAATTAATAAATAATCCACTGCAGTCTGTAAAGGACATCTGTAACGAATGGGAGAATGGCATCTTCCACCAATTACCAATAATGGTTTCAGAACATCCTTAAATTCTGATAGAAAAATTCTGTACTGGACGGATTTGGGATGGCACATTATAGTAATGTGAGAAATATTTAATATATTAAAAATATTTCATGCTTAAATATACACAGACACATCAACATAGATGCACATTCATGTGCACGTACCCTGAGTACCTCTCATCACTAGTAACCAGGAAGTATTTGGAAAGATCCTGATTCACTCTTATGCCACTCATCCAAAGTGCTTAAATCACAACAGCTTTGCTACAGTTTTGTATATGATGTTTGGGCAATTAGGAAGCCTAAATGATTGTGCAGTTCCTCAGAAGCAAGGAAGCACTGAAAGGAGATTGTAGAGCAGTGGGGGGTCAGTCTCTTCTCCCAAGAAACAAGTGAGGACAGGGGGAAATGGCCTCAAATTGCACCAGGGGAGGTTTAGATTGGGTATTAGGAAAAAAATTTACCCTGCAAGGGTTATTAAGCATTGGAACAGGCTGCCCAGGGAAGTGGTTGAGTCACCACCCTGGAGATATTTAAAAGACAGGGAAACATAATGCTTAGAAATATGGTTTAGTGATGGGTTTTGTCAGTGTTATGTTGATGATCTGAAAGGTCCCCTCCAATCTAGATAATTCAATGATTCCAATAAAAAAATGGAGCTCAGGATATCTCATCTTGTAAAGAAATGTATTCCTTATTTTACTTTTAGATGCTTTTAAAATATAGCAGGGCTGTTAACTTACCTGAATCTTAAATAGATGCTGAGCATACTGCACAAGCATTATGCTGACCTGCACAGAGAAGTTAGCCTCATACGAAACCTGTGCACATCACAAGATATCAAGGAAGTGTGTCTTCTTTCTCTATCAGCAAGATAAAGAGAATTTTGAGCATTTGAAGATAAAATGTTAGTTGATAGCATTTAAATAAAAATCCCTCTTCTGCCATTTTTTTTTTGAGGGAGTTCCTTTAAGAATCAGTCTTTCCTGATCACCATATGGAGCAGCTTTCAATTCTGTGATGTTTCTAGCAAAGCAACTTCTTAGAAACTGTAATATAAATAATGCTTTCAGTTGTTATTTCTGTCATTATTTCCTTCTCATTTTTAAATCAACATGAAAATGAAGTCCATACATAAAAATTATAGTTTTCAGGACCAGAACTTTCCATGTCATATTTCAGGTAAGAATTACTTTCTTCTCAGAAAAATTACATCACTTCATAAAAGATTCAAAAGGCCAGCAGATTCCTGAGCAACTGAAAGAAAGAAAAAAAAAAAGAATAAAAAGTAGTATTAAAAGTTATTTCTTTAGAACCAGAAGGCAAGCAAGAGCTAATATTCAACAGTGTTACCTTAGGGTACAAATTTTAGTTACATTTTAGTAGTAAAACAAGTAGTAAAAAGTAGATTAAAATGTGCTATTCCAACACCTACAAACTTCAGCTTGAAGAAGAAAATTGCTTAAAGCCTTGCTTCAGAAACTGGAGCTGAAATAAGCCTGTGGTCCTACAACACCCTCTATTCCCCTGTGTCCAAACACTGCTCTGAGGTACCATTCAGGCACAGTAACCTTGACATAGGGCAATTGCTGGCTACAAGTCAACGTATGTAATTTCTTTTGCAGCCAAAAATTATTATTTTGATGTTTTCTTCTTTCAAATGTCTCCATTCTCAGAGTATTACCGTGTTCCCAATGGGCCTTAATTGCCATTGAGGGTCAAGGACATTCTGAGCATCCCCTAACACCTCAATAAATTAGGAGTTTTCAGAGTTTGAAGAGATCTGAGATGGAAGTATGACAAAACAATTAAGATTCAAACATTCAGTGTCACAACTTGAGGATTGTGGTGACTGAAAACCCCACAGAACCCAATTACTCCTTAATAGTATGCATACAGAATTAACAGTATAAGGAAGACTAAAATGCCTTTTTTACTAAAAAAAAGTTTTCATGTATGCTCTGCCCAAAACTGAACAATGGAAAAAATAATAATGAAAAGGAAGCAAATAAATTGCATTTATTGACTACTGGAATATTAAAATTATACTTGTTTTCATAACCTGGCATTAACCCTTGAAATCCAATAGTATAAGCAATGAAATACACCAAGAGCAATAAAAAAATAAATAGAATGAAAAGGCGAGTGTTGAAAAAAAATGAGCCATGCTTTTTAATGACTGAAGTAAGGTTTATAATATGGGTGAACCATTTCCTCCACAAAATTATGAGCCAAAATACCCAAGGAGACTATGTAAGAGAAGGACAAAGAGAACAGATCCATAATAACTTATTATTTATTTAACATGCAGCAATCATCTGTTAAATGCAAAACTAGTCTTGGGACACAAATGTAGCATCACCAGTGATAAGCCTCTAGTGTTTCTGCACAAATGTAGTATCACGAGTGATATGCCTATAGCATTACTTTCTCAGTGACATGCAGTGTCTTAATTTAGCTGTTGGCTGTGTTTCTGTTTCCTTCACACATCAGGTTTGGTGATCATACTGAAGAAATTACCAATCTTAATGTTTCCTTTTATAAATTCAGAACTATTTCTACAGTTTGCTCCTCCACCTTGCTGTCCCAAAGCTTCACAGGACTAGGTAGGTATTGCAAGAGGAACTCAATGAACCTTTCTTTTCTTCAGCTCAGGCCTGTTTATTTTAAGCCACAGCCTCTGACCTGCTTGATTCGCAATGTGTGTAAGTTACAATCATCAAAGCAGTTTCAGCAACACCTGCGTGAGTTTCCAGACCTAATTTCTTCATGTGGAGGAAATGGTATGTTTTGCTTTAGTAACTGCAATTTTTGTACTATGATTAGTTCTATTTGGGCAGTGATTAGGGATGGCACCCTATCTTCCTGATCAAAGGGAGGGATGGCGTTTTTCAGTTCCTCTCCTTGCTAATGATGGGCAAAAGTGTGGCAAACACTCAGAATTAGAGGCTATGCCCATCACTCATGGGAATGGCTTTTAGAGAAACCTTAAATACAGAAGGGTGATTTTTATCTTGTAAACACCTGTGAGTAATTCCATGCTCCTTGGTGACTGTGATTCAGTACCACTATTTCTCTTCTAGCTGTGGTGCTGCTGGTGTTCATGCTGTGAGTGGAAATGCCCCTCACCGAGGATTTCCCATGCTCAGATGTATAACAAACTTGCACAGCTTTTGACAGATATAAAGGACTGTACAAAGACAGAGCTCATGTGGTTCCATGGCATTTAAGTAGATCTAAGTGGAGGGGGACTTGGTTTCAAGAGGTGGTGTCGTTCACATGGTGATTTTACTAAGATACACTTTTCTACCTACTCTTATAAGTAAGAAAAAGAAGCATCCCCTTTTCTCTTACATAGCTGGGTTGAGTAAGAAAAATGTGTACCGTTTTGCATGTACTGTGTAGGTCTCATCTCATTTTGTCTGTAATATCTTACTCTTGCTGAGCAGCAGAAGCTCAAATGCAATAAAGCTGTTGATAGAAAATGAGTAAGAAGGAAGGGGCAATGTGAGGGCTTGTGAAAGAAGAGGTCAGACTCTAGGCTTTCTCCTCTTAAGCACACAGCTCTGGTGCTTCTTCAGGCCAAGAGCTGAGGTCGAGGTGGAATGTACAGGTTTAAGATGCTGGCTTGGCAAGGAGGAGGGAGGAGCTGCCACTAACAGTGAGCAGAGAGGCACTTTGGACAGTCAGGCAGTGCAGCAGATAGCAGGCTTCCCTACCAAGCTGGGAGAGATCCAGACCCACAAGGAGGTCAAGCTAAGCTATGGCTCTTTGCTGTTTAGGCCACTTTGGCAAATAAAAATGACTTTGTTTTGGAGAAGCTGTTTTCTGAGTCACTTTAATTAACTGCTGTCACAACAGAGATAAAGGGTGTGTATGTGCCAAATCCAGTTAGGCCCGTCGAGTTAACCCTGCTGGTAAACAAGTCAGCTGAAGCCTTGAGATGTAATCTCAAAGTGGGAGCACACACGATTCCCCCAAGAGGGACAAGGTAGCCAGAATCATCTGTCTCCCCAAGGGTGCATTAACAGGGGACAAAAATAGGTCACCTTTCCAGATGACCACAACCGCAGAAGGGAAAAGATGAGAGACCTCTTGAAGTATTTTTTAGGCCAGAGAAGAAAATGTTTCCTCTTCCTAAAGGGTGGGAAGTTGAAGAGAAGGCTATGCGTTCTCCTAACCAGCTAGAAGAGGAAGGCATGAAGAGGTGTTTCTACTCCTCTGTCACTTGGTTATTAAAATGACAATCCATTGTGATTACATCATGGGTTACTGTCCTAGAAAAAGAAGCTTTTGCAAGTGTCAGCAACACAGGGAATGTGAAGAGGAATCAGCATGGTACGAACCAACACACTACACAATGGGCAGGGTCAGGTAGCACAAGAAGGAAAGAAGCCTCTGGTTGGCTCTACTGCTACCACTTTAGAATTTGCTGTGTTTACCTTGAAATTTAAATAAAACATAAAAAAATCTTGCAAAGATGAAGTCAAGACTAACTACTCCAAAGGACTGATCATGGTTGTATGTATTACCACAGAGACAAGTCACGTTATTTCTTTCTTCATCTTATCCTGGTACCTTCCTCTGTCCCATTAGTAACACACACTTCATTTTTCCCAGGACCTGAGAACTCTGTACGTGATGGCTGGACCATCGGAGCCATTTGAAGTACATGCAGATTATTTCTTCCAAGCAGTGGTACAAGAAGTGCCAAGACCTTTGCCATTTCCATGGAGATCATTGACATACATGAATGCTTGACATCTCTCCCACGGATGTTGGTGCCCCCACTTCAACATTTTCATTGACAGAATGGAGGCTGGTGGTTTTCAGCCAGCTCTGTGCCTCCTAGATTGTGTGAGGGCATCACCGCTCAGTCCCATGGAAAACTTTTTCTCCTTATCTGTGACCAGCTTCATGCGGTTTCTGTCCAACTGTATTGTGCAACCCCAGGTGGGAGGGACCAAAGCTACTTTTATGAGAAGAGAGAGATGGGTGGGAAAAGACATAGAAAATAGGGAAACTAGAAGGAAACTAGAAAAAGAAAACTAGAGAACCACGGAAAGCCAGCATTCTGTTGTCAAGCCTTCTGTCACAGAAGGTATGGAGGGGCTGGAGGGGGGGTTAACCTTTTTGACATTATTGCTTGCTTCCCTAGACCTCTTGATATTTCGTATGGACAGTGGCAGAGTCAGCCTGGTGTTCAGGGCTCTGTGCCAGGCGCAGTACCCCAGTAGCCTGAAAGTGCAGCTGCCTCATTTGCCTTTGCCTGAAACCAGTCCAATCGCCTTTTACTCCAGTACCTGCCAACATGCTCCTTTCTGCTGACTTTTCTTTTTTTTTTTTTTTTTTTTTAAGGAAAACATGTTTCTCCCATAATAACTAGATTTCAGAAGCTGGGGCTTTTAGAAGAAGCTGATAGCATGACATTTGCAACAAAGCCTAGCGGGCTGGCAATTTCACTTAAACCATAGACTTAATCCTATGCAGATGGTTCCTAGTGGGCCCAACAAGAGATTTTCTTTGATCCAACTTTTAGGAAGGGTTAAAACTTTTTGTTTGCAAAATGGCATTAATTATAAATGTTGATTAGCGCTGCTAATTGTCACTGAGCTGCCATATTTAACTGTATCCAAACGTCAGTCTCTAATTTTCCAACCCCGTGCTTCTGCAAATTTGGGTTGTTTTGCTAATTGAGCTTTGTCTTTATTTGGCTGAAACTCGTTGTGACTTGAACTGTTACTCTGTGGTTGTACAGAAGCCAAAATACAGAGGCTTGATTCCAGCTGGGAACTATAATTGATATTATTATCTACAATGCAAATAATTATAACTCAGTGTACTTCCTCTTCAGTAGGTTTTTCTTGGCAGGACGATTTGACTCGTACTGTTGAATTATTCATTTTCTCCACACTTAAAATATATGGTCCATTTCTTTATTCCACTAACACAGCGGTCTATTTAAGAGCTTAGCCAAATAAGGCCCAGTTCATGTACATTTTGAACCTGTATAAAGCTCTTCTCCTCCTCATCGGGACCTGCACAATATCAAAAACTGGCTGTCAAATTTTGTAAACAGATAGCAAACAAGGTATTAACAAATCGGTTAATTATAGGAAGATTGCAAATTGGGTATAATTTGCCAGTGAACCTACTGCAATCTGGATGCAAACAAACTGTAAGCGAAGTACAAACAAGTAATAAACCCACTTTCTAGGTCTAAACAAACTTGAGGTGAAAAGACTACAAATTAGGCAAAAGAGAGGAACACACACTGGTTGCAGGCTGAGTACCAGCAGCAAGACGATGTGCTCGACTATGCACTTGCCAGAGCATTTGTCTCAGCAGTTTTCCACCACCACCAGCAGAGTTCAGAAACTGGGTTGCAGACTGCTCCTTCAGGGTGAGTTTCATTCTTCCCGGTACAGAAAGACAGTGTCACCTCTTCTGCGCAGAGACAGGCTCTCAGTCTTTGGGCAGAGAAAGGTTGTCAAGAAGAATGGCAATTGACAGTGCTACAAAACTTCCTTCTCTAAGCAACGCTGGCATCACCAGAACCAGTAAAATTTGCTGAAAACCAGGTTTTCTATTAACTGATATTTTCTTCTCAGGTAATGTCATTGGGTAGTAGTTGGTCTTTCCACAGGGGAAGAGGTGACCTCCATACAGTACTGCAAATGCTGGTAAAATGGACTTTCAGCTTTCAGGGGCTGAGTTTTATCTGTAGAAGTCTGTCCAAATGCATTACTGGAGGGCATTTGCCTGGAATTTTATTTCCAGTGAAATAGAGATTAACTTCTGTAACATGAACAGGTTGCCCAGAGAGATGGTAGGTTTGCTGTTCCTGGAAACATTCAAGGTCAGGTTGGAACAATCTCATCTAGTTGAAGATGTCCCTGCTCATTGCAGGGGAGGCTGGACTAGAGGATCCTTAAAGGTTCTGTTCCACTACATGAGGAATATTTTGCTGGTTCTTTTTGCTTTCAGTTGTTAAATCATATAGCTAAGCTACATTTATTTTATATCACTTATTATATTACATTATATAACATTATATTACATTAATATATTAACAGCTAAAATGTATCCGTAACTCTTCACCAGGAAGTCATCACTCTTTTAGCCATAGGGATATTACATGATTGAAAATTAATTGGGCTGCCACACTAATGAAAGTAGGAAACTTTCAAGGGTATGATGTCCTGCAGACCTGCAGCTGAATGAGCACATGGAGAACAGATCAGAGCATGTCTCTACCACAGTAGAAGCTGAGGCAAAATTTGGCAGAGTATCCTTTGTCCTGTCCTGACTGTAAGTCTCTCACATTCCAAAAAGCTTGGTCCCAATTCTCCCGTCTGACAGATTCTGTCTCCAGCTTCTAATGTCCCAGAGTGCCCATGAGATCAAATATCCCCATTGCTCTTACTTCAGAACCACTGAGTACTTCCCAAGCTGACTATCCAGCCTCCCACACCTTTTTCTCAATGTTCCTCCCATACACACCCTTTCCATTCCCGAAAACTCTTTGTTCCCCTTAACTCCCTTCTCCAGCCCACCCAACATACATTCCATTTCAGGCCCCCATTCTCCTTGCTGCCCTAATGCCTTCCAATTTTTCAGCTTCCCAACTTTTGTTTCAGTTCTGCTTTTTCTCTGACTTCTTGTCCTTGAATCTACCTCAAAGCACCTCCCATCCGCAACTCCTTTCCCCCCCACAACCTGGGACCTTCCTATTTCTCTTAATCCCTCAGTTCTTTTGTCCTGATGTAAGGCTCCCGGTTGGAGCATCTACATTTCCTGAACATAGATAAGGTGTTCATCTTCAACCTGTTGTATTACCCCTCACCATCAACACTTGCCTCCTACTTCCCATCTATCTGAGAACAGCCTAGTACTCCCAAACTTCCTTCATCTGGGTCAGGCCAGCAAGAAACATTAAATAAATAGCAGGCAGGGACTCAACTCAAATATTAATTAATATTAAAAAACAAACAAACAAATAAAAAAAAAAAAAAAAAAAAAAAAAGAAAGAATGAAAGAAAAAGGTTTGACTTGCACAGTCATGAGTCAGCTACAAATACTCANAAAAGGAGGATCTGCCTGAAAAAAAATGGCTATATGCTAGGCATAGGAACATGAGGATAGCGGCTCACTACACCACATACAGTCTGCATGTTGAAGCGAAGTATGGTCCCCTGAGGTATATGCTTCAGGGAAAGAAAACAGTTGAGGTAAATTGCTTCTGGTTATATACCAGTATGTAGTAGCTTCTAGTATGCTGGCAAGTCAAAAACTACACTCAGTTTTCTTCAGGCAATACTAGCTCTGAAAAGAGCATTGTTCAGGCAAGGATTTGCTTCTGCACTTTATTTCTTCTTACACTAAGACATTTTTGCCCTCAAAAGCCTTCTTCTGTGACAGTCAATATGAGATAAATACAGGGCAAGAAAGAGAAACACTCTTCCTCCCTGTGCCTTTCCATCATAAGAGCAGTGCTGCTTTTCTTGAGCTCTTTTGCTTTCACAGGAGAGCCCAAAGAAGTAATGCTCAGGTTACCCTTTTGTGACTGACCTTGAGGCTTCTGTTTGCGAGTTTCCCTCTTCTCTTGGTCAGAAGGGTTTTCCTCATTCCTTTTTTCTTCATTAACTGACCTGCTCTGCCAAGTGATAGATGTTTGTGGGCAATGAAAGTTGAGGTCCCTGACAACAGCACACCCAGGATGTTTTCTTGAGCGCTTTGCTAAAACAAAGATGTTACTGAGATTACTGAGCTGCTGGTAAACATCACCTCTGCATACTGCAAATTTCCCATCAAGCTAGAGCTTTTACACTCATATCTACAAAAAAAAAAAAAAAAAAAAGTAAGTCAATTAGCTTTACAGAATGCTTTTAGTGCCACATGCTATGCCAAACATATGCACACCCAGTTAGGTTTTAAGTCTTCTTGGATCATTAAGCTCAGCTATTAGAGCATCTAGTGCCACTGGTTATGCAACAGAAAAGAATTGTTATTGTTGTTAAAATATTTCTCCTGCAAAGACACCAGCTGGATCTCTTCCTCTGTGGGCAGTGTGAGTGTTGATCAGGCCTGCAGCAGTGGCAGAAAGCAATATGCCAGCGTTTTGGCAGTTTGCAGGCAAGACCAAAGTTCAGAAGGTCTTCTTGCACAGCACTGAGAAAGTGAATAAAAGCACATCCTCATTTCTACATCTAAATCCTGTCACATGAAATCCCTTAGCTCTCCCACAGATCCGCCATCACTGCTGTCCATCTTTAGTTGATTAATCTTTTAAAATTAATCTTTTTAAATCAATCATTTCAATGATTAATGAGGTGTGATGCTACTGAAAAATGCCAAGGTATCTGAAACTGGCAGGCTATTTTAAAGCAGATTTTTAAACTTTACTAGAGCCTATTGAAAAATAGGAACAGTCCAAAGACAGAACAACTTAGAGAGACCCAACACATATATCCATTGGGAATGTTACTCTCCATCTCAGTCTCATTTCATCTTACTCTTGAATAAATGTTTTGAGAACAGGGAAAAATCATTAAAAGTTGAGGAGTGGTTTGAGATATCACAACACTGGCAGAGGGACTGAATGCTATTGAATACAAGTGCCATGCTTCCTGCATGATAATCTCACTCAATCTAGGTTTGAGCACCATTAGACCATGAAGATTTCATACCCTTCACGCCCACAGCAATCTGCACTAACAACCGAAGAACACATTTCATCCCAATTGTATAGAGACACTAAACAAAGATGCACAAGGGAAGCACTTCAAGCAAATTGAAAAATAGTGTGGGGTGAGGACAACCTAACCCCCAGGAATGAAAAGCACTTTCTTTTACAATCATTTTAGTTGGAAAGGCAGAAGCAGAGAGTGTTGTTCCTCTAGTAATCATTTCAGCCCTAGTCTTTCAACCTTGACCACAGAAGTGAGGGCAATGAGAGAAAAATCAAGCCGATCTGTTTATCCATTGGTAAATTACTTACTCATTAAAGTTATAGTGGAAATATCTGAGATTGTGTACAAAGCTCTACAGATTAGAGGTTTTAAAATACAGGTTCCATTTTCTAAAAGAAGCACGGCTTTGTGGCATTTGGCCAACATTTTCAAGATTAGGTGTCTGATGGGAAGCGCTGAAAACCAGGGGCCTGGTTTTCAGAGCTGCTGATCATCACACAAATCTCACTTATGTCAGTAGTTTACTGTGCCTCTTGGTATTCCTGGAAATCCAACTGCCTGTCTGTATACATCAACATTGAATGTGGGTCTCTGACCCAAGGCATGGGAGCCTGAAGGATTTTTTTCTCATTACTTCATGCCTGGAAAATCCAAGGATGGGAATGAGGAACGAGGTGTACATTTCTCCTCCATGGGTATGCTTATCTCCTGTCCTTGCTTGTTTGCTCTCCACGCTTATTGAAAATGGACCTGCAGTTCTGCAGTTAGTCAAACGTAAAGAAGGTGCCACAAACCTGCCAAGGACTCCAACCATCCAAAACACATGCCACATGACTGCTTGAATATTCAGAGCTGCTTTACAAAAGCCGATGGTAATACAACATAATTAACCATGGAAGATAGTAGCTGCAACTCTTAGACTTTGAGTGTAGCTGGCCCCCAGAGCTCCTGGACTCCATAAGCCATTTAAATGAGAACGAAAACAGTCTCTTTACTGGAATATAGAGGAACTCCAGGCATTTAGCGTATACACACAATAAATGTGATCTCCTGTATCCATAGTGTCATCTCTGGTTTAGACTACACTTGTGCTACTGCTCACAAAGTCATCATCCTATTCAAAGGTTTTCCTTTATGACTGTTATTCTTGAGTGTTTATAGTAGATATTTGTGATAACATATATATCTTTCTGCATCTTTTCAGGCCCTTGACTTACTGCATTTTGTTCACCATGATATCAATAAGCAGCACTGCTTCAGGTTGGTCTAGTCCTCCCTTTCATACGCTCTTCACAGCCTACCTTACTGTTGTCATTTGGGCCAGACTGGCCACTAAGACAAATGACAGGGTGGTTCAAGGGAGCCCGTGTCTCCCAGAGAACAGTCAAGTGGGTTTAGGGGAATCACTCTGCATGAACTCTTAAACTGACTGCAGCCAGTAGTTTTGTGCTGTAATGATGATTAACACGTGGTTTCTTGTCTCTTGAAAGAAGCACAGCAATGCCTGCAGGCAGTACGGTCTACCAGCACCCACTTTCACTCAGTTCTCACACAGAAAAGCAGGGCTTAGATCCTCAGAACAGAAACATCCATTGCAAAATACTCTTGGGACTTTATGCCACAGAAGAGGTCACTAAATTTATACGAATTACAATGAGAGACTTAGAAAACATACATAAAGTATGTTTCTTAAGTCAAAGAAATAATTCATTAACTAAGCAGTTAAATAAGAAGGTCTTAATGAGATATAGCTAGCCCACAGAGACTTTTCCCTCAGCTTGAGGTTCCAGTCTTTTCCAACACTGAATACCGGGAAGGGAAGTTGAAGGGAAGGGAAAGGACTATCAACAATCACCTCACAATCAGGTCCAACTGAGATGATGTTAAGGCTTCTGTAACTAGTTAGAACTTGTGTGGAGTATTGTGTCTTATTTATGTGCATGTGAATTTTTTTGTGAAGAAACAGATCCAGCTGAGGAAAGTTCAGGGCTGTTACAGTGGCGTAAGAGACTAGCTCAAAATTAATAAACACTTTGAAAAGATAAAATGATGCAAGTACAAAGCACTCTGTAAACATCTTTTAATCCTCAGATGTTCCTGTGCCAGTTTCCCCTCCCTGCTTTATAAACCAGGCTGTCCAAGGCCACACAACAAGTCAATAGCTGAGCCAAGATAGACTTCTAATGCTTGAATTCCAGTTCTCAAGCCCCAAAGTTTCTCTCCTTTTTTATACTTCACTTCTTTTTCCACACTGTGACTACTACTCAAATCCCTTCTTTTGACACCTATACCTTACAAGACCAGTCCTGGGCTGCCAAGGAGCTTTGCAGAACCCAGAGCTTCACAGTTTTGTAGTCTCTGTAGTTCAAAATAACTTTGAAGGCAGCAGACATCAGATGTTAGTTTCTATTACTATATCCCATACTGGTGTCTGAATTCATACAGATTCTGTACCCTTAGCAATAATTTAAATTTGTCCACAGACTTACTGGGAGACAAGCAACAGTAGGAAGAACAGACTCCCAAGAATGCAAGTAAGCAGTAAAACTAATAAAACTGCCAGAGGGGCAACTACAGCATTTCCTAGATTTGAGAGATGTCTAGGTTCACAGTCATGCTGTTATCTTCAAAGACAAAGTGACTTGATTGTTTGTGTTCCTTCATCATAGCAACAGCTTCCTTCCCTCACAGCCCAGCAATGGCATCTCCCATCCTCCATCTCTGTACAACACATCCCTGCCTCTAGCATTCTGCTAGTGAAGAATTCTGCTTTCCTGATTGATTGCCAGCCAAGACTGCTCAGATACAAGTGAGGGTGATTCAAGCTTTTGGATAAACAGTCTTAAGTTCCTGCATACCTGAAACTAAGCCAGATTCCTGCAGTAGCATTACTTACTAGTGCTTGCTACCATCTAGATCCCAAGCAGCATTTGAACTAAGCTCTCTTGAAAGAATGTCAATGTTGAGATACACCATTAGTCCAAGCAGTTGTGAACAATCTCAGACTTCGAGTCATTGGTAGCCGATAAAGGCTGCACACTTCTTGTCTGCGTTTATAATAAAGATTTTTTGTTTAATATATTTTGTCCTACATCATGTATCAATAGCTCACATTTTGAGAAATGAAAAGCATTAAAATACTGCCTTCTGATGAAGTACCTGGTTAGTTTACTAAATCATCTGCCTAGTTTCAGTTTAGCATGTATATAAAAGACTCCTTTAATTCTAACCAGAGAAGCAGAAAAATAAAGAGGATCATTGATTTTGTTACACTTGGAAAGGATCATAAGCCCTGTCAGGTCCCTAGCTTGCTTACTTTCCTTCCTCCACTGTTCTTTTCCTTTTTAGCCTCAAAGTCTCTATCTAAAGTATACTTTTGCACATCTCAGATAGGAAAGCTGTTTACGTTCCTCGTACGGCCCCAAGCTATAAAAAACTTAACAAGTGCCTGTCCCATAGGCACGAGTAGGACATGTTCTCTAGAGGAAACTCTTTTACAGGGTGGAGAACCCACCATGCTTGGTGTGACTGTTGTTGCACAAGCACAACATGAGCAAACCATGCAGAGCCTGGGAAAGCAGCACAGCAAACGCAGGAGGCTGGAAGTGGGCATTCAGCCAGAGCTGGGCCTGTCCAAAGCTTTCTGAAAGATGTACCAATGAAAGGGAAGGCAGGGCAAGAGAAGGCCAAGTATGCTGACAGGAGCTTCTTAAGTGATGTTTGCATTGGACAATTAGGGATTTTGGGTTATGTTTCAAAACAGGCCGTTCAGAGCTGGGAGTTTCAAAGGCCATCAGGGCAGGCTGTCCAAAGTCAGCAAAATGAAGACTCAGTGCTGTCATCAGAGGTGTAGGATCTTCTGCCATTCTCCTGAAGCTTTTATAATCTCACCGTAAAAATTCACCACCTTTGCAACACTGAGCTGCAGTAGTTGACTGAGTGGGTTATGAGAACGGTGTCTATGAGTCTACTCCACTCCCATCAGATGATGAGGTTTTTCAAAAACACTTTGTGTTTCTTTCCACCTTGTTTCCATTTGTCTGTGAGCAAAGTACTTGAAGATTAGTAACTGCAGAATGCATTTATCTGAAGGGGGAGAGTGAAAGATACTGTGGTGATGCTCCCTATAGGCACACAAAGTGGACTTACATGTGTGCATCTATTTCATATGGAAAATATACACACTTACATCACTGCTGTAGTTTATCAACTCCTGGAGCTAAAGCAAGTATTTTGGACAGCCTGAGATTTAATTATTTCTTTTAAAAAGTAGTAAATTTATTCTCAAATGACATTGTTTATTCTGTGCAGGAGATAATTCATTTCAATTGGAAACCTCTTCAAGCATAGCATGATAGGGGAGTCACTTCCAGCATTAATGCTGAAGAAGCACTGGCAACCAAAAGCCCATTTAATAAAAAATGGAAACTTCACATAGTTTGAGATACCTTCTTTTCTTTTGCTCTTGAATGACCAACACAAACAAGGGAAGTGACTCATTGTCACTGAAACTAAACCGAGGATCCATAGCTGAATAAAGTATTAATACACAAGAAGCGTTTAGTTATAAGTTATTCTGGAAATATTGTTTCCTGACAAAGAAATTGGCCTTTAGTGTTCCTAATGTCCTAGCAATCTTAACAGATAGCACCCGTATGCAGAAGAAGGAATTCAGATGAGTTGCTGAATATTTAATTTGTTGCTGTCAATCTACTGAAAAAGATTGTCCAAACTTATAGTTCTGAAAGTAGAAAAAAAGGTCAGGAAATCCCAGCAGTTTTGACACCTGGGCTGTGCATAAGTGCAACAAGAGATGATTTTCAAACCTTGCAGAACACAGAAATGTTAAACATTTTCTCGGATGACTATGATGACTTAAAAAACATCAGCAAATCTTCAGCATTCCTTGCAGCAGATGAGTCTCAGGCTACATGGAGTACTAGAACAGGTTGCCCAGAGAAGTTGAACACCTCCAGGGATGGGGCATCCACAAGGCCAGGCTGGATGGGGCTTTGAGCAACCTGGTCTGGTAGGAGGTGTCTCTGCCCATAGTAGGGGGGGTTGGAACTCCATGATTTTTAAGGTCCCTTCCAACTCTAACCATTCTATGATTCTACATCAAATTAACTCAAATTGTTATTAAAATAATACAGGACATAAAGTTGAGATAGAATTCAGATGTTATCATAGCCTTTCAGTGCACTTGCTAAAAGGCCAGGTTTGCATTTGAAGGCAGAAGAAATGCAAGATGTGAGCATATTTCAGCAGTGCAGCCTGGGCACCTGGGCTGTGTGAAAGGCACTCGTAGCCAAAACAAGCGCAAGAGACACAACCAGCAAAGGATCACAAGCACTCAGGTGTTCAGGGCACTGTCTGCCCTAGACAAATTGCATCAGCATTCTACAAGCCCATCTGAAGGCCACCTTAGGCTCAGGTATGGAAGAGCTGTTGAGAACAGCAGTTGTTGGGGAAGCAGGATTCCCTGCTATTCATCGTGAGGTTTTAAAGGAGTAGAAAGTGATTAACACAAGAAAGTGATTCATCTTAGCACAAGGATAGTCAGACACCGGCTGGCTACTGCCATCTGCACACAGGCTGCACAGCAGCTGCTCCTGGTCTGTCAGAGCATGCAGACGAGCCCACACCAACCAGCAACGTATGCTGAAGGGCTTATTTCCTTTGCTATTTCTCCACATGGTCAAAGAAACATATTGGACCTCAGAGGGGAAGGAGGCGTTCCAAATATCTCCCACTTTCAGCCTCTCAGACTCTGCGAGCCTTTAAAAACAAGCAAAACAAAACTAAAAAGCACAGGTACTTTACAACTTGAGCTGTAACAGAAGGAGGAAGGAATTTGCAATCCCATGGGTAACTCCTGGGAAGACTTATATTGGCTCAATCCATATCCCAGACAACTCAAATTACTGACCATGAGTTGGTGGATGTCTTTTTAATGTTGTTCTTCTGTTAAATTTATTCTTTAAGTCACAAACCCATAAATCACATGTATCTGGATACATCTTCAGGATCTCAATTGCTGTCCCTTCTTTCTGAGGCAATAACAACATCTGATTTTGGTTTTAGTTTTTAAGTGGATTAATTTAAATGAACCCTTGAACACAGAGTCTTGTAGCTCTGACTTCACATCCGCCCAAGCATCTCAACAAGCTCCATGGATTTTGATCTCAATGGTATATTTTCCCCAAGCAGTGATCTAGCACGTACCCATAATAACTCTTCCTCTGCTTTCAGGTGGAGATCCCAAATACTTTAGTTTATTATATGACAGAAAATAAGGCAACAAATAATGACTCTGACAAGTGAGCAGGAGTACTCTTGTCTTCAAATGTTTCTCTGTCCTTGTTCAGAAGGATGTGGCTGAGCAGACGTCACATGGTGAGCCCCACCAGGTGCTGCGAGGAGACTGGTCAGCTCTCAAACAAGAAGAATCGTCTGTTTTAAACAGCACTTTTTAAAGAATTTGCTAAATTCTCTTCTGCAGTTTTGTTTTTTTTGCTTGCTTTTTGGTGTGGTTTGTTGGTTTGGTTTTTTTTTATTTTTGAATTAAGCTGTTTTGAAAAGGCATCTTTTACTTTCTTTGACCATCACGCTAAACAAAGTTCTTCACATGAGTAAAGTGTCTTACAGAGACAATGTTTTTCAAATGGGTAAACCCAAATTAAGCATTTAATTCACAGTGAGACATTGAAGCAAATCACTGTTTTCTGAAGAGCTTGCAGGAGCTTAATCTGTATAGGACAAAAAGAAAGTCATGGAACAGCACTTTTTAAGTGCTCCATTTCCAGAATTTGGACTCTTAAGTTTGGGCTTGTATTTTTCCTTAAACTAAAAGAAATCTGAAATGTCAAGACATGTTACACACTGGCTAATTTGTTCTGCTGTACCATACAACAACACATTTCAGCAATCCTGTGGTTTTTTCTTTGTTACAAACTATCTGTAATCAGATCTAAAATACCAACATTAATCCACAAAGCTCTTTGCAGGTATTTGAAAAATACCACAAATCATTATCCTGCATTACTACGAGCCCAGTTTTGCTGCCCATAGTAGAAAGAGGGGAACCTTGAAGGAGCAGCAGCCTAATTCAGCAAAGCACCTAAGCACAACTCCAGGAGCTGCGTTGGATTTAAGGAGCACATGCCACAATGTACCCCACCACTTGCTCAGTGGCTGCAGGAGGGTGGCAGAGCTAGCAGGTGGGATTTACATGGTCACACAACTGCTCCCATTCACATCCCAGTAAGTGAGCTACTCGCAAGTCCTTTAAAGTTTGACTCCAGCCTTTTCTAACAGTCATCAGCAGGTATGGAAACACCTTCTCTCCCAACTGAGTTTCCAGGGGTGGCAGCCCACAGCAGAGGTGAGAGCAGACAGCAAGAGGCGACAAGCATCTGGGTAAGCTTCTTGGCTGCCAAAGTTCATTAGCAATGATGCTAACTGTTGGCATTACCAAAACAGGTCTTGTGCCAGACAATGGTCTTGATTGCCAAACTGTATCAAAATAGTGAAACAAGACCCTAGGGAACTCAGTGCTAAAAGTCAACATAAATAACCCATTTGCTCTTTTTTTGAGGAGATGGAAAGAAAACACCATGGCTTATTAATTTTAGAGGTGGATCTGAACTCACACCTCACAACACACGTATGGATCTCAAAGAGGATGTGCTGCCCAGCCACACAGCTGTAGCATTTGATAAATCCATAGGATCTGCATTTGCAGTCAAGATACCAACTCCAACTCTATTCTATCTGGAAATGACTTTGGATTAGAAATATTTGAAATGTTGAAAATGTAATTAGCAGAACAATAACGGAAGAAAGCATAAGCAAAGGGAAAGGAATAGGAATAAAAATAAGAGTTCTCCTCTGATATGAGAAAAAATACTTCTGGAGATCTTCCTTCATTGGAGAAAGGGGAGGGAGATTAGCACTAAGGAAGGATGATGATAGCAAATATAGTACAGACCAGCGTCACAGCACGTTGCTGTCCTCATCCTCCTCCCTCTCGCCTGACTCAACAAGGGCAACTCCTAATCCTTCCATTTTTAGCACAATGCAAACCTTTCTCTGTTTGCTAATCCATCACCACACCAGCAGCATCAGCTGATGCGTGGCCCCTTTCTCCCACAACTGCAAACCCCAGTAGTCTCTGCCAGCCTGCCTGATCCTTTAGACACCTCCTGTCCAACATCCACAATGCCGTGAAAGGTTTGTGGGAGGGACAAAATATTACCCCTTGAATGGTGCCTCAGGAGAGTTTAGGCAGCCTGAGTTTTAGTTTGTTTTCTTTAAAAGGCAGTTTAGTTGAATAGAGCTCAGGTTTACAAGACAAAGGGGGAGGAAGAAAACCAACCCTACTAACAGTGTCATTAATCTCACTGTAGTGGTGGAAAGAAATTCCATTTGTGTTCCTAGGGAGGGTCTTTGCTTTATGATCCAGCAAAAGCTGGATGCTACAAAGCCATTTGAACTTGTGCCAAATTCAATAGAGACCCACAGCAGTGGAAAACAAAGTCATTCAATTCTATAATTAACTAAACTTCTACTATAAATTTTAGTGGTACACTCTACGATTAAATACATAATTTTGGCACTTAGATTCCATACAAATTTGAGTCCACCTAAATTTGTTATAATCAGTGGTAACACATTATTACCAGTGGTAACACAAAGCAGGAAAAGCTATACAGTCCAGTAAAGTAGTCTTTCTTTGGTCTTCATTCATCTTAAGGCTCTTTTGCACCGTTTTGGTAATGTAAAGGGCTGGATATTGATATAATTTAGGCAAAGAAAGACACCTTAATGAAACCCAAGAAAAAACACTTAAGACAAGCTGCATGCAACCTTCTAATATAGGAAGGGCAGATGCCCTACTAGTTTAAAAACAAACAAACAAACAAAACACAACACAAAAACAAACAAAAAACCCCCACCAAACAAAACACCAAAACCAATCAAAACAAAACAGTCTGCATCTGGTGTAAGGAGATTTATATATAAGGTCTCACATCCAGTTGTTTGATCCTGAGAAATTGTGGGACACCTTGAATTAACTGATACATAATACATAGTGTAAAGCACAGCACATAATTCACTTGCACAGCAGTTTTAAAAGCATTTGAATCTTGAAATCCTGCATGATATCAATAACATGTGAGAGGCATTTAACCTTTACAAAGAATTAAATGTACATTTAAAATTAAATTGACTTTTGTTGAGGAATAATAACCTTCGTCCTACATCCAGAATATGTATTTTTCCTAACTCACCCACCACGTTTTCTGCTGAGAAGGTGAGCAGCTCTCTGGGCAGAAAATGCATCCTCTTGCACTTGCAAACAGCTTGCTTGGAAGCAGCAGCACTACTGCTGATGCTGTTGCACGTATGCAGGGATGTGGGCTGTAGGCACATCCTTGCACAGGCACAAGGTAGCACGAAGCAATTGGAAGCTGCTTCTGCATCTTCTGCAACGCTTAGAGAAAATGGTCTCAAAACTGGGGCTCAACCTTTGGCTACCGATGGGCATGCATGAGGAGGATGACTCAGCCTTGGGGACAGCATACTGCCTATTCCTGCAAATTGCCTTGCACCGTGGTGTGTACCGAAGTGGTTTTATTATTACTTAAAAAAAAAACACCACCAGCCAACAAAATAAAACACAAACAGACCCCGCCCAGAATAAGAAAGCTTTGAAATTGTCTGAAAGCTAAATTATATCAGCTCTGGGGTGGGACACAATAGTCAGGAATAAAACAGTTTCAGGAGGCAACTTAATAATGGAACTGGCTTCTGCATTAGGTCAGAGTGGCTATAAACCTTACCCACCCATGAAGCAGAGTCAGATTTGCTACTCTAGTCAGGTTTTATCCATTAAATTGAAGGAAAAAGGAGTACAGAGGATGTGGACTTAAAAAAAAAATATATCCTGGCTCTTGCTTTGGAAGAAACAGGAAAGAAAATTATATTATCCGAGGAACTTCCTGCAGCATGATTTTCGTAAGGCTGTCAGATTCAGCTGTCAGCAATCTAGAGCACTAGCCCATTCTCTTGGAGCAAAAACACTCTTATCATCATTTCACCTTCACAGTTCTGTTTGTTATGCTAGCAACTGAAAAAATAAGAAGTAACTCCTTAAGAAAGCTCCATAAAAGGTTGTAGCAATAACAGAGGGAGATGTAGTAAAGCAGGTGTTTGAAAATGTGGAATTACATCCACAAGCATGGTATTATCCACTGAGGAATTTGTGTACTAGTTTACCCAAATACCCTCAGGCTACATAGAAACTGTGCAGTGGGACCTTGCCCTCTTGACACCTCAGACTCCACATATGACAGAAAGTTCTCTGCTCCCCCCAAGCCTGCAGAATGAGGGCATTTCCCCACAGAGGAAGAGGAAAAGGGTGGGCACAGCAGGGAGAGGTGTCCAGCATGCCCCTGGACTCAGGAGACCAGGAACAGGCACGAGGCTAGGAGGCTGAGGAACAGATTAAAACCCGAGTGTTTGTTAAAAGCCTGTTCAGATAATCTTGCCCAGAGTCCAGTACCTGTGGGCAGAAGGGAGGGAACTCCATGCTGACCCCATGGGAGGACATCCATCCCTAGAACAGGAAAGTCACCCCAGTACTACATTTGCTGTGCAGGGAAAGGAAAGGCAGCCCTGGGTGCTGCAAAATGGCTTTTTTCACTCCTATTAAAGAAAAAAAAAGAACACACACAAAACACAACAACAACAACCAAAAAAAACCCAACAAAAAAACAAAACAAAGAAAAAAACACCACCACCACAAAACCAAACACTTTTGTTACATTTATTCAAGAAAATTCACTTTCTATTGCTTATATGGCAGATCGATTGACCCAGTAACATAAGAAGCTTTGCCCACTGGTTTATGGCTGCACCAACCTGCACTCTGCATCTAAATAGCCTCCTGTGCCACTGGCAAATCTACAGCAATGAAGGCATTTCCCCCCAAAAAAAGGGGGAAGGACAGCCTACATCTTCTAGACAGAGGAGATGAAGCATCCATGGGTTTAGGACCTACATTTGATAGGCATTTTTTTTAAAGGTACCAGAAGTATTTAACATACAAGTTCCATTTAAGTAAGAAACAAAAGCAAGTTTGAAAGGGGTATTAAATTCAGTGACACAAAAGAACAGAGGCCAGGCTGTGATACAAAAGTACAAACAATGTGATTCTTAACGGTACACTGTTTCGTGTTTCCTTTCCGGAAACATCTTTACTTTCTTTTTTAAAAAAATCAGTATTGGTAGGAACATATTGTCTTGGTAAATAACATTTGTTACTTTTCTCTTTCCCCCACTTCCTTCCCACCCAGATATATGCTTAAAAAAAGCGAAAGTGGCTACAACAACTTCAGTGTCCAGACACTCCAGAAAATATTGCAGTGAACACAGACCACCCACTGATTTCAGCTGCTTTGTTTTTCTAGTCCCAATTTTTTGCAGATTTTCCACTGCCCTTGATAATGAAGAACATAAGCCATTTCTTTTCTTTAATTTTTAAATACAAAATGGCAACGTGCAGGGGCAGGTCAAGGAGAAATTGTTAGATGCCAGAAAATCCAAGACATCACGCCACACATGTTGCCTTTCCCCTCACTCAGTGTGCTGTCCGTCAGAGCATCCTCCTTTCTTTTCCACTCACTCTGTAGCTTAAAGATCCAGACTGGTTTCCCCTCTTAGTTTGCCCTCACAACTCTGCTGGACACTGGACATTTTGGTTTGCCTTTAATAGAATTAACATCCATGTGAGAAAAAGTAAACTACAGAAGTAAAACAGAAGTGAAACCAGCCCAGAAACAGCAGCTTTGTCATGGTTGCATAGGTCAAAACCTTTATACAACTTCCTCCCCAGGGCCCACAAATTCTCTGAAATCTCCTGCTTTTGACACAACAGCTTGCGTAACACTTTTTGGCTCAGGTGTTATCATAGAGCTATGTTCTTAGAGGAGCAGGCAAATGGGATCATATTCCTGATGGGAACAACAGAAAATGAGATTGCTTAAACTATATTTTGCTGTTAAAAAAAAATTAAAAAGTATTAAAAAAAGAAAACTAGCTAGACTGCTTCTTAGTCCCCACAGAATTAACATGCAAACTCTGCTGTTCTCTTCCAAAGTTTGCCTTTTTCCCACTGAGGAGCCTTCTGCCACATATCCGTCCTGTCTAGCTATTTTTCCTAGACAGTTTTTTGTCAGTCTAGGTTAATTATTAGTGCAAATCACAAAAACAACCCCACCACAAAATCCTTTTATTTTAATTGCAAACTGGGTACATGACTGACAAATGCTGAACAAGCTTAATCTCCCGTAAACAGTAGTCATGTGCTACATTTACATAGCTTTTGTCAGCAGTACTTCAGAAAAACACACACAAATAGGGATCACTTTGTCCTTCACTAAACTTAATCAATTTGGAATTGTTAAATGTTACAAAGTGATGGTTTGTAAAGCCAAGGGCACAGCTCCAGTGAAATACAGAAACCAGGAAAAAAAAATAAGAATCAAGAAGGTCAGGTGTAAACACAAACTGAGATTTATCAAGAAGTACAGAATAAGCCCCTTATAAACAGGGCTGTGTTAAATTTTACTGACTGAAAATGGAGTCTCTGAAGTGAAGCCCCGAACCACCAGCACATCTTATTTTACCAGTAGATAAACTTCTACCTCAGAGTAAAGTTTTGACAGCTCAAATGCTAGATATCCAGCCTGTAAATACATTTGTTTAGCCTTATTTGAACTGTGTAGAGATCTTTACATGAATCTGTAAACGATACTATGAATACTATCTTAAACTAGTTGCTTCATTTTCCTCCCTTGACTTCTTACTATATTACCTACTGCAATTCTGAAGCTGCCACTGGAAAGGGTTTATTTCTCCCAGTGAAATGCAAGCTCAATATCAGAAAAAGAAAAAAAAAAAAAAGAAACCAACAAAAAACCCACAAAACATCAAAACACAGAGAATACATCCTTAGTACAAAATTACAGAAGCAGACTTTTTGAATATTACATTATTGGCACTATTTGCTACAGCAACTACATTTAAGAATCTGAACTGGATGAGTAATTTTTCCTATTGTACTATCACAGGATTTGGGGAGGGTTGATTTTTTTTTTCCCCCCCCATAAGAAGTTTCTCATTATTCTTCCCGATGTGTTCCCCAAAATCTTTATGTAGACAGCATTTAGTTTAGCTGTTGTCAACAGCAGCAGAAAATCTGGTGGCAGTTTTCAGTGAGACATCAGCAGTGGGGACACCCTGCTGGGATGAATGTGCACGCACTTTAGCTCACTCCGGTCACACAGGGCCTGTTCTCAAGGCCACAGGGGATCTCTCAAGTATCTAATACAGCAGGCATTAGGAAATACAGGAGTACTGTGTCCAGCTCTGGAGTCCTCAACATAGAAAGGACATAGAACTGTTGGAATGGGCCCAGCAGAAGGCCATAAAGATGGTTAGAGGGGCAGAGCACCTCTCCTATGAAGGCAGGCTGAGAGAGCTGGGGCTGTTCAGCCTGGAAAAGAGAAGGCTCCAGGGAGACCTTGTTGTAGCCTTCCAGTATCTGAAGAGAGCTACAGGAGAGCTGGAGAGGAAAGTAAAGCATAGTGATAGGACAAGGGGTAACTGTTTTAAATTGGAAGAGGGGAGACTTAGATGAGATATTAGGAAGAAATTATTTCCTGTGCAAGTGGTGAGGCACTGGAACAGGTTGCCCAGAGAAGCTGTGGGTGCCCCATCCTTGGAAGTGTTCAAGGCCAGGCTGGATGGGGCTTTGAGGAACCTGGTCTAGTGGGAGGTGTCCCTGCCCATGGCAGAGGGGTTGGAACTCTATGATCTTTAAGGTCCCTTCCAAGGCTAACCATTCTATGATTCTATGAAAACACCTAGAAGACCCTTGAGGATAGGCAACAATCCATAATTTAACAACACAAAAGAAATTAATAATCCAGACTCCTAGCAAGAATTATTTTCTCATTGTAATAGCTCATAATGCCACTAACTCCAAGGCCTTGCTCACTTTCAAAATCCAGCTGATTGGAAAGTTTAAATTAGCTTTTTTACACCTCCTGGGCAAGCCCTGTCTGCACCCCTGCCAACACATACTACTCTCCTCCTCTATGATCCCAAACAATCCTTCACCATAGGCATTTCTCCTGCAGCTCCTCACAGTCCCACACACATAGTTGTATTGCGCAGCCACACCAAAAGATCAGAGGTAGAATTAAATGCATAAAAGTGTCAGGCTGTGTCTCCTGGGAGTTTGGAGAAAGCTATTAGCCCTTCCTCAGCACTTCTGCTCCTCCTTCCTCTCCTCCTTAAACCAAAATGAAAGAAATATTTCCAGGGTCCAACTTGAGGTTCTGCCACTGGGGCCTGACGGCATCTCTGCCCGGTCAGCCCCCAATCACACTCGTTATTCATGTTCATGTCAGAGACACGCTGCAATGCCTGGAGCACTGTCCCTCCATGGAGACGGCAAACTGAAGCTGCTGTGGGAATTTAGCAGCTGCCCAGAGGACAGATAACAACAGGATGTCATTTATCCTCAGTGGCAGGGTTGGAGGTCTTGCCGAAGCAGTTAGAGGCCAAAATTAGTCACCAGGCGATGGCTGCTTAGTGATTCACGTGAAATTAGTTGTGGTCTCAGCCAAAGGGGTGATGGAGAAGCATTCACATGGCACTAAGACACTAATTAGCACTGCCACAGGATGGCTCCTTGCAGGTCACAGTCAGGTCTGTATCACATGAATTACCCTATCCCACTAATGACACCACTGTTAATGAAGTGAAAGTTTGCTCCCATGGAAAGGTTAAGTCAGAAATTACTGCCTTATCTGATGCAAATGCAACAGGGAATGGCGGGTCTCTGCCCCCTCCATTAGTGTCAGCCAGTGTGTGTTGAGACAGGGAAAGCAGGAGCCATCCAGAAGCTGGACCCTCTGTTCCCTGGGGCCCTTTCCCAATTGCTTTTGAAATTAATCCTTCCTGGAGTGTGCCTTAATCCCCAAAAGTATGAGTTTTATCCTAGTGTAAAGCAGCATGTGGGAGCACAGTAGTGGGTGACTGCATATCAAAGGTGGAAGTATTTGATGTCACTGTCACACTGTCATACCAGGGTTCCTTGCTTGCTTACTGCAGTGTGGCTGGGTGCAGGAGAAAGCGAGGCTGGGTCTGTTTTTCACCACATTAGAAAGGCTCAAGAGAAAATTTCTCTTCACAAAACAATTTCTTTTAAAACAAAGTTCTTCATGTGTTGGATGTATATAAACACATTATAGGAGAAAACACACACCACTGCTTCCATTAAGCTACATTAAGCTTAATCAATCTCATTTATAGGTCTTCAAAATTTAGGTTTCTTTAATTTCTAAAGAAACCAAATTACTTCCACACTGCCAATTTAAAAAATTAAATCTCATGGGTGCTCAGGGGGACCCATAATAGCAATGTGGGCATTGTTGTTTGATGGTCTGGGGAGAATCACAGGATGGTTAGAGCTGGAAAGGTCCTTAAAGATCATCAAGTTCCAACACCCCTGCCATGGGCAGGGACACCTCCCACTAGACCAGGTTCCTCAAAGCCCCATCCAGCCTGGCCTTGAACACCTCCAGGGATGGGGCATCCACAACTTCTCTGGGCATCCTGTTCCAGTGTCTCACCACCCTCACAGGAAGGAATTTCTTCCTAATATCCAATCTAAATCTCCCCTCTTTCAGTTTATAAACATTACCCTTCATGCAGAAAACAGAAGAGAAACTCTTGAGGACTTCCCAGTGTTTGAAGAACATGCAAATCTGGAGCAGGTAGGCAGGTAACCAGAGCAGATGACATCAAATCTAGATTAGGCAGTGGGGAGTGGCCACTGTGATGATACCACTCCTGGTGATGAGCAGGTGGGATAATAACAAATTGTGGCCAGAAGAAGGCTGTAGACTACACTCTGCTCAGGAGGCTCCTGTCCCTTGACTTGCTTCAGGCCTTTTTTATTTTTTCATATATTAAACTTCTTAAGATTTTACTTGGCAGAGGGAAAAAGTGCCTGCAAGATTTCCCAGTATGGTAATTTGAAGCCAGCCAGTGAAATAAGATATGTGTTCTTAATCTCCATGACTTCTATTGACATCACAAGTCAGGAAAGTGGAGCCAATGACTGGAGCAGCTGAAGTTTGGATTACATGAAACATGCTCTTTTTGGTTTTCTTTCTAAGCTATTATTGCCTTCAGTGCAAAACCAAAGAATTTAAAGAATTTCAAGGGGAAGGGGAGTTGCACCTCCTTAATTTAATGACAGCAGTTATGCTATGGTCTAGATTTCAAATCAGTGCAAAACCAAAGACAGAACTAACAAGGAAACCAGAGAAGCAGAGCTGGACCAGGAGGGATATAGCTCTCATGTAAAAGTAGTTGGGCCAAATAAGAGGGGTGAGATCCTGCAAGCATTAAGAGAACCTTAACAAGCCCATTCCTTCTCCATGATTCCGGAGGAGCAAGGACTACATAAGATGGAGAATAGCCCTGCTTGCTTGTAGAACTGCTCATACAATATGATGCTACTGCCCATGGTGGCACCAGCTCCAATAGTGTAGAAGCCTAGATGGTGCCAGCCTCCACCCTCCTGCATGCTGTGGAGGGCCCCAGAGAGCGTGAGCCTCTATGCAAGAAGGAGGGGATCTGGAGGTGACCTCTCTGCCCTGTACCTGGCCCTGGCTGCTACCCCCAAGAGGTGTGCAGTCCTGTGGTGATTGCCCTGGGCTGCAGCTCCAGGGATTAGCCTCTGCCTAAACTAGGGCTCTGGGGCTGCAGATACTGGACTGAGACAGAGGGTCCCCAAGTCCATCTTTTGGGATTCATTCCAGACAATCCCCCTAAAAAGCTGAGCAGTCTGCTGTGCACCGTGAGCAAGCAATGGAGCACCAGGAATCCAATCCTGCTCCTACTTAGGTCAAATGAGGGCTTTACTGTTGACTGCAGTGAAGGCAGGATGGTGTTCTCACAGCCACACACAGGAAACAACAAAAAAAGGCAAACTTCTCAATAATGAAGATAACAGCTGGTGCCAGATCACACATTTTCAAACACAAGACACTGAAATCAAGGGTTTGAAGTGTTAATTGCCAATTTTGGATGCAGTTCTTTCCAACAGCCCATGTTAACACATCAACTTCTAGTTAGGTTATAGATCTTTGAATCCTTTTAAATACATTGGGACAAGTTGGCACCTTCACATCATTTTTTCTCAAAGAAGTTAGGGAAGATACTTCTAACACAGGGCAGGCAGGGAGAAGGAACAACTTAACAGCAGGAGCTGCTGCTTTCCATATTTTCTCATTGTTTACCATCAGCCCTAAGCAGACAGACGGTATGTTTCCTGGAAGTTCGAGCAAAAACATGATACTATTGCCTGAGACATACCTTCTGCTCACAGGCCAGGTGCATTCTCCTCATTCACAGAAACAGATGTTCTCACTGCCTTGCCAGCCTTGAGGGAGATCTGCTCAGATCCAGGAAATTGGTAAATGCCACAAAACCCCAAAGCTCAGGTTTATAGGCCTGATTTCAATTTACTGACATGCTACTTAATGCCTCCCTTGGGAAAACTCATCAAATATTTTAAAGAGAGCACAAATTCCTTTCATTACTTTTACAGGGTAAAACCTATTTATCCTATCAGAGTGGGAGAGAGCAGGCCTGGGCCATTGAATGTTTATACTTCCCTAGATGTCCCATTCTTCCTACATTTGTCACTTCTGCAGGCAAGAGAATGACCCCAGACAGCACTATATGCAGACTTTAACCATGGGCTAAAACCACCACATCTAATCACAGGTCACTAAAGACTTTTCTGACCACTGAAGTAAAACTCTGGGCAGAAGCTTATTGTGGTTGTCCTTAATGCTGGCAAGATAGGAGAAACCTTTTCTTGGTAGATATTACTGGCTTCAGAGAGTTTTGTTTGCCTTTTATATTTCTCTATTACAGAAGTGACCAAACTCACTTTTTTTCTTCACTATTAAGCCTGAAGATGACTATTCACCTCTTTATGCAATCACATGGGCTCAGATGGGGGTAGCAGAGGCTGCAAAGCTAGCACTAATGTTAGCACTGTATATTTTTCTGACCTTTGGTGTATTTACAGAATACAGAAGCTTTGCCTGGAAGACTTTCACATCTCTCCCTTCTGAGGGGGAGGGAGCTGGGAAAGAGGATTATGAACAGTGCTCTGCTGGTACACAAAAACCAGGACCAGCATCCCAGCAACAGTAGATTGCTGACCCCCACCCCAACATTTCACCCCAAGCTGATGTAACAGGAGATAAGAATTCTAAAATACGCACCAGCACATGACAGAGTATGGGAATGCAACCTTACTTTTACCAAAAAGGCAACAAAATAAGTCTTAGTCTTCTGCTAAAATTTTGTACATGGAATTGTGTGGGCTCCAAAGCTATCATTTCATTTTCTGGACAATTTCTAGTAAACACAAGATAGAACAATACATAAAAGAGTGTTTCTGTTGTAGAAACACAATTTTATACTTGCCCTTTCTTTCCCATAAAGAAAATATTCCTATAGAGGACCCCTTTCCTTTTCCTTAGCTGTAGGTGTTCCTCATCACTTAATTTGCCATCAGCCACATCTACTGCTAACAGAATGAGGAAGTGTTGCTTTCACAAGCTTGTTGGTTACAAGTATGGTAGTTGGTTGCTCACCCTGGTGCAGTCTATTTTGATGAAAAAGTATTCTCAGGTCATGGAGGGGCCCCATTAACATGGAAGGGACAAATTTCTGCTTGCTTGTAGGTTCTATATTATGCTAGCCACCTAAGAGACAGGTATATAGCTTAAGCAAACTATCTTCTCCCTCTTACACATAGTGATACAAAGGCACTTCAATAATTGCCTTTTATCTCTCTTAGATACTTGAACTGGAGACTTGTGAAAGCAGGGATTTTTTATGATTTTTATTTTTTTTTTTGGCAGGGTGTTTGCACAGCACATTTCCCAGCTGCACTCCAACTGCACACGATACTGTCAGATAACATCACTACATTATGACCATTGATGCTGTTAGGCTAAAAACCCATTTGAAGCATTAAACACTTTTTCTGACATGCTGTAGTACTCTGGTCAAAACTGTGACCTGAATCTTTTTAGAACCCAGAAAAGTCTCCTGGCCATCAACTCAAAACTGTCATTCCACCAGGGTTTTTCCTGCTTTTGCAACTATCCACAGTAAGCAGATGATACTGGTTTAAGGACACCAAAACTAGATATAAACTAATAGAAAAGAGCAACGTATTAACCTTCATTGTAGGAATTAGTAGAGCAATCAAAGCATCAAGAAAAAAAGGGCAAGAGTCAAATCCATGGCTGATTTATTTTGTGGAAAAATGTTACTGATCAGTCATGTCCCTCCATCAGCTCCTGTCTGCTGGTACCAGGTATCCACACCCTCCAACAGCAGAGGGTCCCAGATGCAGACCCCTATGCAGCTCCTTGTGGCTGCACACCAGTGGCAGCCAGCATGCCCAGCCTCCTGCAGAACAAGGTAGGGCTGGTTTGGGTCATTTCTTTCCTCTTGCACCTTCAGCTTTCTGATTTTCCAGAAAATTCTGGTAAAGACAAAGCCTCTCTTATTCCTAGATTCTCTCCATTTTGTAAATACTCTCTCCAGTTCTGTACAAATTTTATATACTCCAGAAAATTATTTGCCCAAGAAGAAATTTGCTCAATAAACAGATGCATGTAGAAAAGAGTTCTTCAGCTAGAAAGAACAGGCTACTGGTGACCTGAACAAGTTGCACTGATAAAACACTGTCAAAGAAACTGCTATAGACTTTGGTGACTCCATCAAGGCACCTTTCCACATGTCATTTAAAAAAAAAAAAAGTCTCACTGCAACCTGTGCTGTTAACCCTTCTGATTTCATCCCTTTTAATAGGTGCTAGGAGGAAAAAAAAAAAAAAAAACACACACAAAAAACCACCCAACACACCACAAAAAACTCATTCTGTGAATATCAGAGAACTCTTAAATTTTTGTTATTCAAATGAGCAACTTTCTTTTGCATTGAGTCTGACCCCATCAGTACTGGGGGGGGAAGAAAAAAAAAAAAAAACACATTAGGGAGAAAAAGAGCAGATATTAGGTTTGGAAAAGTCTGGATGGGAAGGGGAATGCAGAGATTTTTCAAACTTGTATATTCCCAGAAGTCACCTTTTATTTATTACATGGTCTCCATGCTCTTAGGAGAGCATGCTCAGGTTAGCAAGCTGCTTGGAGGGGAAAAGGATGTTAAAACGTTATAAATGCTCAGACTTCTTGCAGGACGCACATGGTATGCTTAGAAAGGAACTGTCACACCTGCTCACACTTGATCATAACACTAAACTTTTTCCACATCTTCTTCCAGGCAGTTGGCTACTGTCTTCAGGGAATTGTCAGAGTTGGAAGGGACCTCTAGAGATCATCCAGTCCAACTCCTCTGCTAAAGCAGGATTGCCCAGAGCACATCACTCAGGATGGCATCCAGGTGGGTCTTGAAGGTCTCAGGAGAAGGGGACTCCACATCCTCCCTGGGCAGCCTGTTCCAGGGCTTTGTCACCATCACCCTAAAGAGGTTTTTCTCATATTTGAATGGAAGAACAACATTACAGGTACTTATTCTACATATCATCAGCTGCATGGGGCATAAGGAGACTCCACTATGTAACAGCTCTCCAGAATTCCTCCAGAGTCAACCTGGGTGTCACTACCAGGCAGAAGGAGCTGAAGCATCCCACCAAATATTCCTCAACTAGCTGGTGAGACTTGGCACTTCAGTAACAAGGAAAGAGTCTTTTCTCTCCTCTGAATGAGCTCTACTTCTCAGGGTCACTTAGAAGGAGCCTTCCTTGAGCTGGGGACTGGAGTTATTATGCTGGTTGCTCCCTGGTAAAACTAGCCGAGGAGCAGGCTAGAACATATTTAGGCTGTGCTATGAGCTCGCCAAGCTCTTTAACAGTTCACATGACAAAAACTGCTCTAGAAAAGATTCTGGATGCAAATGTCTGAGCATACAAACAACCATCTGCTACAGTTACCAAAATTAATGCAAAAATACCACAACTCTCCACAGCTGAGCCCTTAGCAAAGACCATGACCAGCAGATTTATCATCTTGGGATCTAAGTCCTACAGCTCTGTTTTTAGCAGCATCCTGGCTTGCTAGGTCTGTGGTTGTATCATTTTCAGAAAAGGCTGCTTGTTTGGGAAGTAGAAATGGACAAGAGGGCCTGAGACCCTAAGATCAGCCAGATTGACAAAATCTGTTCACATTTCATTCTTATTTAAACTCTAGCAAATCCAGCCCTAAGAACAAGGGAAATCTGGATGAAATTCAGCAGATTCTTTGGCCTGACTAAGCAGTGCTGTATTGGAAGCTGAGGCGGTGGGAAAAGGTTTTAAACACTGCTTGCATCCTCTACATCCTCAGGCTGACCCCACCACAGCTGTAAGACTTGGACACACTTGACCAGCTCAAAGGCCTATTTCAAAGACAACACCAGAGTGCTCCTGTCATGACGCTCTGCACAATCCATCCATATGCAGCCTTGTGACTGCATATGGATCTCCAGACCCTCTTGCCTGCCACCCAGGCTCACCATCTTAGTGCAGCCATGTACAAAGCAACCTCTGAGCATCCTCTGTTCTGAGTGGGAATGTCAAAATCCACCTTACAGCCTTCCTTTGGGCATATGACCTCCCATTCACAAAGTTTCCCCTCTTACCTCTAAACCTTCAGATCCTCTTTCCTCATCAGATCTGGTTTAAAACCGCCGGGTTTGGGCATTTTGTACATACATCAACTGATTAAAACCACATATGCTCTTATTTACACCGCTTCATACTTTCAAAAAACACATTCAGGCTGCTAACAAGCCTTCAACCCCCCCTTAACTGTATCTTTAAGAACTTGAGGATTTTTTCCTATGCAGTAATAGTTGTTCAAAAATATTTATAAATTAAAAATATATACATTTGAACATTTTTTTTCAATGAATGGTTAAATCACTGGAAAACAAAAGATTTGTGACTTTATAACTCAAAACCAAATGCAGATATTTTAAAAACTTATTGACTGAAATAAACTTTCCAACTACATTTTTATAGTAAAAATAAAGGCTTATAGGAAATGCAACACTGAAATAAACACTGAATAAATTACTCCTAAAATGACCAGAACAGCCACCCTTTTACATTCTTAAACAATAATGTATTGCCAGCAAACTCACATGATCACCAGAAATAACTATAATAAGGTCTCTAGCTCAGTTTGTGTGGGAAAGTAACACATACCTTTCCAATCAGTAACTCTTGAATGTCACCCTGGACTTCCAGTGTGCGTGACCACAGGGTGGCCCTTCTCTCCCTTCCCTATCTCCAAGGCACATCAGTATTAACCAGTACACTTTCTGGTTGCCCGAGTACAGCCAGCCAAACAGCTCTGCCCCAAAAATTTGTCCATTTGAAAATACGTGCTTTTAGTCTGGCCGTTGTCCCACATGGGCCATAACAACATAGATAAGACCCGCCACACAGGAAAACAGCTCTAGAAATGGCATCCTCTTCCCCTTCAGCGTTTCATACACATTTGGGTATCGTCTTGACACTTCCAGGAATACTGGAGAGTTTCCACTTACCAAAATCTTCTGTACCTCGTGATCCATTAAAGGACTGGAGGTCTCTAATTTAACAGATTATCCCTCTGAACTTTAATCACAGTAATGAAAAGGAAATAAGATTTCAGCTTCTCATACTCTCTCAGAGAACAAGCATCATGTGTTCTTCAAGGTGATGGTTATTAACCAGTTGTCTGTTGAATCCCACCAGGATATTTTTCCACTTTCTGAAGGACCATGAGACAGAAGTCTCATGATAAATCTCTAATTTATCTCAAAGATAAATTAGAGTTTAAATGCTTCTCACACAATGCTTGACCTCCTCATTCTCAGGAAAAGAAAATCCTTCCAGTTATAATGAAGGAGAACCATTGTGCACAAAGCAGACGACAATATTTTCTAGTAGTCCCAAAGCAATCTTGAACCTTTGTTGCCTTAAAGTGAGTGCTTCTTTGGAGATGCCTTTCTTTCTCAAAATTAGTAAAGCAAAACAGTAATATGAATCTCTTTGCAGTCTCCTACTCATTTTTTGGTCAGGTTGACTATACCAAAATGTCAGCCGACAGACAGGTAAAAATTTTACGTGCTGGAAGCTGGCTGCTGACTCCTGCAATGGTATGGGGATCACTGGATGCTCAGAGCAAGCACCTTATGATGTGCACGACTGCTCAGTGCAGACAAAAAAGCAGAGTAACTGGCACAAGTTATCATGGGTATGAACCTAGGGAAAGTATAGGGACCACCATCCCCCCTGAAAAATCCTTGCAGGGCTACAAAGAAGGATGTGCTAGAGATCCTGAGGAATACTCCACCTTCGAGTCACAAGAGAAGAAGGAAAAGTGGGATGCATCAGTACCATAATGACAACAACCTTTGCTGTGACCTATTGGCACAAGATCAGAGAAGCAAGTGATGGAAAAAGAAGGATTTCTATTTTCAGTCCAACAGAGTGAGTCTGTTTTCTGAAGTCCAAAGAGGGAGGCTTGGTGTTTTGTAAAAAATGGTTCTAACATCACAAGGCACTTTCTCTGGCTTGTAGGTTCAAAGGAAAAATGTGACTGGTCAGGATCAAAAGCCTTTTTCAGTCATGGCTGATAAGCATGTGCTTTATGGCACCTGTCCTGTAAATAGGGTCCAACGCCTTTCAGACTGCACTGTAGCTGTGGGACCACCTACAGCAGAGAAAGGTGGGACAGGCCACCTCCCTGTTTACTATGGAAATAAAGAATGGAAAGTGTAACTACAGGTACCTAAAAAAACCCCCAAGTATGTATCTTAGCCTGTACTTTGCATTCTTTCAATTGGCAAATGAAGCCTTGTCAGGTTAGTTGTGTCAAGTTTACAAAACCTTAGGACAGGTTAGCTATTATAGTAATAGAAAAAAAGAAATATCAGTAAAAAAGTGAAATAACTGTTCTTTCTTTTCCTGAACTTTTCATTTTCTGATCCTTCTTTCCCCTAACTCCTCCCTTACCTCAAATCATGTTTTAGTTAAAATATTTAAAGTTACTTGCACTTTAGAAAATGCAGATTGTTACATTCTTTTTTTCAGCTATTTAAAGATAAATTAGAGTTTAAATGCCTCTCACACAATGCTTGACCTCTTCATTCTCAGGAAAAGAAAATCCTTCCAGTTATAATGAAGGAGAACCATTGTGCACAAAGCAGATGACTGGTACTGAGAATACTTGATTGTTTTCCAGCTTCTGCCATGTGCTTCTTGGGTGTTTTCCAGGAATTCATTTTCCTTTGCTGTGCCTCAGTTCCCCATATATGAAATGGAAACAGCATTATCCAGCAGCATGGCATAGGAACAAGATGTTATCGTTATTGTTAAACCAAAGAAAACACTCATAATTTGTTTTTATGGTTCTAACACCCTAAAAAAATAAAAAAAAAACAACCAACACACAACCCCAAGGAATATATACCTCTTTCATCAGAAAATAAAACTGTAAAGGCACTTCATCCACAGCATCAATTTTACCCACAGGAATAAGAACTGCGTTTATAAACTGAAAGGAGTGAGACACGTTATTTATTACAGCGTAAGAACTCTGGGCAGAGATGGTATGATCACAGCCATCCTTAGAGCTGTGAGCAATCTTTATATACACAAAGGAGATCCTTAAGTAATCGCTGTACCTTGCTACATGAACAGGGGCTCTGGGAATCTGCTTCCCCGGGGAACTGCTCGAGAAAGAAAACATCAACAGAGCTGAGAAAATTATTATTTCCAACCAACACGAACTAAACTAAGTTCTAAACTAGTTGTTTTCTACAACTAAACTAACAAACTAACACTAACAAAAAAAAGAAAAAGAAAAAGAAAAATTGAAATTGAAATCTAGTGATGGAAACAATAGGTAAGTCATTGAAATAATCTGGTAATTAAAAGTAATAATAACCCACCCAACCCCTTCCTCTCCTCCCCCCTCCCCCCCGGAGAATAGGAAGATGCTTTCTGAAGATTTTGAGCCTAGTTAGAGCCAGAAAAAAACCTGGATGCCATATACAGTTTCAGAGGCCACATCTAGCACTGCTTACTACCCTCTTGCCCCAGGGCAGCTAAAAGGTTCATGTTAGGAGCAACATTCAGTGAATATTTAGCTTATTTTGGAATGGACTTTCAGTGATCAAGAATTTCCTTTATATGGGATACTTCTTCTGTCACATCAGCTAATACTTCACATACTCAGTGAACAGCCATTAGTTTCAAGTTACTTTGAATTCATGGAAAAAAATATCAGCATGTGCAGAGGAAAAAAGTAACGTTTCCATGAAAAAGCATGATGTGCAACCTCATGTAATAGGTTGTTCTTTGAAACGCAGCAGAAGATAGTGGGCTCTCTCCACCATTCATTAAGCTGCTAGAAATGTAAAGATGAAGTATGCAGGAGCACAAAATTAACCACTGTATTAATTAAATACTTCCTACAGAGAACAGGACATAGAACGTATTTGTGCCACCTGAGACAACCAGGCTGATCCCTTGGCTTTTCCTTTTTTGCAGTGGGGGTGCAATCCTCACGCTCCAGGCCTTCTAGGGAGCCTGAGGGACTCCACGGGTCCTGTCATCTTCTGGCAGAGGCATACCTCTGCAAAAATGGACTGTGAGGACTGTTCAGCACATTAACTGCTCAGAGCCCAGTGCAGAGATTGCGAGTTCCCTCCCCTCCTTTAACACACCCGAGTGCGCTGAGGGATGCAAAAGGAAAATAAGATGTCTCATTTTAAAAAAAATTATAATAACATAAATGAAAGGCAGGGTGAGGCGTGCAAGGCATCCATCCAGGGCTGCGTTTGCCTGCTCTTCAGCTGCAGGGAGCCCCTTTAGAGCCCTGGCAGCTTTCTCAGCGTGGGAGGTTTCTGCCGGGCGGCGGCGGGACAGCGCTGCCCCCCAGCGCCGGGCATCCGCCTGCGCGCAGCACACACACCCCCTGCTTCCATCCGTCTGTCTGTTCACTTCGTCTCAACCGAAGGCAGCTCTGAAACCGTATCATGCCTTTCCTGGGATCATACCTACATGCTCATAGATCTAGCTATATATATTCTATGAATATAATATAGAGAAATATATATTCATAGAGCTATATATAGGCTATGGATACATCTATGGAAAGATCTGCTCACAAATCTTTCTGTAGATGTTCATAGAATGGGTAAAGATATTTTTTTCTATTTCTATGTGTATATATATGTATGTACATATATACTATGTATATATACTAATATGCACATATATAAAATATATATAAAGTCTCAAGTGCACAAGTAGATACTTACACTTTTCCCATAGAAAAGCAGCTTTCTGCACACACAAGCCGTTGGTACTTTATCCATACAGACAATGAAACAATAAACTGGGCAAACCGCCAGACTTGAAGGAACACTGATAATTCAAGCAATTCTCATCAATACAACAAACAAAACTCCCCAAGCAATGAAGATGGTGCTTTACATCTTCATTTTGCTTTCACAGCTGAATTCCTGATTGACAGGGAACATTCTGCTGTGTGAATGTGTGCTTGCTCCCTCACTCTTCCCCCCATCTCACAGTGCTCTTCTCCAAGGTTTTATGATTATTTTTATTCCCAACTTTCCAACAAACAGTAGGGATTGACTTTTACTTCACAGCGAGAAAGACATAATTAAAACTTGACATTCCCTTCAGCTAGGGGCTTGTGTTCCCAAGTCACGTTTTCCTCCATAAAATGCTTGGAAGATTTCTGAAACCGTCCTGCAACACTTCCCAATGAACATTTTTGTGACTTCTGCTGGGAGCAGCAAGAGGGTGCTGCGAGGAAGTGCCTTATGCCTTCCGGATCCATGGACACCCTCCAGAGAAATCCCATGGATGATCACAACTGGATGTCACACTGCTGGGAACACAATCACTTTGGAGTATGTGGGTGAAGTTCTTACTTACTGAGTAACAACAGTTTAACACTTAATTCTATATTGACCCTGCCAAAATTTGCAGACTGCCACCATGTCAAGGCCATAAAGGAAAAGGTGATTTGCCATCCGGCCTCCCCCAGGACACCCCCATTCTACAGCATCCATCCCATAAAGTCCTACCCTCAGACTACTGTGTCCATCCCAGAGCTCTGCAGAAGAGAGCAACTTCCAACATTTTCCAAAGATATGATCTAAAGCTGGGACTTACTTTCCTTATTTTAAGTATAATCCTATGCTCTCCCTAGACAGCATTAACCTGAGGCTGGCCATTCTTTGGCTGGGCTCCAGTGCCTGTGACACAGAACTGCACCCACTCCACCTCTGCAGGAGGGTGAATCTGCCGAAATCTTCCCTGTGCCTACAGAAGGCTCTCATACCAGATTTAAGGATGACTCAAGTGAACAATCTTTACCTCTCCTACACCCCCCGACAGAAAGGAAACTAATCCAGTCTTAAATTAAGGAAAACAACGAAAACCCCCAAACCTCAGAAACCATGCAGCAATATAGCATCACAGAACAGTCACTTCAGAAATAAATAAGAGCTGGGAAAAAAAGGAGTAGCATAAGAAATTACTCAAGGCATAGTCTGGAAAAGTTAATCTGCTTCAGGAAGAAGCATTCTCTGTGAACAGGCAGAGCAAATGGTACTTTCTTTTTGGTTTAATCAAGGCAAAGAACACAACTTTGGACAACTGCCTTGATCTCATATGGTCATTTGCACATTTCTACATCATGAACTACACTAAAACAAGGATATGTAACCCTTGTGTTGTGTTACACATTTTAAAACAAACGTATCAGAGTTTAGACAGCTGTTGTTATTTATGCACTTCCTAGTGTATTTATTAATTCTGACTGTGCTCCTGTATCTGGACCAGAACATTTAATGTTTTAAGCTCATCCAGATAAGTATAAAAATGCTCTGGTATATGTGTTGCCCAAATACAGCAAAAGAATTTTCCTAGTCACGCTAAGCATGCTGGCAGACACTGTACTCTCACAAGAGGCATGGATCAACAGAAAGACTGGCTTCAGTGCTGTCTTTCTTTAAAAAAAAATATGATAATTTCCTAATATTTTTTTAGCTGCATAAGCACATCAGGTACTGTAATACAAAGTAAAAGCACTATAAACTCTGAATAGTGCCTCTGTTACAGTAACAAACCCCAAACAATTAATCTAAAGCAGAATTTGGGATTTTGCTATCAAAGGGCTGCAGCTGAGTCACCCTAGAGACAGTAATGGTCTGCCACAGTTCGGTAAGACAATACCCTAATCCCTTGGAGTTTCTTAAGCTAATTTTGGAAGTCACCCTGCCATTCATAATGCAGGGCTTTGTCTTCACATATTCATTTTCTGCTGCAGCTAGCAGTACTTAATATTTTGATACTCCGTCACCCTAGCAGTTGTTTTATTTTGATACCGCCTGTGGAAAATGTGACATTTTAAGGTGGGGAAAAAAAA
>VZRU01011221.1:368655-386373 GCA_013398155.1 Pedionomus torquatus
AGAGAGAGAGCACGAAGAACCAAGTATGGAACAATGACAGACTTTGCCCTCATGTGAAGGCAGCTCTGCCAGCATGGAACTAGATGGACCAGCAGACGTGAAATCAAGGGAGGCTTTACGGTGATTGCTGAATCATTTCTTCCTTTGTTATCGCTGCAGGGCTTCCTGTCAGCAAGTCAACAGTGCATTCAGGATACCGCTAAAAGGCCAGATCCTATTCACTGAGGAGCCCCAATTAGCCATGTGATGTCAGGGGACCTTTTCACATCTAACACAGTAACATTGTACCAGAATAAAGGTTATCCACTTACTAAAGTAGAGGAGTGAAAGCAAACTGGAACACACCCACTTACCACTTTTGGAGGGTTTAGTTTTTTAGTGTCCATATCAAGATTCTGCCTGTTCTTCCCTTTTCTTCCATCACATAAACCTTATTCAGCTGGATTTTCTTGTTATTTTTATTCTAAATGAATAGAATGTAAGTTGCATGCAGGCCCTTTAAGGGAATTGAATACAAAAGTTCCACGGAGAGTAAAATAAGTGTAACAGCCACCTTGCCTTTGGGGTTACTGGATGAGGAGCTCCAGATAACAAATAGTGAAAACCCATACTGTGTAAGCTCCCTGAGTTCTCCCCACAGCTGCACAGGCAGGGAAAAAGATGGGTAGGTCCTCTGGCTTTGGGGTGACAGAGGAAATTAGACAGGCATTACATGCAGTTTTCATGATATCTAGACTTCAGCAGAAAGACTCGGTTTCACACAGCTAAACTAACCAGAGCAGTCACCTCTGTCTCTTAGGGGAACACAGGTCCCTACCTCAGGGCAGCCCAAAGCCTACAGCAGCAAAGGTCTGTCACCTGCACACCACACTGTCCTGGGGGCAGCCTGGTCCCCATCAGAAACAGCCACACACCAGAGGAAAAGCACAGATTTATAACAAAATATCTGTTACTGTTCCAACAATGACTCTTGGTGCCAGCTTATTCTCATTTTTTCTTTTCCCATGAGAAAAAGAAAGCAGCTCTCAAGATGACAAACCTCTAGCATAATTATGTCTTAAGAATGAAGACAGTAAAAGCACTTTCCATCCTTAAAAGAAGGGGCCCTACCATGCCCAGTAATCCCAGAGGAGTACTGGAAAGTGAGAGATACTTCTGTTAAAGAAAATACACACAGGATTTATTCTCCAGGGAACCCTTTTAACTTCAATGAAGAAGGCATCATAACATGACAGGTTAAGGCTCCAACAGGTTTTTACTGCAGATTAGTACTTGCAAAGTGACCTGTTATTTTGCTTTGGAGGTTGCAGAGTTATCATCCATAATACTCCAATTTCTTCTTCTACACTAGTCTAAAATTCCTTCTGCTCAATCCAGCAATAAACCCTGCCAGGCTGTAATAACTTCCCAGGAATTACTTACTGTGCTATGGTAGAAGACCAAATGATGGCAAATAGAGTATGCATTTTATTAATCTCTTCCTGCCTGTTCCAAAGCATACATTTTATTTCAAATGGTCGAGGAATAGAGAACCTCCATCCTCAACTAGTAATAACAAAGAAAACCTATCTGCACTGGCAAGAATCTTTCAGTGATTTTATGAACTACTGAGTCCACAAAACCTAGAACTGAACAATCAAATGCATAGAAGAAAACCTTGGCAGAGCTATGTATGTAAAATGTAGTGAAAAGGAAGTAACACCTCTTTTAAAATGCCTGTACCCAAAGCTCATGCTCTATAAGGAGTTTGCCCATGCAATTCATGTTATAGTTTTAGCTGTATTCCAAAAAGGAGGTAACTGAACAAAGACTAAATAGATTTTTTTAATTATCATTATCAAGATGACATTTGAAATCTGTTTAAATAAAATTATAGTTCAGTTACCAGTTTTTGCTTGAATTAAGCCAGTTTCTCTAAATGCCTCTGGTGTTGTAACAAGCTAAATGCCTCTGTAGGAATATTAATTACTTCCTATCACACTTTCAGTACTTTCACTGAGATTTAGAAGAAACAGGAAAAAAAAAAAAAACAGACCAAGACTCCCAGCAAGTACAGTCTGACAGGTAACAGGGTTCAGGAGTATTCAATCAGGTTAAAGGTAGTACAGCCTTTGAAGATAAGTCAATGTTTTTTTGTGAGACACTGTATTTTACATCAGGGAGGGACAGGATTTCCAAGTTAATTTGTATTCCTCTTAACACATAGGTTACTATAAACTTCAGGATTTAAAGTTTCGTTACTTGCAACTTCCAACAGTCGCATCTCAATTTTTAGAGAGAAGAGAACACAAGTACACAGCGTGCACAGTCAGCTTGAACAAATAAAAAAACCTCCCGAATATTACTATAGCAGTCTTCTATGCCACCCCATGCCACTATAGGCATCTGAATTAACGGTACTAACTAAAGCTTTTTTTTTTTTTTTACCTACTGTACAAACCACATATGGATTCCACATGACAGTCAGACAACTAAACAACATGAGTTTTCATTTTTTTATTCCTTGAATACAAGTTCTTTCATTAAACAGTCAAAATACTTATTTTTCTAATGTATCTCTGTTTTCATAAGCCATTAAGCCCCCTGTTTTATTTATGCAAGTCATTGAGTGTTTATCTTGATCAGAGAAACAAAAAGGCTACCTAGCAGCACAGTAGAGAAGACCAGCACTAACACATTAGCTTCAAGCATTACTGTGTTTTTTTCTGCACCAGGCTTATAGACTAACATATTCTTAAATACAATTGCAAATTACTTCCTTAACCCTTAGAGCTATCTACACCTTTCAAATACAAATAGACAAGCTGTATCTTTTACTAACAGGAACCCTCAGCCACAAACCTTTAGAACTGTGCTTTTAAGTATCAATGAGAGAAGAGTAAGTTGATAGACACACACTCCTACTGTAAATGAAAATTTCAAGCCTCCTTATATTAAACAATTATACGTTTTTGTTGTGGCTTATTTTCTTTTGTTTTGGCTTTTTTTTTAAAAAAAAAAAAAAAAAAGAACACCATCTTACCTTCTTTCCAAACACCAGATCACACCCCATCATGGACACAGCTGAAACTCAGAACCTTGATTTTTGCCACCTGTCTCTTTTATTCTCATCAAGCAGATTAAGTTACCTATTTAAGGTAGGGTTTTTTCACATTGCCACTTAAAAGGCAACTGAAGCAGAAAAACAAGGTAGCTGTTGTACTTAACTGCTGTTGAGGTACCTTTATACTAGATGAGTGATTTAGGTTAGAATGTGCATGTAAAGTATGTGGTACTTGCTTTAGTTTTGATGAAAAAATGTTGCTATTTTTATTGCTGTAATATTCTGGTAGAAATACATTAACGGTTTAAAATCCTTCAGTTTTCAAGGACTTCTGAAGCCTGATATTTTTTATAATGAGCTCTATCATCGCTATAGAACTCATTTTGTTACTAACTACACTTTGGTAACTTAGTGTCTAATAGATCTTGAGAATACAAGTGGAACTGAAATGGAAAACCAACTTAATTCTGTTCTTTACTCTCTCCTAGTGGCTGCTACCCTATGGCAGGGAAAGCTGAACCCTGTGTAAAAACAGTCTCTAAGAGCTGTAGCTTATAGTCAAGGTTGGATAGTACTTAATTTGTGTTGTTATGAACTGTATTAGGTTACAAGATTCTTATTGGTGACTCAGTAGTACTTTCCCTAAGGCTGGAACAAATACTCAGAGTGGAATTTCTTCTGCTGGGTTAAGTATGTTCATGAGTCAGTGAAGTGGTTGACTGACATCACTGAAGAGATTAAAGTATCTTGGGTGCTTTCAGTGAAACAGGTGGTGCTATCAATCCCTGTGTGTGAGGTAAGAAAAGTGTTTTATCTGCTCTGGGTATCAAGGTGGTGACCCGGGTGATTTTCATAGTCCTTTCCTGAGAAATAGCAGGACACAAACTTTTGTTTTATGTAGGTGTTGTTGTGTATGTAGATTATGTAGGGTGAGAAAAGAAAGGATTTTTTTCCTTCCTCACGGGAACTCAGGTAGAGTGCAAGCTCCCCTTTGGTTTATTATGGTTAGGGAAACTGTGAATTACTTACTTTCCTTATTCTATCTTCTTTTAGGGAAGCTATTGTACTACTGTGATAGATTAGGGGGAGAAAGATAGGTGAAACTACTAAAAAGGACAGAAGAGATAAGGCCCTTACTACAGGTATCAAGCACAAAGCATTTGAATAGTTTTGGGGGAAATTTTCTATGTTGCTTTTCTTTTTAACATAGCTGTATTTACGATTACATAGCTATGTTGCAGTTTTTCTGGTTTCTTCCTCCCTAGAACCATAGTTTCTCTTTTCTGGGTCAAACAGAGAACCCTCCTCTGATTTCCCATACTTCATTGTGTCTAAATGTTGCTGTGTTCATGGGAGAGGGAAATGCTCCTATTCTAAGAGAGACTTTTCCTTCACTAAGTGCTCAGTCTTTCTGGGAACTGCTAGAGAAGAAAATAAGAAAAAAGATAAATACGTAGCAGGTATTTGATCATCCTGTAGTACTTTCCTAACATCTTAAGTGTAGCTATCAGTTATGGGTTTTGTTAAAACTACCACATAAAGCTGTATTTACTTCAAGTCAAGCTTCTTGCTCAGGAGGAAGAAATCTTCATTATGTTCCTTGTATGCAAACAGACAAAATCCATCTCTCTTCTTTCCCTGAGTTAATAATTAAGTACCTCCATGGAAAAGATGTTTTATTTTTCTTCTCCTCAAAGCCTAGAATTAACAGTATAGTTTGAAGTGCAATTAGGGCTTTTGAGAGCCTGGAAATGTAAGGTTTGGGGAGTCCTCTTTTGGGAGAGGAGCTATATAGCTAGCAATGGTGCTTAAAACAAATGTACAGAACTCTTTCAACATTATGCAATTTAGCCATGTTAATTATAATTGTGAAATGAATGCAAGCCCTCTTTATTCCCTTGGCACATTGAAGTCTTCATATAAGTGGTGTCTGGAGGGAAACAATTCAGAACTAGTGATCTGAATACTATGATTTTTGTATAGGTTTGGTTTTAAGAACAGTCTACTTTGTATTAACCTGCTTTCTGAAGTTGTTCTACCATAGTATCTTCTTCTTTCCACTCTCCTCCAGGTCTGAAACTCTTAAATCTGAAAGACAGTGTCTAGTTCAGGTATTACAGAAAGAACAATGTGTAATAAGTCACAGCAGATGAAAACTCAGTCTTAATTTCTTAGTAGGCAAATACTGTGTGAAGGATTGCCCTGGCAACTTGCCAAAAATTTTAAGGACTACATCTAACTTGTGGTACAGAAACTGTGTACAATAGCATTTATTGTACCTTCCTTATTAGAGGAACATTCGTTGCTTGTTTTAATCACGCTAGCAACAGAAGCATGAAATTCAGCTTTGCCCGTGACTGATTTCTTGTGTTCCAGGTCCAGCCAAGCTTTTCTCAAACAGATTTGAAGAGAAGTCCTGGGGAATTGTCAGCTTCAGTTACAGTCATGCAGAGTCTGATCCTCTAATTGGATGTCACTTTGTTCCTTTCTGTAAAATCTTGGAGGATTGGTCAGGTCCATGAACTCAAGCAGAAAATTTGATGCTTAGGTTTAAGAAGAACTCTACTGTACTGACATATGAGAACCAAATTTTGTATTAAATGCTTTTTCTTTGTCCAGAGAGCATTCTGGAATAAGACAAACATTTTGAGTTAGAGACACCTTGTACTTTTTCTGTATCAAAAGTTTATTCAACGAAAGACTCAGAAATCAGGTTGATTCAGAAATCATGACTTGCAGCTACTACAGCATGCCTAGCAGACGTTACTGCCATATCTTATCTTTTGACCAACTGATACATATATATGTGTGAATTTCATTACTTTGGGGCAGTATCATAGGTTTGTCTCCTTTTTATGGTTGCCTACCAAAGTAGTGTTTTTTAATGATTCTCCTTATTTTTGCTACTGTTGCCAGTTTTATAGCACCAATTAGAACTTGCTGAGGTTTTAACATATGCAGCACTTGGGGTTTTCTTTTTTGTTGTACTGAAGTACATCCTGGAGACAAGACTCTGGGGAGACCTTAGAGCAGCCTTTCAGTGTCCGAAGGGGGCCTACAGGAGAGGTAGAGAGGAACTCTGTCAGGAAGGGGAGTGATAGGACAAGGGGTAATGGTTTTAAATTGGAAGAGGGGAGATTTAGATTAGATATTAGGGAGAAATGATTTTCTATGAGGGTGGTGAGGCACTGGAACAGGTTGCCCGGAGAAGTTGTGGCTGCCCCATCCCTGGAGGTGTTGAAGGTCAGACTGGATGGGGCTTTGAGCAACCTGGTCTGGTGGGAGGTGTCCCTGCCCATGGTAGGGGGGTTGGAACTTGATGATCTTTAAGGTCCCTTCCAACTCTCACCATTCTATGATCACTTGTCATACTATCATGAGATACCATAAGGCAGAAATTACTAGTCTGAGTTTCCTTTATTAGTATTAGTGCTTTAATTACCAGATTGTCAGACCTTATTAAACAAATACAGATGCTACAGCTGACAGACCGTATGCCTCTGGTTATCATGTACTTTATTGATACATAGTCTCAGCCTGGTTTTGTTATGGTATAGTGTCAGCCCTACCTGATGCAAAATCAAGGGGTTCAGAGTTGTATAAAGAATGCTTGAAAATTCACTAGTGGTAACAACTAGGAGCTTTGAGAGGGCAAAATTAAGATGGTCTCCACATGCTGAGAGAGAAGCAGTTGTTATCCTGGTCTCTAGGCAGCCTGTGAGTGATCCAGAGAGCTCAGAATGTGAGGAAAAACTAAAAAGAAGGAAAACCAAGGCATTAAAATTAAGAGAGTGAGTTTATAAAGGCACTAATGGACTGCTAGTTTCCTGTTTTGTATCTACTTATACTTGGTATCGTTTCTGCATAAATGACTAGGAGGAGATAATGCAAGATGTCTCTAGGAGAGGTGATTTGGGACTTGCTTTTGTTTCAGCTGAGCTCTGTATGAATGCAGTGATTGATTAAAAAAAAGTTGAGCTCACAAATTCTGGCCTTGAGGGTGCAGACACACGGTGGGGTGTAATCTTGTTATTAAACCAAAGCAAATGCATGTAGACTTCAGCTGAGTTGGAATACCTAAATGGAATAAAAAAAAAAGTAGAAATTATAGCTAAAGTATACATCTCTTGCTAATAATCTGGCTTTTGTTTTGATGGGGTGTATACAATTAGCACAGGGGAGAAGTATGCAAGGAAAGGCAATCCTTTATTAGCCTAGATCTTTAGCAAAATGGTGATTTATTCCCCCCCCNTGTTAAAGCCATGCTATTGGAGAGGATGCACTGATTTTGGGGGGAGTTGAGAGTGAAAGAGGCTCAGGACCGGTGGGCAAACAGGGGGGTACAGTCTTCCATGTTTTTAATGCAAAATACTTTGGGCAAGCATCGTGGTGAGCCGCTGGCTTCTGACTGCAGGCAAAACTGTCCTCCCGGTGGTATGTGTGCGGTGGGGGTTATTAAGGCAGAAAAGGCAGGCATGCTCGGAGAGGAAGGGGACCTCATTTTCCCCAAAAAGAAAAGACGTGTGAAGGAAAGCAGCTGCTCCCAGGAGGGCTCTTTCCCCCGCCGGGGACTGCGCTTCCCGGGAAATGCCTCCCTGCGGGGAGCCGGGGGGCTCCTGCTTCCCTCCCCTCTGCGACCACCAGGTGGCGCCGTTGCGCCGCGCCGGAGCGGGGCCGGGAGCGGGAGGCCCGGGGCGAGCGGCGTTCGGCGGGGCTGGCAACGGCGAAGCTCCGGTGGCCCTTCTGGGGCTGGAAGGGGATAACGCCCCTGTGAGGAAGGAGAGGAAAAAGGAGAGGGACGGGGTTGAGCAGCGGGACGGCGCTACCACGTTGGCTCCTGCGGGGTCGCCCAGCGCCTGGCTAGCTCTCGGGGGCTGTTGGGCTACCTCCAAGGAGAACCGGGGCTGACTTCTGGTCTCCCAGGAAAATGAAAAAAAAACTTACAGGGATCTAAAAGCAGGCTAAGCTCAGAGCGAAAACACAACAACGCCTCTTCCCAGCAGCTTTTCCGCTTTTGAAGTTGTCATCAGAGTTACTCGGCTCTTGGTTTGCAGCTGGATGTCCGCGGCCAGGGGTGGGCTGAGTGATCTGCTGGTAGCTCACAGCATCTTCATCACGCTCCACAGAACTGTGTCCCCTTCATGAGGCTTTCGGACAAAAGGTTTTGCCGGTAGAGAAGCAATACACAGAGTGGAGAAGAGACTGCAGGCTGTGGCCCAAAAAAGTCAGGAGCTGTGACTATGCAGGGTTTTGTAAGGAATTTAACTTGTGGTAACTACTGGTGCAAGGTTTCCTTTGGGAATGCTGTTGTAATGAGTCTTGTAAATGTTGTCAGCATTGTCAGCTGGGAAAACTGGGCTTCAGGAAAGCTTTCCTCAAAAACAACTTTCTCAGTATGTCTTACCTGAAGGCCATAAGGATAAATCCATAGATTTCTCCGTAGGTGGATTTTAACATGGCAAAACCAACGGCTGTATTTGAAAACTTTTCTTAAACTAGGGCAGAAGTTATTAATACATTATGGTTTTTGTGGTTATTTATATTGTTTATCAACTTTTTGCATTTCATCTGTCTCTGTACCATCACTAGAGTAGTTGTAGATCAGACATTGAAGAGATTGATATTTTTGCATATTGTGGGTTACCTTCTTGTGGGTTTAATTCTACCTGAATGGATGCATACGGAGCTGAAAATGCTGAATTTAGTGATGAGTACATGCCCTATTTTTAGCCATTAGGGCACATACTGTATTTCTGGTTGTACAAGAGTTCTTAAATGATATAATCTTGTTTTGTGAATTTTGTGAAGTAACTCTGAGAAGGATCAACTGGCTCACAACAATTCATTCCAGCAGTGGCTCTGCTCTGGTCTGGGGAGAGAAACTTTATTTTTCCTTTTTAGATCTTGTTCTGGGGGAAATCTGGGGACATGAGTCTTAAAATGCTACTGTACAAAACATTGCTTTGTTGTTAAGCTGAAAATCTCCATGAGCATATCCAAGAATCATAGAATGGTTAGAGTTGGAAGGAACCTTAAAGATCGAGTTTCAACCCCCCTACCATGGGCAGAGTCACCTCCCACTAGACCATGTTGCTCAAAGCCCCATCCAGCCTGGCCTGAAACATCTCCAGGGATGGGGCATCCACAACTTCTCTGGGCAACCTGTTCCACTGCCTCACCACCCGCACAGGAAATCATTTCTTCCTAATATCTCATCTAAATCTCCCTTCTTCCAATTTGAAACCATTACCCCTGGTCCTATGGTTACACTTCCTGATGAAGAGTCTCTCTTCAGCTCTCCTGTAACTCTTTAGATCCTGGAAGGGTGCTCTAAGGGTGTCCCTGGAGCCTTCTCTTCTCCAGGCTGAACAGCCCCAGCTCCCTCAGCTGGGAGGGAGATGCTCCATCCCTCTGATCATCCTTGTGGCCCTCTGCTGGACCTGTTCCAACAGGTCCATGTCCCTTCTCTGTTGAGGACTTCAGAGCTGGACACAGTACTCCAGGTGGGGTCTCACAAGCTCAGAGTAGACAGGTAGGATCAACTCCTGTGACCTGCTGGTCACGCTTCTTTTGATGCAGCCCAGGATGCGGCTGGTTTTCTGTGCTGCCAGCATGCAGTGATGGTTCACTTTAAGCTTCTAATCCACGATCACTCCCAAGTCTTTCTCCTCAGGGCTGCTCTCCAGGCATTCTCTACCCAACCTGTATTTCTGCTTGCGATTGCCACATCCCAGGTGCAGGACCCTGCACTTGGCTTGGTTGAACTTAATGTGATTAGCACCAGCCCACCTGTCAAGCCTATCCAGGTCTGGACTCTGCATGGCATCCCTTCCCTTGGTGTGTCCTGACCTTGTCTCCGCTGTGCCCTACTGTGCCTCTGAATGGATCATTTAGCAACTTCTGAAACATTTGGGTCAGCTCCATCACTGCTTAATGACAGCACTTGGATTAATGTGTTACATACTGAACTGTATTGGAGAGTTTCTTCCTCCAAATGATTGATAGATTACCATGGAAAAATGCAACTATGTACCATATTTATCAACAACAAAAAGGTCTTTCCTATATTTGGGCTTTTAAAACTAAAGGCTAAACCTTTGACATCAAGAACAGATCTGAGGATACCAAATGTTCTTGAATGTTCATGTTCTTATAGTAGTACTATTAGCTAGGCAAAATAATCTTTCAGTTAAGGCATGGAAAGTATTCTGCTGCTAGTTCCTTAAGGCTTGCCCGTAGAGAGGGTGACCACTGTGAAATACATCAAGCTTGACAAGATGCTGTGGTGCTTTTCAAAAACCTTTGAGTGCCAACAGGGTGGATATTACAGCTACAAAGTCTTAAAGAAGGGGTTTTTGAATGCCTATTTCCATAACTTCTGACCGGTGTAGGATCTACCTGTTATTACTTAGTTAAAAAATCCCAACATAATTATTTGATTACCCTGACAACAAGTGCTATAATAAGGGAATCTAAAGTTTCTCTGTGTTTACATCCTTGTAGCAGTAATATTTTTCACCTGTGCACCTGTAGCTTTATATAGAATTAAAAGGCCACATAGGCAATACACCTCTCTTTATCTTACATTAAGGCTATAAATGCCCTTAAGAAGTCTAAGTTTTAAGAGCCTGAGAACTGAAGGTGGAGTGCACTTGAGGATATTGAGCATGGCAAAGCACACCTTGTTAGCAAAAAGTATTTACTTAAAAAGGCTCGGTGCATTACAAGTTGTCCTGTACCAAAGCTAAAGCAAACAGAGTGGTTGGGACTATATTGTGAAGTAAGTATCAGTGTTCCTACAGAGGCAATATGAACTTTTACTCTCTGTCCCCAGCAACATAACCAATTCCTCCAGTTCATGTACCAGCAGCCAATGGACTGTTCCCAATATTATTTTATGCCATTTATGCAGAAGGGTTGTTTTTATACAGCTTGTGTTTGGGCAAGAACCATCTTGGACTGGGAAACTGTAGCAATTGTACGAAGTGGGTTTTGTTTGCTTTTTTTGTTTCTTAAAGTGGATTTTCAAAATGAGTTATCTATTAAACTATACTGAAGGGGTTTTTCCTCCAAATGATCAATAGATTATCATGGGGAAATGCAACTTTGTACCTCTTTCAATGTATCATTAACTACAACAAAGAAGTTGCTCCTGTATTTTAGGTTTAAAGCTAAAGAATAAAAACTTCCCAGAACTTCACAGAATCCTTTACGCATATTTTCTGCTAACAGCTTCTTCCCTGGTCTGAGATCAGAGCTTCAGATGAGCTAGAGAAGGAACTTAACTAAAATATCATGCTGGTTCAACAATGTTTTGGGGACCACTCAGATCTGGAAGGCATCTTCTTGCTTTTGTGCCTGACAAATTCAAAGACACGCCAGGTAATGTTACTGCTAAACTCTGCAGGGCCTGAGCCAGCAACTCCCAACTCCGCCATCCTCCTGAGCTGAATTCTGAATCCAAGGATCTGCATCTGGAGAGCTGAGTAGTTTGGATGCATGGGAGGTGTTAATTTCCATTTGGTGGCTGCAAGTGTTTGGGGAGAGTGGTGCTGGCACACCTGAGTAACTGCAAGTGTGTCAGCTCAACCCAGCTGGGTTTGGTAAGTCTGAGGTGGTGTTTTGCAGAGCCTCATAGTACTTGCAGTTTGCCCAGCTTCTCGTTATCCTTCATACTGAAGAGCTGTAACTATATTTATATATAGTTAATGAGAGTCCAATAAGCACCAAGTTCAGTGTGTCAAAAGTAACTATACTCAAGTGGCAAACATTTCCTCCCTGGATGGCATTTACAAATAACATTTGTGAGTTATTGTCCTGTGCTAGTTATTGGCCAAGTGATAACAAAGTTGTGAAAGGAGTGTGTGTCTGTGGTTTTGTGAATCTTTTGGATATGTTAAGAGGTATTTCTAGATGTTATCAATCACTTTACTGGACAAAGGATTGTGCACACACTGGAGGTGTCTGCATTTCTTCCCATCAAGTTTGTGTGCCACACTGTCATCTCCTGCTACATCATGGATTCTGCTTACTCTTTTCTGCCTACGTTTCCAAAAGAGGAGGATACCTAGTTGACCTGCATATGCTGCAATTTTTTAAAATATCCACTGTGCAATTAACTGTTTGTATTGTCTTTGTCAGCTTAGATAGGTACATCTTATTTTTGGAGGAAGAAAAAAAGGATTTGCTGACATTCCTTTGATTTAGCTGTCATCTACCAGTCTTACATGTGGTCTAACTCATGGTAAAACCTAGTAAGTATGTGCTCGTGACTTGCTTGAAGCAGATTGATAATGTTGTCTCATAATGCTCAAGAAGGATGGTTGTTTCCTCATGCAGAACTTGAGGATTACAGTCAAGGGGCCTATTTTTATTTTTTGCTTGTTTTATCCCAACCATATATGCTTTAATTGAATTTAGTAATTTTTATTTGGTCATCTGGAAAGAAATCAGAGTGTGAATGCAAAAAGTTAACTGCCATACAAGGAACATATGCTATTTTGAAACACAGTTAATAATGTAAATAGCACATACTAGAATGATAATATATGCTTTCAGTAAGTACACTGGCCTGAGAATATAGAAAGATAAAGAAAGTGTAGCTATGTAAGTTTATTCTGCAAAAGTTGCAAGTAGTCACTGATTTTTTTTTTCTATTTTTTTTTTCCCTATGATTTTCATTATCACCCCAGGTAAGGTGGTGGCTATTTAAAATTCCTTTGACTTTTATGCTGGCCAACACCTTGTGTGTGTATAAGTAATCATCTCTGTTCTGCTTGTTTCTATTTAACTTTTCCAGTGCAAGGTTTTCATTCAGACCGACCTGTTCTTTTGTAAAGCACAAGCATGTTTTGGAGAAGAAAACAGATTTTCTGTATGGTCTGTGCCACTATAGGCTTCTGGTGTCTGTGTGAATTGGTAATGATCTGAACCTCACCATTCAAGATTTAACTCTGGCAGTAAGTGAAAGGAAATAATTTATTTTGCAAACTGGAATTACTATTTACTAAAAGGTAATGTAAGAGATAAAACTTTTGTCATATTAGACAAAAAATGTGCAGTCGCTCTAACTGTACTGAGGTCATAATTTGCCAGGAAAGACGTTCTGGAACTGGAAAATCAGGCTTAACAGCTGAACATGATGAGGAAACTGTCAATGTGATAAGGAGGCATATTTGATCTCTGGAGAGTTGCTTTCTAGAAGCTTTTTTGTCAGTCGCTGATCAGGTAACGCAGACAGGTTTCATTTGTACAAAATAAACCTTGGCTATTCCTTCATTTCTGATCTTCTATAGATTGTGACTTTGGTAGCTATCAGAATAAAGATGCATGAGGTAATTTTGGATTTACCACTGCAGAAAAAACTTGCCCAGCTCCATATATACTTGTGGCAAAGATGCATACCTAGATCTGCCTACTGATTTGTATTCTCTTTACTGTGGTATTTCACATTATTAGTTTGATAAAGCGATTTTAAGGACTGGCTAATATTTTCATTTCACATCTCTAGATTTTAATTTAAGACAGTGAATGTGATACTCTAGGTCTCATTTGTTAAGCTTGAGGCAAATAAAAAAAAAACAACCTTGAATTCAAATTGCTTCTTTTCCTACATTATTTGCTTGAGACAGTAAAGAGATGAATGATGGAAATGACTCTGTATTGTGTTCCCTTTTGTTATGCCCTGATTGTCTTAACAGATGGGAAGAAAGAACTCTGGTTTTGGTTTTATCATTACAAGTTGGAGACTTGCTATGTACAGGCAGAAGAAGGTAAAGTAACATGTGAAGGAATGATCCAAACTGCTGGTCAAGGTCTGCTGCTCCTTGCTGTCAGCCTGTGTGTCAAAAGGAACATTAGCCAGCTGATAATTTCATTTTCTCTTTTGTTTTTGTTTTTTTTTGTGTGTGTGTGTGGTTTTTTTTCTTTTTAAATTAAGAATTATTCTCAGTTCATCTTCTTACTTCAAGCTTGTTGCTCTACAAACAGCACCACCCCAAATAAGTAGTCTTTTGCTGTTTTATAATGTCTGAAATTTATCAATGAATACTCCTTGAATTTTCCTTGAATTATGTAAGTCTATTTTTGAAAGTTCTACTTTTTAGTACTGGAACCAAAGCCTTCAAGATTTCAATAGCTTTATTTATATATACTGAAAACATTCATAACTTTGTTTGAGCTTCTCTCAAGCAAAAATGGATACACTTGTAGCTGGAACTGAGTAGAAAAATATTTGTGATGTCTTTTACAGTATTATCAAGCTGAGGTCATAAGGATGCTCCATCCTTGTAGCTCTGCTATTACATTAAAATGAGATAAGAATGCTCTAAGTGCTGCTTCAAAATCATTGTCTGAACTTTATTTCAAAAGAACTGTCTTGTTAGGAACAGAACTAAATGGTGACTCTGCAGCTACAGGAAACAATGATCACACTGCCTAGTAACTGTACACTATAATCAGAAACAGTATGGCACAAAGTTCAAAACTCAAGATTAGAATCCTGTACAGGACAAGAAAGTATTAGGAAATGCTTCCTGTCTAAGTTTATTTTAGTGAGGTTGGAAATGCCGCTGTAGGTGTGACTTGTATAGCAGTTGCATCAGGTTATCCCAGCCTCCTACAAGCAACTCTGAGAAATGTTACTCGAAAGTAATTTCCAAATCTCTTTCTTCTGCTTTCCTGATAAAAGCAGTTCCCTTTGAAATCAATGCAGATTCACAGAGTGTGCATCTGAGAGCAGGAGCTGGCTTGTAAATTAAAGTTTGAATTGCCTTTGAACGTGTTTTTCCAATAAAATTGTCTTAAGGTGATTTCTAAGGTGTTGTGCTGAGGGAGTCTGACACAACCAGGCTAGGCCAAGTGCAAGATAACTCAGAGCAAGTCAAGCCTGCCCAGGAGGGAAATAGGCAGTAAAATGAATGGGGTTCCCAATTATCGGGCTGTCATGAGCAACATGCAATTACAAATGTAACAGTTCAGAATTCCTCTTACAACCTCTGAAATCCACAAGTAGTTGAATAAAACGAGCTCCTTGTGAGAACCTATGTCTGTAACAAATTCAGGAAATGTTCAATAGAAACATATCAGGACATATACTTTTAGTTACAAATCTAAAAACTGTTGTAGTGAGGGAGGAGTAGCAACTGAAAATGCAAATAAAAGAAGAAAATGTGATATAGTTAGTGAAGGACAGTGGAATGGGCTAAAAATCGGTCAAAAAATGTAAACAGCTCTGAAAACTCCCTGAATAATGAAGCAGAGAGTGGCAGAGTACAGATTGGATGACTGTAGCTGTGCACTCAAGAGAAACATGGAAAGATCCTGTGAAGAAAACTTAGTGACATCCTCTTACCTGAAGCTACAAGAGGCTAACAACAAATCTAGTTTCCTCTATCCTCTGTGTCTACTGCAACACCAGCACTCCCTCCTCACGCCTGCATGTGGTTTCCCCTGCTGAGAGGGAACAGGGAACTGCACACTGGGATGGAGGATTTCTTGAGGGTGTTTGCCAGTATGACACTGGTTTGGTCTATCACAAGTCCATGTCTGGACTTGTCAGAAGTAGAAAAAAGGCAGGCTTGCCAATTTTACCTTCTATTATGGAAAACCCCCTCACTAAAGAGCAGATTAAAGATCTATTCAGTCTTGCATTTCTCTCAATCGCAAAGCAAGATGTTTGAATCCACACAGGAGGAGTGCCCAGTCATTGCGAATCCCATGTATGATTCATTAACATGTGGAAAAGCAAGTGGGTTCTTATTGGCAAAAATGAAGTTTCTGATATGAGTTTTGGCTGCTGTGGGGAGCACTGGAACTGCAGAAAGCTCATGTTGCACAGCGGGCTGACACTCGTTCTGTTCCACGCCACAACGAGAAATCTCCCAGCTTTGGTATGTTATGAGTAATAGCACAAGTCACTGAATTAGACACTCCTGTGGGGCAAGGTGGCCTTGTCCCAGAAAGAGCTGGTGTTTCTGCACTAATACTGTTTTGATATTACTTCATTTGCTTGCCTGCATAATTTAAAACATTTAATTATAATTGGAGATGTATTAATTACTGTATTTGTTCTGTAGCCTATTTCTCATTCTTGGGTGATAGCTAGCTTTATTGGATCAAGGATGTACTGTGCTCCTAAGCTTTTTTTTAATGCTGGAATTAAATAGGATTGTTAAAAAGCCTTATTACCTAAACTCTTTAAGTGGTAAATATATTTAAATAGTGAGAGGTGTCCCTGCCCATGGCAGGGGGGTTGGAACTGGATGATCTTTAAGGTCCCTTCCAACTCTAACTATTCTATGATTCTAAATGTTTACTACACAGCTAGAGCAAACACGATAGATATGAGGGGAGAGAAACCACTTAATTTCAAATTCAGGCCCTGCACCTTTGAGGTCAAGACTTTGTACATAATATATCTAAGTGTAAATCCTACTTCTTCTCTGGTTTCTCCGTTATTCACACTTCCCCTTCCTTCACTGGAATAACTTGTGCTTCTGGAAGAAATATTCTGGAAAAGCAACTGCGTGGGAGCTTTATGGTCACTTTGAGGCCAATTTTAAAATAGTTTTTGCAAAGCTTTTTCTTGTGCAGTGTGCCATTCCATCCATTTTAATAGGGAAAACTAACCTTGCTTCAGTTTCACCTAAAAGGAAAGCACCAGATATTAGAGTATTATTTGTAACTAAAAAATTTCAACAAGTTTTTGAAAGGAGTACACAGCCAATAGTTTTACCAGTTACTCTTGCAATACAATGAATCTTAAAGCCTTCACCATCATTTCAAGAGAGCTGTCTCTTCACATTTTATTTTCTCTTAACTCCCACAGGAAAAGAAAGAACAAAAGAGGAACAGAGGCATTGTCCCTCCTGGTAAGCATGGTATGATTCTCTTAAAACATCTGTAAAAGGGTACTGGCTGTGGTGGAAGACTGTGAGAAGGGTGCACTGAGCTGTGCAGTTCATACAGTAACACTGTTATTCAACTTGGCACCTCGGGAGCTTTCTAGTCCGACCTCTGGTTTAAAGCAGTGGGCTTCATAGTGGGCTATGAAGGTCTTTATCCCACAGGACCTTGGAAATGGATGAAGACTGCACAGCTTCTCTGGGGAACCTGCTCCACTGCTTGGCCATCTTCACAATGGAAAAAGGTTTTCCTTCAGTCAGAACCTCCCCTGGCTTAATTTAACGCTACTGCCTCTTGGCCTCCTGCTGTGTACCTCTGTTGAAGAGCCTTATTCGTTTGTTTCAGGATGATAAAAAAATGCTAAGGAGTCTTATTCAGCCATTTTGCTTTGCAGATATTGGCTGCTACTGAGTGTCCTCCCTACCCCATGGCCATCTTTTATTCCCAGTCTTGAACAGACCCAGACCTCATTCTCTCCTAAAAGGGCACTTGCTCCAGCCTCCTAAACCCTCTTGGTAGCCTGATACTACAACAACAGAGGTTGCTAGAGATGGGCTTTCTTCCCAGAGGAAGGAAAGCCTTCCAGTTCTGTTTGTAACAAGATTTAATAATCTCCCTTGTGTTGCTGTAAGAATGGAGCTGTGAGATTCCAGGTCTGCTTCAAATGACGGGCTTTCTAATTTCTTAATTTCTAAGTTACCTTCTTTGTTGAGTGCCTGTTGTTTGCCTGCTTCAGTTTGGAAGCCCCTGACTCCAACCTGTAGTGGGGG
>VZRU01011223.1:0-14745 GCA_013398155.1 Pedionomus torquatus
ACCATCATCACCACCATCATCACCATCACCATGATGATAAGACAGTCGTGTGGCCAAGCAAGAGGTTCTGCTGGCTCCACCGCCAGCCCCGGCGCTCTCGTTCCAACAGAAAGAGGCAGGACCTCCTCGCTGCAACTAAACAACACACCACAGATCGCCCCCCGAAGAACCCAAAGCCACGTCCACCGCAGGGGCGCTGCAAATGGAAGGTACTCACTTTTCCAGCCGCTCTGCAGGTTGCTGGCTCCCGGGAGGCCGTGGTGACCCCCAGCAAAACTCAGGTGCAAACACTCTGCCTCCTTTAGTCTCTGCTTTTATCAGCTCGTTAAGGAGGAGAAAAAACCTGGAGGATCTGGGCTTAGGCATCACCTGTTGAAAATAAGTCTTGAACAGGAATTAGCCATGTTGTTGAAGGCAACAGGTGAGGTAGGGTGGACTTTTCAAAAGGTCCCAGCGGCAGCCCAACACTATCTCCCCAATCTGCCTGGCTTTAACTCCAAAAGGACCTCTTGTCCATCAGTCTTGACACTTGGAACTGCTGCAATGGATTTCTGGCCAAACCCTTTAATACAAACCCTTGTGCTGCCTTTTAGGAAGCATGAGGAGCAAAGAACTTTTGATAAATGACCATGTAAATGGTGACACAAAGTCCCGTGTTTATTATCTTAGCAGCTTCTCAGCTAAACGTCCCCGTTCTGCGCCTAAAAATGTTCCCTTTGGCTGCCAGCACCACAAAGGCAGGCTGTGATGCAAGAGCAAAGCCAGCTTTTTGCTGATTCTCACGTCAATAGAGCAAAAACCTTGCAGATCAGACTCTTCCTGCAGAGAAACTTGTGCGTGAGGGACCTTGCTTTCCTCCCGCAATTGGCTGTTAATTAGCTATGCCCTACTAATTAGAGCACAAGGCAGAAAAAAGCCCAGGCTTACGGAACTTTTCTAATTGATGAGGAAGTATGTTTAAGTCCACAACTTGAATTAAAAGATATGCCAGAAAAGGAAAAAAATCTTTGATAAGTTCCAGGCTGCTATGCTGAATACCTCTTTTTAATGAACTGAACCAAAGCATTTTGATCATTAAGATCTGGATTTACATTTTGGGGCATAGATCCACCACTATTTATAATCATAGAATCATCCAGGCCATAAAGGGACCTCCAAAGGCCATCCAGTCCCACCTCCCCGCAGTCACAGGGACACCCCCAACTAGCCCAGGTTGCCCAGGGCCTCATCCAGCCTCACCTTGAATATCTCCAGGGAAGGGGCCTCAACCACCTCAACCTGTTCCAGTGCTCCACCACCCTCAGAGGAAAGAAATTTTTCCTAATATCCAACTTAAATCTACTCTTCTCTAACTGAAATCCATTGCCCCTCATCGTGTCACTGCAGCCTTTGTGAACAGCTCCTCTCCAGCTCTCCTGGAGCTCCCTGCAGATCCTGGAAGGCTGCTCCAAGGTCTCCCCGGAGCCTTCTCTTCTCCAGGCTGAACAGCCCCAGCTCCCTCAGCCTGTCCTCGGAGCAGGGGTGCTCCAGCCTAGAGCAAGAGTCCAAGAAAATGGATAAGATGGAGAAGGAAGCAGAGTTGAGTTTTGAAAAGCAGAGTTGAGTTTTGAAAAGCAGAGTTGAGTTTTGAAAGGAAAAAAAAGTAAAAAAGGAAAAAAGGAAAAAAAAAGGAAAACAAGCAAAAAAAAGGGTATTGATATATTTTTTTAATATATTTTTAGTATATAAATGTGTTCAACTCGCAGCCATGATTCAGTAGTAGCCCTGTAGTGACCGGGGAGTGTTAGGGTTTCCGTTAGGGACTCACTGCCACAAGCAAGGTGCCCCATCTGGGTTTTAAGTAGCAGCCTGGCAGATGCAAGCTGCACACCCCACATCGTTTCCCAGGTCTCCTTCCCCCCTTGTGAGGTTCCCTCTGCTGTGACTGGGAAAATTTCCAGCGTGGGGTTCAGGATTTAGCCGGCACACTTACACGACACAGAAGCCCACAGTTTACCTGTTACCCACCTGACTTAAAGTCAACTTGCCCAAGGGAGAGGTTTAGCAAAGATCTCTCCTACCCCAGGGCTTTGGTGCCTGGCAAAAGTCAGGCCCAACCCTGGGTTTTCCCTTTTAAGAGCTTTTTATGTTGTCCATCCCTTCCAGCGCTGGCAAAGCTCAGTGTCCGCGCTTTCATCTCCGCCTCCGCATCCTCTCTGCCCCTGGCAGGGGCACCACTGCCAGGAAGAGCTGGGATTCATTCCCAGGCAGGAAAACTCATGTAGTGACTGGAGAATTCATTTCCTTTTATTCTAACTTTAAGAGGAAATTTGGGGATTCCCGAATCCTGTAAATTGACCGTTTCTAGCTGCGTTGTTTCTCTGCCCGCCTTGTATTTACCACCTCGGACTTCTTCTCAGGTGGCCTCTAATGGAGAGGGTTGCAGAGACGGATCCTCAAAGTCCGGGGGGGATTCATAAGCACTCTCGCTTATAAAAAGTGCTGTCGCTTTTAAAAATTGACTTCAGCTTCAGCCACGTCATCCAAAGGCCACAACCTTCTGTCTCAGCCCCTGAAGCTGAATTACTCCTCTGGTTTTAGATGAGCTCACTTGCGATCAGTGACATTCAGCTGATGTGGCCAGATTCCCTGCCCCTTTGCTGTAGCCACGTGCCAAGCTGCTGGAGAAGCCAGGGCAGTGCCAGGCTGCTATTTTAAACCTCAGCCACCACAGCCAGATCCCAAAACCCAACCTGAAGAAGGCAAGCATCACTGTGCTAACCCTGTGCAAGACAAGGGCTTAGAATCAGAGAATGGTTAGAGTTGGAAGGGACCTCAGAGACCATCCAGTTCCAGCCCCCCTGCCCTGGGCAGGGACACCTCCCACCACACCAGGTTGCTCCAAGCCCCATCCAGCCTGGCCTTGAACCCCTCCAGGGATGGGGCAGCCACAGCTTCTCTGGGCAACCTCTTCCAGGGACTCACCACCCTCACAGCAAATGATTCCTTCCTAATATCTCATCTCAGTCTCCCCTCTTCCAATTTAAAACCCTTCCCCCTTGTCCTGTCCCTCCTCTCCCTGACGAAGGGGAAGGGGAAGGGGAAGCCTAAATTGACTGGGAGGGTTTTTTTCACTCTGATTTTTATTATTTCCAGCCAGTTGGTATTTTTTCCCCAGATTAACATACTGTTTGTGTTTTTAGACTAATTTGAATCTCTGATCTTCTTAATGTTGAAATTTCACATCTGCTAGAAATTATGAGCTTTAACCCAGCACACGATATTAATTCAGTATTGAAAAAAGAAATTATATATAATCTTATTCTATTAAATCTATTTACATTTCAACCCTCGTGTTTCTTTGCATCCCGTGATTCCCCTTTCCTGGGTGGGGAGGGGTCATCGGGTGACAGAAGAATTGTCTACATGACAATAAATTGTTATGGGTTTTCTCAAACCATAACAACGGGGCAGCCACAGCTTCTCTGGGCAACCTCTTCCAGTGCCTCACCACCCTCACAGCAAAGAATTTTCTCCTAATATCCAATCTAAATCTCCCCTCTTCCAGTTTAAAACCCTTACCCCTTGTCCTATCACTACGCTTCCTGACCAAGAGTCCCAGTTTTAACCAGATGCCGTCCCACCTGCACTCCAAACAGCTTTCAAGTCTGTTTTTCTGTGTCCTCCCGCTGAGGACTATTAGTGGCCACCTCTAACTTCTGCTCCTGGACCCCTGCAGGCTGCTCCTCCCTCCATAAACCCTTCCAGCCCACAGAGGCCCCAGGCTGACATCCTCTCCAGCATCCCAAATATCTCTTTCCCTCTGTTTCGTAACATTTTCCCTTTTGGGATGCCAAATTCCCTTCCCTGCCCCCAGTACCATCTCAGCTACTGATTACTTAGAAATCGTGCCTCACTTCTGTCACCATTTCCATATAAAAGGGTACGCAGTTTTCGTGACAGAGCTGCCATGGGAACCTGAAGTTTGTCAGGTTTTCCCATTATACATAATCTGCAAAACTGCCGGTTTTTAAACGCGTTCCGATTCCCCCAATTACTTACAAATTATTCCATTGCCAGATTCCACTGCTACATTCAGTCAACATTTGTCATCCTGAAGAAAACTTCCAGCTGAAGTCGCCGTCGCTTCAGGGCGCTGAGGAGGGAGGCGGCTGCTCTGTCACGCCTGGAGCAGAATTAGAGGAGATCAAAGTCTCTCAGTGTTTTTCCCTCTCGGTTGGCGGACGGCCCCGGGAGCTGCGGTAGGACGGGCTGCTGGGGAGCACGATTGCTCCTGCAGGCATCTACCGAGCCTTGAAAAGGTGACGCAGCAGCTGTTGGCATCCCTTTTCCTGAGCACATTCCACACTAACACTCACATTTTAGTCAACTGGTGTCAAATAAGTGATGGCTGGAGCCCAGAGAAGCGCTACGGGAGCCCAGCAGAGCCAGACATTTCATATTTCATATCAGGCCGGCGGCACACACATCCTCCTTCTTTTTTATTAGGCAATGAAGCTTAGGTGTGGGGAGAACATTTTATTTCCTTTCTGATCTTAACTTTAAGTACACACAAAGTATTTTTCCATCTGTCACATGATTTTCTTCTTCAGAGGCTTTAGACTTGACTGGAACTACTGCATCTTACCAAAAAACTCTTGCTCTAACAAAGAATACAGAGACTGCTTAAGCTTCTGCCCGTGGGCATCTAATAGGTTTTATCAGGCACGATGCACTGACACCTCATTTTAAAATTACCGGTTTTCTTCACTCCCAAGAAACTTTTTTGCTATACAAATCCTGTATTTATAAACTAATAATTCATGAATCAGTTGTCAAGAATTAAAATAACAGATTGTGTAATAAATAATTTACTAAAGTACTACATCACTTGGCTTTCTCCTCCCCCCTATGTACAGAGTGAATTCTGGTTTATTCCTTTCTTTGGTGAAAAAAAAATAAATCACATTTGCTCTGCAATCTCTGAACAGCTTTAGCCGTTATATTTTATATTTGATCCCACTGGGACATCCTGAGATGAAACACCACCTCTGCTGTGAGGACAGGCTGAGGGAGCTGGGGCTGTTCAGCCTGGAGAAGAGAAGGCTCCGGGGAGACCTTGGAGCAGCCTTCCAGGATCTGAAGGGAGCTCCAGGAGAGCTGGAGAGGGACTCTTGGTCAGGGAGGGGAGGGACAGGACAAGGGGGAAGGGTTTTAAACTGGAAGAGGGGAGATTTAGATTGGATATTAGGAAGGAATTCTTTGCTGTGAGGCAGGACAAAGACAACAAACAAGACACACCTCCAAGGGAGGCAGTACCCCAACCAAGTACGAGAGGTATTTGAAGACTCCCTGCCTATACTCAAAAGGAAACGGATTCACAGCTCAATAACAACAACAACGTGGCGAAAAGAATCCTAATTCAGCCAATTAAAACAGGCTGCCTCTTTATACTGATGGACTGGCATTCTTGTGCTGCCTCTACTCCACCGAGAGGTTCAATCCAGTGGCAGCGCCTGTGAATACAACCACGGGTATCACCTGTTCGGAGGGCAAGAGCAGGGTCTGGTGCCCGCAGCACTTCACACCAGCAATTGCTGCTCAAAACCCAGGATGATGACGGGATTTGCCCGCGAGTTGAAACAAGATCAGTAACTGCAGACTCGGGCACGGCGAGGGGAGCTTGCTGGACCGCAAGGAGAACTGCCTTTGCGTGTAACGAGGCCAACAACATTCGCCAGCCCACGGTGTCCTCTTCTTGCGGGGAGTTTTGAGGTGCCAGCCGGGATCACGATGAGCCCAGCTGCGTCTCTGAGGATGGAAGATCAGTCTGTGGACCGCAGTTCCAATTAGATCAATATAGTAAATCCAAATCAAGGCAGTGGGCAGGAAACAGGGCCACCAGACCTCAGCTCTGACATCACTGAAGGCCACGATAATACAGCTAAAGAGGGAAGGAGGATTTAGGATACCCCTCTTTTCCTCACAAAGGTAACTTTAGCACCATCTGTGTTTACTGAGACTTGGACGGTGCTCCCATTACTACTGATTTCTGTTCACAGGCTGGAGATATCAGTCACAAGGAGCTTTATTCAGTTGCTCTCTGCTGCTGGAGGCTGAGTTTTTCTACTTGAGAGAGTCCAGCAGAGGGCTACAAAGATGATCAAAGGACCAGAGCATCTCTCTTATGAGGAAAAGCTGGGAGAGCTGGGTCTGTTTAGCCTGGAGAAGAGACAACTGAGAGGGGATGTCATCAATGCTTATCGATATTGACAAAGGGCAGGTATCAAGAGGACGGGGCCAGACTCTTCTCAGTGGTGCCCTGTGACAGGACACAGGGCAATGGACACAAATGGTAACACAGGAAATTCTGTCTGATCATGAGAGGGACAGAGCCCTGGAAGAGGCTGCCCAGAGGGGGAGTGGAATTCCCTTCTCTGGAGATACTCAAAACTTACCTGGACACGTTCCTGAGCAACCTGCTGTAGGTGAAACTGCTTTGGCTGTGGGGTTGGACTAGCTGATCTCTGGGGGTGATGCTGTGATTCCCCGAGTCCCCATCATGCTGCTCCTTGCTCTTCTGATCTCTCCCCAGCCACGAGCTCTTCCAGTTTCTCTGGAAGCTCTCCTGATTTGGAGATGGAGGAATATCTCCCTGGGGACAAAAGCCATTTTGGAAACAGAACTAAATATCAGATGTCCTTCTTTTTCCCATGTGAGGACGGGGCACGTTAGAAAATAAGCATTAATAAATAAAAATAAACAAAATTAATCCTTGTCCTGGCTGAACCTCTTCAAAAAATACATCAGGCTGCTGCCTTTCAGTGAGTGAAATCAAGGGCAGGCTTGTCTTTCAAGGAGGACTGTAAATGCTACTTCACCTGTGGGTTGGGTTTTGGGTGGGTTTCTTTGTTTGTTTTTTTTTTGTGGTTGGGAGGGACATGTAAGAAGAAATAAAACAACCTTAGGAATAAATACAACATCTTTCTGGAGTTCTGTTTTCAAAAACAGCTTTTGCAGAGAAACCTCCCTCGGTGACAGAGCTACCAAGCAGAACGGTGTTTCAAGTCACCAGTCCCTCGCTGGAGAAAAATGTCACTTGTTTGGGTTTTTTTTTCCCCTTTCTTCCATTTAGGTGAGTCTCCAGCTTCCCTTGTTCCTCCACGCCCCCTCCTCAGGAAAACCGTGGTCGTAAATGAACATCCCCAAAGCTGCTAATTGTGAGTCTCTTTCTGGCTGAGTCTTGCTTCAAAACTAGGGATTCCTCCCACACAAACTCATTCCAGCTGAGGCTTCTTTTCTAACCCAGCTCCAAACCACAAGCATGAGGAAGAACAGGTAAGCCAGCACCACCCTGCCGTCTAACACCTCTCCTTACCAAACCTCTGGAAGGCACTGCATAGCTCCAGCCAGCAGAAGCCTACAGAGGAAGTTTTTTCTTCTCACGGGTCCCAAATGACTTGCTTTCTGCGCTAAGTCTGCATCAGTTACGATCCTTGTCTACGAATCAAGCTGGATTTGCTTAAAAAAAAATAAATCTGAAAGAAAAGCACCACCAAAAACAAACAAAAAAAACCCCCATATCTTATGAGGCTTCACCTCGTGTCCTCACCTCACCTTGTAGATTGGCTTTCTCAGGATCTGGAGGAGAAGGCTGGTAAACCAAGGCTTTCTCAGGATCTGGAGAAAAAGGGCTGGTAAACCAGGGCAAGGATGGCTTTTCCAGGATCTGGAGGAAAAGGGCTGGTAAACCAGGGCAAGGTGGGCTTTCTCAGGAGCTGGAGAAGGCTGGTAAACCAGGGCAAGGTGGGCTTTCTCAGGAGCTGGAGAAGGCTGGTAAACCAGGGCAAGGTGGGCTTTCTCAGGAGTTGGAGGAAAAGGGCTGTTAAACCCTGAGACAGCTCAGTGATCAGTGGGTTTTTCCCATCAGGAGAACCCAAGGAGGGTTCAGAGAAAAAGCACTTGAGCCCTGCTGGGCTGATTGAAGAGGTGACAAAGCCTTCCTTCATCTCCTGAGCCCTCTCCTGGCTGCTGGGCCTTTGGAGGAAAAGGCGTCTCTGGCACAGCTGGCCCTTGTTAGCCCCGGGGTGAGGGCACAGCTGGACACACGCCCCAGGGTGATGATGTCTGGCAGTGACAGGCCAGGAGGGAAGCACCCAGTGGATGGGATGAAAAGAGGCAGAGCCCTGAATAAAAAGAGTTGACTTGATCTTGGAGATGCAGAAGGGCCAGAAACTTAGAAATCCACCTATATATATATCTATATATATTTAAGAACATGTAATGCCGATTTCCAAAGCAAGACAAACAGTCCCTGCTTTCTGCTTTTCCTTGGCGTGGGTGACACTGTCAGGAACCACCAGATTCAGAAAGCATTTGTGATGCCTCCTCCTAAGAGGCTGTGGCTTCCCTGCCTCCCCCGCCCACACTCACTGCTTGATTCCTTTTCTCCACCCTCAGGTGAGTAACAGAGAGGTTGTCATACTTTAAGAATGGTGATTTTTACAAAAAAGAGCAGGCTAACTGCATTTCCAGCCCCAAACTCTACAAAATTATACCCCTTGCTTTCCTGCTGTGCAAGCAGGGATCATGACTATAGTCAAAGGCAGCTACACAAACATCTCGCTGCCCTGAGCGCCTCACCAGGGCCAAATGAACGGTCATCATTCTGTTTTGCATCAACAAGACCTCCTTCTGGTGCTGAGGGGATCTTGGAGTAAGTGTCAGTGATGGGTAGGAGAAGACAGAAGAATCATAGAATCATCCAGACCAGAAGGGACCTCCAAAGCTCATCCAGTCCCACCTCCCCGCAGTCACAGGGACACCCCCAACTAGCCCAGGTTGCCCAGGGCCTCATCCAGCCTCACCCTGAATATCTCCAGGGAAGGGGCCTCAACCACCTCCCTGGGCAACCTGCTCCAGTGTTCCACCACCCTCAGAGGGAAGAATTTTTTTCTAATATCCAATCTGCTCAAGAAAGCGATCACAGAATGGTCACAGTTGGAAAGGACCTCTGAGATCGAGTCCAACCATACACAAAAACACAACCCACTCCCTACAATCTGGGTAACTAGAGCATGAAGTGCCACATCTACACCTTTCTGAAATACCTCCAGGGATGGTGACTCCACCACCTCCCTGGGCAGGCCCTTCTGGTGCCTGACCACCCTCTCAGGCAAGGAATTCTTCCGAATATCTGATCTGAACCTCCCCTGTTGCGACATCAGACCATTTCCTCTGCTCCTGTCATGATCCCTGTGGGAAGCCCCATCACCCCTCATGTCACAGTGCCACCACCTGGCAATGCAGTGAGAAGTTCAGTGAAGCAGAATAGAAAAAAAAACACAAAAGCCAAAACCACGAAAAAAAAGCAAAAAACCAAAACCATGAAAAAAAACCCCAAACCAAAAAACCCAACCTAGGTACACTGCTTGAGCTACATAAAACCTCATTATTTTCCAGTGAAAACCACCTCCGTGCAAAGAGCTTCTCTGACGAGTGAAATCAAGGACATTCCAAAGTGATTCATGAGAGCGTAACCTGGCTACAGCTGCTAATAAGACGGCTGTGCCTTCACAGGCTGGGATGACAGGCTGAAAGATGAGCTCCTAATGACATCAAGCTCAGAAGCTAAAGCAGAGAAAGGTCTAGTGGCTCCCTAAGTTAACACAGAAAAAGTTAGAATCATAGAATCATCTAGGTTGAAGTGACCTTTGAGATCATCTAGTCCAAGCATCAACCTAACAGAAAAAAGCCCAAAACGACCCATCCCTAACCCATGTCTCTCAGCACTACGTCAACGCAGCTTCTGAATCCCTCCAGGGATGGTGCCTCAACCGCTTCCCCGGGGCAGCCCAGTCCAAGGCTTCGTAACCCTTTCAGTGGAATCCTGATACCCAATCTGGGACATGGTATTAGAAGAGGAGTGAATGCCTGAACGCAGCAGGCTTGCAGCAGAGATGGAGTGTGCAAAGTAAAAAGCACCCCCAGGAGAGGCAAGACAGACGTGGAAAAACTACGTATGCCAGTTGCCCAGAGATGTTGTGGATGCCCCATCCCTGGAAGTGTTTAAGGCATGGCTGGACGGGGCTTTGAGCAACTGGGTCTTCTTGATGGCCTCCTGGAAGCCATTGGCCTTCTTGGCCACAAAGGCATATGACTGGCTCATGGTCATCCTGAGGTCTCCCAGGTCCTTTTCCCCAGAGCTGCTCTCCAGCAGGTCCCCCCCAACCTGTCCTGGTGCAGGGGGTTATTCCTCCCCGGGTGCAGCACCCTACACTTACCCTGGTTGAATTTCATCAAGTTCCTCTCTGCCCAACTCTCCAGCCTGTCCAGGTCGAGGTCCAGGACTTTCAGCACAGGCAATGGGAACTGCTAATGAAGGACAACGGGAACCAAAAGGAATGATTAGAAGCTCCAATATTTTATTGGTGAGCGTGACACCTGATTAAACAATATGAACATCTGAAGCCTGACATCCAGAAGCTCTCGCATACAAACCACCGCGGGACGTCCCTCAGCGAAATCCCAGGGCTGAAGGAAAAGCCATTTGAATGCCGCAGGCTCCCAGGAGCAAGGGCAGACAGCAGCAGGCCAGCAAGTACGCTGGGAGGAATGGGAGGGGGATGGAGGAGAGCGTGGGATATCCAGCTCTAGGCATCTACCTTCCCGAGCTCCAATTAGCCACTTAATTTCCCCAGGCGCTCTCTGTAGAAACAAGCTTCTCCCGAGGGTGATTCACTGCACAATGTTATACTGCTGCTCTACAGAGCTCCCCTGAATTTATTCCCCGTTATTTTTTTTTTTTTTAGAGGAACACTGCTCTTGCCAGCAACTGTAGAGCGTGCCCAGGGAGACCTGGTGGCTAATTTTGATGCCTGTAGACGGGGAGTGTGAATCCCCCTTCCCTTCGCCCACCCTCCCCAGTTACCCGTCGTGAACAAGCATGTTAACAAGTGGCATTCACCCCGTATTCACAGCTGAGGAGTCTCTCAAGAAAGAGGACCTCCCGTGGGCTGCCACGCACAGCAGGCAGATACACACAGCACATTTTCATTTCACCTTGAGGCCGGGTGGACTTTTTGCCTTTCGCTGCAAACCCGCTCTTCCCCCTCCTACAGCATCCCATCTGCCCAAGGCAGCGACCACCACCTCGGGAAAGAAGTCCAGGAAGGCAACGAACGCTCGGTAGGGTGTCCGTGTGGGTGGACAGGCGCACAAATCTGTGCCTGGGTTTACTTCCACGTGGGTGTCAATCCGTTGGAAGTAAATAAGAGGCTTTTTTGGTGATTTTACACAGAGCTTTTTGTTTTTTTAAATTGTATGCAGAATCCATTCATAGAATCATATCACAGAATGGTTGGAGTTGGAAGGGACCTCAGAGATCATCCAGCTCCAACCCCCCTGCCCTGGGCAGGGACACCTCCCACCACATCAGGTTGCTCCAAGCCCCATCCAGCCTGGCCTTGAACCCCTCCAGGAACGGGGCAGCCACAGCTTCTCTGGGCAACCTCTTCCAGTGCCTCACCACCCTCAAGCCCCAGTTGCTCCTAAAATGTGACTGATTCAGGGAAAAAAATATACAGCCTTTCCTTCCCTGTTTCGAGCTAACAGAGCTGCACCCAGCTTCTGAATGAACATGGTTTCCCTAAAGGAAGCCTTTCTTCCATCAAAATTGACAGGCTGTGATTGTGCCCACATTCACAGCATTTTTTAAAATATTAGAAATTGCTCAAGTAGTAACATAAAGAAAAAAACAAAAACAAAACAAAACAAAAACAAAACAACAAAAAAAAACCCCTGAAGTTTATTGCTACAATAATATAGCACCAGCAGATGCTGTCATTTGAAAGTAAAAGGCGAAGAGAAGAACTGTCAGTAGTTTTGTGCCTTGTTTAGGCTTTTCCTAAAATCTAAAATGTTTCTTTAGGGAAGTGGTAACGCCTTCGTACGTGACCATGGGACCGCTGGATAAAGCTAAAGACCCATCCCCGCAGGTGTCACACGCCGTAACTGCACGGCTGGATTTGCAAATTGCTCCATTTTCTATGGTTCCAATTCTAACTTTATCACTACTCCTAAAGAATTTCGCTCTTTCCAGGAGCACATCGAGGGTGTGGTGTTTTGGTGTTTTGGATCCTTTTCTTAAAGCGAATATGTGTATTCATTTTAGCAGTGATCCATTCACATGGATACAGAACAAATGAAGGACAATAATATGTTGCTTCCAGTACAAAGAAAAATAAAACCCAAGAAAATATTTACAATCAGGCAAAGCGTTAGTTACTGCTCAAATCACTGATGGAAAAAAAGATTTGTGTTGGCACAGGGCACCAGAGAAACTGAGTGAAGTCAACACGGCATCTATCAAGAGGCGAGGTATTTCTCCTGCTCTGGTTTGAACCTAACATAGATTCTGTTTGAAGGCAGATCAATTTCAGTGTGACAACAAAAACCCAAAAACAACCATCAAACCAACCCCCAAAAATCCCAAACAACAAAAAAAAAAACAGCAAACAGGCACAAGTGCTAATTAGAGCGAACACACAGAACAGCTCAGGGCATCTGGAAGAAAAGGTCAGGACGGTGGTGGCACAAGTTCTGCAGAATAAGAGGTGGAAAACTCACCTAGAACTTGATTCTGGCTAATATTTCTAATGAATACTGCTAAACGAGACGCACCTGAATAGAGGGGGAGCAGGAAATAAAAAACCCACAGGAGGGAAAGTCGTGTTTAGTATTTGCAGTCCTCTGGGAGATACACTCTCAGGGACATTGCCAACCAAATCAAGTAGAAGCAGCCACGGGAAAGCTTGTTGCTGCTGGTGGTTCCTACCTGCCTGGGAGGACAGCAATGCATTGGAGCAGGGTAACGTTGCTTTATTCTGGCACGCACCAGAAGGCACAGGGTATAGCCCAGGCTCTCCAGCCCACCCAGAGAGCCCAGGAGTCACAACCAGTGATAAAGAAGGTAATGAAACAGAAACAGCGACTGCTTGACGGCACCAGTGAGCTGCAGCCCGACAGCTGTCCCATCTGCCACGTTCCTCCTTCCCCAGGAGCAGTCTCAGGAAGAGATTTTCTCTGGTTCTTCGCAGTGCTGTTGGATCACCTCGGCGAGGTCCAGACACCGCAGAACCCGCCATTTCTCAGCAGCCAGCTCCTCCTTGGAGACCTGGCCCAGCAGTTTTTTGGCAAAGAGGTTCTGATCCTGCATGAAAAGGCCCACAGCAGACCTCGGGGCTTGAGGGAAGTTCTCCAGGCAACCACTTGTGAAACAGAAGTTGATTTTCTTTTCACGTCTCATCCCCGGCCCCCTTTCTTCAATCCAAGTCAGAGGTCTAGTGGGGAGGAGCAGAGAAAAAGAAGAGTGTTTATGGAAATGGACTCAACGGTTATAGTTTACACCTTTTTCTCCTCAGCATTGACAGAAGATGCCCTAGTAAATGCGGCATTTTTAAGTTTCAGTCATTGCATATTCAGTGTTCTGACCAGCGTGCCCTGTGGGTCCAGAGCTGAACATCAGGTAATAGTCTTAACTCTTCATGCCACTGCTTCATGCCAGGACTTTCAGCGCACCATCTAAGCCCTCCCCAGCTTTCTCTTCCCTGTGTACAAAGTGAAGGCAGCAGGGACGAGCCATCTGGCAGGGAAGAGGGAAGTTTAACCCGTTTGCTTGTAGGCTGGGATAGAAAGCGCAGATAACCACCCAAATATTTCCTCAACAGAGAAAGGATATAGAACTGTTGGAATGGATGCAGCGGAGGGCCACGAAGATGATGAGAGGGCTGGAGCCCCTCTGCTGTGAGGACAGGCTGAGGGAGCTGGGGCTGTTCAGCCTGGAGAAGAGAAGGCTCCACGGGGAACTTCGAGCAGCCTTCCAGGATCTGAAGGGAGCTCCAGGAGAGCTGGAGAGGGACTGTGCCTGGGAGTGGAGGGACAGGGCAAAGGGTAATGGTTTTAAATTGGAAGAGGGGGATTTAGATGAGCTTTTAGGAAGAACTTCTTTGCTGTGAGGGTGGTGAGTCCCTGGAAGAGGTTGCCCAGAGAAGCTGTGGCTGCCCCATCCCTGGAGGGGTTCAAGGCCAGGCTGGATGGGGCTTGGAGCAACCTGGTGTGGTGGGAGGTGTCCCTGCCCAGGGCAGGGGGGTTGGAACTGGATGATCTTTAAGGTCCCTTCCAACTCTAACCATTCTATGATTCTATGATACGTGTCCCTGCAGGCCAAAATAGTGTCTAAGGGCCACATCACTCTGTGTTCTCTACATTCCCACCTTCCTTCCCTGAGGTGCTGGCTATTGACCTGGGTCAGAGGCAGGCTGCTGAGCCAGCAGGAATTCACTCTGACTTGAAAGAGCTGCTTTAATGTTCTTATGACAGCGAACAGCAACAGAAGGTTTGGGCCAAGCTGCTTTATCTCTGGTAGGTAGGTATGAAGAAACCCCTGGGCAGGCCTAGGCAAAGATCCCCACCAGGAAACACAGCCCAAATTTTCATCCAAAACACGCAGCACCAGTACAGGGTCACCTCCCTGGGGTGATCTAGAGCAGATGGACACCCATCACCAGGCTCAGACGTATGTTGTCTTCTCCTCCAGCTTGGGGAAGACAGGGAATCAGAAGCACAATCGTACAGAGCGGGCAGAATTTAATCAAAATTATTAAAATGAGTGATTTAGATCAGTGAGCAGGAAAATGTTGGTTTTACTAATAGATTTATCTTCTGTGATTGGATTTTTAGGTTTTTTTTTTTTTTTTTTTCCCCAAA
>VZRU01011223.1:27056-40238 GCA_013398155.1 Pedionomus torquatus
CCCCCCCCCCCCCCCTCGTCCCCCCCTCCTCAGTCTCCCACAGGATCTTGTCAAGCAGAGTCATCAAAAAGCCAAAAAACAACTCTTCTGAAGCGTGTGGTTGTAATTCTTTAAAATTTAACTTGACAAAGGGCTCCAGTGTGAATCAGGTCCAGGTCAGCAGAGGTTTAGAAGCAGTCCAGCTGGAGAGCGGCTGATCAGGGGCTTACTTTAAGCTGAGAAATTTTCAAGGTTACCGAGTATTAATATTTGCCTATTGCCTTTAGGGGCACTGGAAGTGGGAGTCACATAGCAGACAAATTCCCCTGAAGCCCCTACAGTCACCTTGTTTCTGAGAAATGCCTTTTTTTCTGGTGAGCTACTGACCTCTGCTTCAATGCAGTGGAGAAGGTGGGGGAGATGCCTACCATTTTAGCACCGCCACGGACAAAGAACATCTCTCAGCAGATGCTCAGGTCACAGAGCGTGAACACTTTTGCCTCTCCTTTGAGAAAAAGAAAACAACAACTCGCCTAGTTTCATCTGATGAACAACGGTGACCTCCTCCAAAAGTCACTTTTAAGAGAAAGCAAGATGATTTCGACCCAGGAACAACAAACTGTTGCTATGCAACCTGTTGCCATAGCAACCAGTCATCTGGTCCAGGTCAAGGCTTTGCAGGCTAATAACGGTACCCGCTGGGAGAGAGACAGGTACTAAATGTACATTACAGAAGGTAATATAAGCTACTGCATCCTTGCTGCTGCTTTTTATTACCCTCCTTTTGCTCACCCAACAAGTCTCAGAGCTGCTCAGGGAGAAAAGTAAATTAGATGGTGGTTGGAACTGCCGTGAAGTAGGTAAGAGCAGAACAGAGAACATTCATCCGAGAGTCCAGACGAATATATGAAAATTTACTCCTTATTTCAAACCTTTAGGCTGGAGTAACAGCTACAGTTGTCCTTCAAGCACAAAAATAACAAAAGAGGAAGACCAAACCGTAAACTGCTGTGCCTACCTTCCACGCCTTTTTCTCAGATACGTGACCTCGGTTAAAGCTCAGACAAAAAGATCTTAGAGGCGTTTTCAAAGCTGCTGAACTTTGGCTTCCATCCTACTGAAAGTGAGTGATACAACAGTACATCAGCCAGCATCCCAAAGCATTTTCCTCTGCCCTTTCCTAACTGGCTACAAGAAAACATAGGGGTTGGTGAGAAAAATAGAACGGGATGTCCTTTATGCTTACAGCTTGTGATTGATGAGTGCCTCCCATCGCCCAGCAGCCTGGTCACAGGCAGATCTGCCAGCCCCACAAGAGTTGGAAGGGATCTTAAAGCTCATCCAGTTCCAACCCCCCTGCCCTGGGCAGGGACACCTCCCACCACACCAGGTTGCTCCAAGCCCCATCNATCTAAGTAAATTAGATGGTGGTTGGAACTGCTGTGAAGCAGGTAAGAGCAGAACAGAGAACATTCATCCGAGAGTCCAGACGAATATATGAAAATTTACTCCTTATTTCAAACCTTTAGGCTGGAGTAACAGCTACAGTTGTCCTTCAAGCACAAAAATAACAAAAGAGGAAGACCAAACCGTAAACTGCTGTGCCTACCTTCCACGCCTTTTTCTCAGATACGTGACCTCGGTTAAAGCTCAGACAAAAAGATCTTAGAGGCGTTTTCAAAGCTGCTGAACTTTGGCTTCCATCCTACTGAAAGTGAGTGATACAACAGTACATCAGCCAGCATCCCAAAGCATTTTCCTCTGCCCTTTCCTAACTGGCTACAAGAAAACATAGGGGTTGGTGAGAAAAATAGAACGGGATGTCCTTTATGCTTACAGCTTGTGATTGATGAGTGCCTCCCATCGCCCAGCAGCCTGGTCACAGGCAGATCTGCCAGCCCCACAAGAGTTGGAAGGGATCTTAAAGCTCATCCAGTTCCAACCCCCCTGCCCTGGGCAGGGACACCTCCCACCACACCAGGTTGCTCCAAGCCCCATCCAGCCTGGCCTTGAACCCCTCCAGGGATGGGGCNCTCTGGACTCATTCCATGTCCTTCCTGTGCTGATGACTCCAAAGCGGACACAGGACTCCAGGTGGGGTGGTGTATGCATGTGCTCTGTGTGCATGTGCTGACTGTGAATATATTTTCAGCCTCACTACTGCCTGGACCTGGGAGCATGGAGCTGTGGCAGCCTTGCCCCTCTTGGGATGTCAGATTCAACCTGGTATTTTCCCTCAAGCCACACCAGACTGATGAAAATTCTCCAGAGCTCCCTTATGCAGCACACTCAAGGATCAGACATGAATCACAGAATCATCAGAGTTGGAAGGGACCTCTGGAGATCATCCAGTCTGTCTCCCCTCCTAAAGCAGGATGTCTTAGAGCACATTACCCAGGTCGGCATAAAGTCCGGTCTTGAAAATCTCCAGAGAAGGGAACCCCACAACCTCATGTGTTCAACATCCCAAAGAACATTTTCTCTGTTAGAGCAGCAAAGCCCTGAGATGGGGGTGGCAGCATCTTCCTCATCAGAATTTTGAAGGGACCACCGGGCAGACAGCAGCAGTCACTGTAATATCAACAAGCTGAAAACTTGAGGTCCCTTCCGTGCCTACATCCCTGACTGCAGACACCCAGAGCCCTGGGGGATGCTCCTTCTGAGGGTGCTGGTACGCCTTTCAGCCTGCACCACCACATCTTACTCTTGTGTTGTCCACTCGTAGCAAGACACATCTGCCTGGAGCAGAGAAAGCAAGAGGTGAAGAGTGTGGCTTTTCTTACCGTTGTTTTTTAGAAGGGAAGAACTGCGCCAATGCTCCACTTCGACAGCCTGTTCAAAGGCATAAATATCCTTTGTTCTGCAGGAAACCACTCACACACTTTAACCTCTGTATGTGCTGAAGTACTCTTGGGAAGTAGGCTCAACAGAGGCCTCACTAATCTTAACTAAAGGCAGAACCCAAAGAAAAAAGGAATAAACACAAGTGAAGGCAAAGAAAGTAACTGCTTGAATGCTAACGTGCTGGAGCGGGAGTCTGTGGTTTTGCTCTGCTTTTGCTGCAGCCTGGAGATAAAAGTAAAGCCCTTCTGCAAGGCAGAGACAATCAAGAAGGCAACTCCCAACACTCTGCCCCCTTGTTGCTTCTCTTCAAAGACATTAACTGAGCAGAAAATGATAGTGACGGACAAAATTTCCTTGAAAACCTGCCGAGACCATTTAGAGTCTCCTCATTTCAGAGGACAAGGACTGCAGCAAGAATTTATAGAGCAACCACATTCCCTTTCCTTGAGAGCTCTTTGTTATGGCCTCTCTCCATCTCTCCCACCTATCTCCCTGGCTGTCACAACCCAGGTGACGCTCTCCTGGCAGGCACACAGGCTCTGGTAGGTGACTTACACCTTGGAGGTTTGCCTCCAAGACTCTCACAGAGGTTTGCCAGCAGAAAAAAGTCTCTCACCCTGACTCTTACCCACCATACCTTGGAAACAGCTGGAGCAGGCTTTTCTTCTTGACTTCTAAATGCCATTTCAGTAAGACACCCATGCTCTTATAAATTTATAGCCAGGCTTATTTGCCTGGGCTTTCGGATTAAATTCTGGCTTTCCAGCTGGCTGCTAAAGCCAAAGTTGATATAGTTACATTGAGAGACGGCCAGATGCTGTGTTACAGCTGCCAAACAAGCACCTTTACTGAGCAGAAAGGAAAATGCTTATTCAAACATACTTCTGCCACAACTTAACTAAATCCAGAGGCCTGACTCCTGCCACAGCAAGGCTGCTCTCCACAGCCTGCAACTCCATACCTGCAGCAAAAACATCTCACCAAACTATTATAAAACCACGAGAAGTACTGGAAGTATCTGAACCTCTCAACATTGGGAAATAAGGGATCTCTCCACCTTGGGCAAGGAAGGATCTCTGAGTCTCAGCTGGGGAATCTCAAACCTTGAGAGGTCTCCCTGCTTAAGGGGAGAGTCACCTGGCAGCAGGCAATTCAGGGGCAGCTCAACTCAGGCTCACCCAACAATGTGACATCAGTAAAAGGTCTCTCTGGCTTGAGGAGTAGCCCCAAGAGGCGTCCCAGCTCAAGGGGAGACCACCGTCTTGCAGCCTAGCAAGGGAAGCTCAAAACCTTACTTAGGTTGTCATATTTATGGGATAAAGCAGTTGGTTCACAATCAAACCACATGTAATTGAAAGGTATGCGTGAGACTCCTTGTACCCACAAACTCCTTTGCTCCTTGATAAATGAGTTTTAGGAAAGCCACCTGTTATTTATGCATTAATCACATCATCAGAGTTCCAAACTCTTTCTGTATTCATGTTTACTGCGTCACTCTCTTCCTTTGTAGGTTTCCTGAAAACAGGTTGAAACTAGAGGAGTTCTTGGCCACACTACAGCTCAGACCTTTACCTCCCTGCTAAAGTCTGTACCAAACCACCATTAGTTTGGTTAAGGGGTCAAGTGCATCCTTCTCAACAACCACTCCACTTACAGAATGGCACTTGTAATGTTAATTTTCCAAGAACTCCTCTGGAGTGTATTACAGAGAGCCTTGTGAAACCTCTGGTGGGTAAATAAACAATTCCACATAACTGCAGCCTCATCACAGCTATTCTTTACCCAAAAGGCTGCACAATTGTGGCTAATTAGTACATGACTGAAAGGAGAGAGAACCACAAACAGCCCTAAAAATTTCTTCCAGGCTTTAATGCGCTGTAACGATTTTTGAAAGTAAATTTGTCTACAGTGGTAGAAGCAGAGAAGAGCGTTTCAACAAACGACTATGGGTTACTTGGGAGAGAAGTCCAATTTTAGATGAGCACTCAGGAGAATGAGTAGTGGTATGGAGCTATCAGCAATACACAGACCCTAATTTTCCATGGCATCAAACAGTATTATGGCTACAGTACCAGTCTGTGTCTGAACACAGGCCGGAGAAAATAACCCCGAGGAAAGCCAAAGCAAAGAAGCTAGTTCAAAAGGAAAAAGGCATGAAACACGTTCTCCACCACTTTTTTTTTTTTTGACTTAACACCCACATGAACACCAAAGCTCTCACGGAGTTGAACTCTTGCTCCGTTCCTGTGGGCTGTGAACTGTGTCCTCCAGCTTCCCTGCAGAATAACTTCACCAGAGGAAAACCTCTGCGCGGCTAAGCAGTTGAACGCTAACTACTGAGATTCTGCTTGAACACCAATGTCATACAAAGACATTGCTGACTCATTTTGTGCTGACTCCCACCCTTTTTGAAACAAAGAGCTTTTCATGTTCCATTAAGCTACCCGACAGTAGCTGCAATTTTGGGGAAACTTTACTTGGAGCCACTCAGAAGAGGCGTAGCTGGCAAGGCAGGGAGCTGAGATACGCCAACAACCTCTCTTCCCTCCCTACACTGCTCATTTTGGCTTTGCTCATCAGGTCTTTGCTCACCTACCGAAAGAAGATGCTTCTCCACGTCACTTGATAGATTTCCGAACGCTTTGCAGGTAAACTCCAATGTCAGGAGTGGCCTCCAAGCCTTTGCTGGAATACAAATGAAAGTGTTGATGGACAACGACAGCAAAACGTTCCAAAATATTTTCTCAGTTCGTTTGCCCCCCCCTGCATTTCCCTGCCAATTACTGCAGTCCTTTCTTTAAGCACTTTCTTCTGCAAAGGGCCTAATGAATGCAGAGCTGGGCCGGGCAAAAGCAGAGAAGCTGTGTTTCCAGGATGTATTCCTACTTTCTCCCAGAACTTTACTGGGTGATCTACAGCAAGCAAATCACACCCCCTTTCTGTGTCAGTCCTCCCAATTCCAAAGCAGGGGAAACCTCTCTCTTCTGTAAAGCACTCTCACACCTACTGGTGATAACTGCAACGTAGGAAGTAGGTATTATTACAACCTCTTTTCTTTGCTGTAGGAAATGCCACACAGAACAGACATCTAGAAAAGGTGGCTACAACTAAGGTTTGTATTGAAATATCTGTATGAAGCAATGCTCTATAATGCACGACACAAAAATATGGTTTTCCTTTCCTTACACTTGCTGTTTAATTCAACTGAATCATAAAATGGTTAGAATTGGAAGGGATCTTAAAGCTCATCCAGTTCCAACCCCCCTGCCCTGGGCAGGGACACCTCCCACCACACCAGGTTGCTCCAAGCCCCATCCAGCCTGGCCTGGAAACCCTCCAGGGCTGGGGCCGCCACAGCTTCTCTGGGCAACCTCTTCCAGTGCCTCACCACCCTCACAGCAAAGTTCTTCCTGATATCTCATCTAAATCTCCCCTCTTCCAGTTTAAAACCATTCCCCCTTGTCCTATCACTACTCTTCCTGACCAAGAGTCCCTCTCCAGCTCTCCTGGAGCTCCCTTCAGATCCTGGAAGGCTGCTGGAAGGTCTCCCCGGAGCCTTCTCTTCTCCAGGCGGAACAGCCCCAGCTCTCTCAGCCTGTCAAAACCTGAACCCTACATGGAATTTTATGCATGCTTTGCTTTAATCACGAGTAATTCCATTTATATCAATAAAAATACTCCTAAAAGTACATTAAGAAATAAGAGATTTTGCTATTTACTGTAATATTAGTAGGCACAAGAACAAAACACATATCCCGCCACAAGTAATGGTCTTTTAATATCTTTATGGACTCATCCCAACAGATGATACTGATCTTCCGGTCCACTAAAGGTCACTGCATCCCAGATCTGTACCAGGCTGGCCTATTTTGAGAATTCCCCAAACAAAAAAAGCTCTCCTGCTACGCATTTCAGCCACCATAAAGATACTGCTTACCCCAGCTGATGAAACCCTCTGCCTCCAACATCAGCACGACAGCAACTCCTAACACCAGAAGCCTGCCATGTACTGTCTTCAGAGTAAATAACCGATACATCAGTTGTAGCTAGTCAGAGAAGCCTATTTTATTTTTTTTAGCCAACTTTCTCATTTCCCCTACCCCAGAAAAAACATCTTCACCCTTACAAAATAAATTGAGAGTGATAGAAAGTTTATTTAATAACTAAGATTGAGATTAACTGGGGAAGCAGATAAAGTTTTGCATAACGTAATTTTAAAAATGATGCACACAACGGATAACACCTCTGTCATTTTTTTCAGTCCAGTAAGGCCTGAAAAATGCCATGGATGCTCTCCATTCCCACTAAAAATTGGAAATCTATCAATGGCAGCAATTGCTTGAGAGAAAAAACAACTGAGATTCCTCAGATCTCTCCTAACTTTAGAGCTCAGTATTTTTCATATTATTGGGCAACACAAAACTCAAAAATCATAGAGGCCAGCTGCCGGCCTGCTCCTTCATGAAGAGTTACTCTTTAATTCAACATGATCTAGCAGTCAAGTAGTCCTGACACACTACTCCTCTGTTAAAATTGCCCCAAGAAACTGAAAACACCATTATCAAAATATCAGCCACTAGAGGGGGCCTTCGGTATCCTACCTTAAATCATATTGATAAGAAAGTTAATTAAAAAAATGAATAAATTTAAGGTTTCCGGAATGTTGTGAAAGCATATTTCTAACACACAATTGAAGTACTGTGGGATCTCCTGCAAAGTTTGAGGAAGAACGATGCTGTCTTTGTGCACAGCCTGACACACTGCAAAAACAAACTCCATGTCTCCCCTCCCAATTCCCAGGTCTAACCCCATCAAACTCCATGATTTCTACATGTAGAGAAGTAGTTTTATACGCCAAGAAGATGGCTAAATTACCCCCCAGTTTTAATTTGCCTGTATGGTCAGACAGCTCTGAGAACACCTACACCTGACCCTTCCAGTGTGCCACCCCACAGCCTGGCACACTCGGGCTTTTGCTCAGGGTTGACAAACAAGCAAAAGAACGACCTACAAAACTGTTGCTATTTACAACTGTCTGCTTCTTTGCAGATCCACCATCACCGGATTTAGTATTCCAAGTCTCCAAAAGGACCTAAAAAACAGCCACCAGGTTGGGTCCAACAGCAAGCAAAGCAGAAGATCCTACTTGGCTCAAACCACTCCAACAGCTACTCATATTAAAAACACATCTAAAGAAAAGAAAGAAAAAACCAAGTGCATCATGCATTTCCCTGGTGCAAAGTTAGGCTTTCTTCAGAGACAGCAAGGAATAAAGTCAGTGTTCTCCATTCCTGCCCCTCTTAAGAAAGCAGCATGCTTTCTGGTGGAGTCTTAACAGAAAAACTGGGGTCAGAGCAGCCAGAGAATTATTTTGCCACGTTCCCTGCTCAGATGGCAAGAGGAAATAGGATGTGAGGCTCTTCTCCTCCTTAAAACAGAGGGCCAGCTGCCATCAAGCCACCTAAAGTCCTGTTTATATTATCATGTAATATGGATGTTTTCATGGTTCTTTTGCTGTATTTTTTACAAATAATTTACACATTTATATTTTCGTTGTGTCCATACGGGAAATACTACTAGATGAGGCTGGTTGTCACCAGGATCTATCCAGAAAGGACTGGGTTGGAAACACCTGTCAGAATATTTTTAAGAAGTAAGCCAAGTCAGGCAAACCACCCACTTATTTTGAGAAGATTCATTCAACAGCCCTTAGTCTTAAGGCATCCTCACAAATGCCAGGCATATGAGAACAAACAGCACCTCATACCTTTGCAAATATTGGGCTGCGTGCAAGGATAGATCTTCTGCTTCACAGTGGAAGAAAGTCAGTGTAAAGCAGATCTGAAAAAAATCAAGCTGCTGCTCAGCTGTTGCCATTGGAGAAGATTACAAAGACCAAATGAAAAAGGCATTTCCTAGAGCTGGTACCAGTTATCCTGACTTCTGGATGATGAACCCAAGGTATCTCAGGGCTGTTTCTAACAGATACAGCACTCCAGGTTTCTCACACATTCAGCTACTCCATCCTTATAAAAAAAGGACAAACAAAACAGGCCAGTGCACTCTGACTTACACTGGACACCAAGAACAAGAGCAGGCAAAGCCCATGGTCACCTCCAATGCCAGAAGGGCACTACCATCATCTATAGCTCCATCACTTAACAGTGAACTCTAACCCCTACAGAGCCCATCTTTATCTTCTCCTGTGAGTTCCTCACAGATTTTTGCCACCAGAGCTTTAGAGGAAGACAGAAGCCAGAAGGTAATTTGCCCTCTCCATCCCAGTTTTACTCATCTGATTTAATAGGGGCAGAAAAAAATCTCAACCTTTTATGTATTTCTATCTGTCACCAAGACTAAACCTAGAGAGATTTATGCAAACACGCTGATCTCACTGCCAGCTGCACACAATTGTGCTATGCCTGGGAAAAATTAGCAAGCTACTCCCAAGACAAGTAGGAGCAAGCCACCACAGACTCCCAAATTCATCACCAAATAACAGCCTAACCAGTCTTCCCCTGCTAATCTGTGTCAGAGCCTGCAACAGACAGTAAAGACTAAGGGCTGTTCTCCCTAGCAACAGAAAGGTCCACAAAGCGTTACAGCTTCCAGCCTAACTAAAAAACATATATGACATTTCAGCTAGAGTGACTTCTCCCCTCACATCTGTACCACCTCCTTCTCTTATTTAGGGATTGCTTAGTAATCCCGTATTCTTTCTGGCAGCCTTCCTCTCCTCTCATTCACAGGAACAAAGGTAACGCCAAGAAAATAAAGATCCTTTTCTGCCTGCACATTTCACTAAGAGGGAGAGCTAATTAACACAGCAACCTTACTTGTGCCAGGAGAACGGGCTGCTTTATTAGCCGTTGTAGCGCAGCCTTTAATTTATCATTTAGGATAGTTACTATAATATAACGAGAATGCTAGTTGCCCCAAACAGGGTCTTTTTAACTGGTTTATAATGCGATCCTGAGAAGAAAGAAGGAGTTAAAAAAAAAAGGAGAAACCTCTTTTATGCTGTTGAACTCAAGTGGTGGATTGCACTCACCTGGAATAACAGGATTAGCAAACGCATTTCATTATCTTTCCCAGTCAGGTAGGTGTGTTTTCTGCAATGCTAATGAGCACAGCAGAGCTCTCTCTGGGTTGCCAACATTCGCCTGGGGAACGCTTAAGTCCAGATAAACAAGAAGCCAAAGCTGGTTTTGTTTAGTAGAGAAGAAAAAAAAATAAATATAAATCTATATTTGGCCTGCATGGCAAACCAGGACCTGCCAGTTTCAGGCTGTAAACCCAACAGTTTGGCCCTCCATGTGTAAGAACACCTTCCACAGTTCAAGACTAACTCCAGAGAAGAGGGACAGGCCCTCAGCAGACTTTGTTCTGCTAAGTTACAACAGGGCATGTATACATTCATGGTTTGGTGGGTTGTCTGTTGTTTTTTTTTACTACAGGATTAAGCTAAGTGCCTCGGCCTTGAGACTGTTTTTCTTCCCTGAGCCCCATTCCCTCCCCTTTAAGTAACCTTTTTTCATGCCTTGCTCAATGAAGTGAAGTTCAAGCATAATGTAAGCTCTTTTCACTACACTGAGCACTACCTGAGAGCTTCAGAAAGATCTACTGTTGAAAATTAGAGGGGACTGAGTTATACCTGGTCCTGCACAGGCTGACATCGCTGCACCACTGCATCAAACACGGGAACACCTCTCCTGGGTAGTTATTCTCCCACTGCAAACACTGCTTTATCACACCTATCCAAGCTCCCTCTGTTAGTTTCTCCGCTTCTTTCCACCTGTGGCTTATCTCCTGTTGCCTGACTTGATGTTTACACAGGTAAAGGCTGGCAGCACAGACAGAGCTTCAGCTGACCACACCGGTGGTAACGGAAAGCACCTGCTGAAGCTTCCCTACACCAAATCTGCACAGCCTGCAGCGTGACATCCCCTCTACAACCCACACGAAACAGAGGTGCCTTCAGAATCATCATTAAAAAGCAAAAACGCCAACGCACGTTCCACTCCTGCATCTCACTGACATCCTGACACTCAAGTGCAAGACAGGAAGCGATTCTAGTTATAATTCCAAAACCCATCAGTTAATTTACCCATTCTTTGTTTTGACAAAGCGCTTCATTTTTAACGCAGAGACAAAGTGGCCCTTTCCTCATCCTGTTCTCACCTGCTGAGCTTAGTTTCTGAAGTCTGTGAATAGATCAGACACTCATTTAAACAAAAAAAAAAATAGTTTGGCCCTTTGACATTTAAAATCAAGTCTTTCAGAGCTGAAAGTGGTCGTCTTTTGGGGGTTTTGGAGTTTTATTTCGAAGGGGCGAGGACCAGGTCTTGAAACATCCAGTAAGAACTACAGTTTGGAAAATACTGAGGACATTAAAAATGAGAAGTTGAGAAGTGCAACAACGGAGTCTCCTTCCTAGCTACACAAAATAAGCATTGGCATTCCTTTAAGGAGAACACAAACCGTACTTCATTGACTTAAAACTCTTGTTGCTCACAAACAGTAACTCAATTTACTGTCGAAAGAAACTATGAGGTTGATACTAGAGAGGTTTTTGACCACGTGCATGTAAACTCTGGAGGACGAGTCCAGAATCACCCACCTTCCAGTGTAAGGGAAGTTCCCTGATCCAGCAGGAAGAATCACGTCAATCATTAATATTTTACTACCAATCATCAAATATCTAAGTTGCACGCACTGCTTGTGACAGTAGTTTTTAGTAAGATTTTAAATAAGGCTCTTATATGTACTGAAAATAATTCTGACTTTTTTTGTGAACATTAAAATTCAAGCTGGATTTATATTACTGAAACAGATTTGGTCTTTATTTTCCCCTTTATCGACACAAATGACAGAAAGATGCTCAAACACTACGTTATTGATTTTTCGGCACGTTGCGTTCACATCTATAACCAGAGAACCAACAGCTGAACGACTGTCCTCAGTCCTGGCAAATTAAGCTGGCAAACCAGTGCAAAGAGTTTGATAAAAATGATTTCACACAGAAGACGTTTGATAGAACTGTTGCCCTAATTAACACTAGCTTGGTTTTTTGAACAAGCTCCAGCACAGAAGTTCAGCAGGATGCCAGGAGAGTTACATAAAGGCTACGCCTCTGTGTGTGTGTGTGTAGACTGAGCCTTGATGCTTGTGGTTGTTTGCTTTTTTTAAGATAGTTAGAGATTGGTGGTAGCTGTGAGTATATCATAATTATTAAGAAAGTGTCGATGTGTTCTACACGTGGATTCTGTACTGCCTCTGAGAATGTAGAATCACCTTTCTCCCACCACATCCCATTACAAAAAGGGACCTACTCCCATCTCCACTTTCCCTGTGGGTAAACCGAGGTACAGCAAAGTTAAGGGTCTACAGGTCTGATATTTCGGAAGGGGAGGGGGAGGAGGGCAAACACCTGCAGCAGACATGGATTTTAACAGGCTTTGGAGGAAGCTCAGCATTTCTAAAACTAACCCCAGAAGGCATTTTGTAAGAAAGGTTTTAAATGGCCTTTCAGACTGCCACCAGGCAGTGCTCCGGCCACCTAAGGATGCTACTTGGCTACTTCCATATCATAGCATGGAAGGATTGTCTGGGTTGGCAGGGACCTTTAAGATCATCTAGTCCAACCATCAATGACTGTCTCATTTACAACCCAATACTCTGCTTCACTGCACCTTGGACATTCTGCCAAACAAAAGGGCTTTTCTCTTCTCTTCCATTCTCGCTACTTCCCTCCCCCAGCCTCCTCCCCGAGCGCTGGCCTGACCCCTCTGATGTGGTTTGGCCTCTTTTGAGCAGCCTCAAAGGACACAGTGACTTGCAGGGCTCCCCCATTCCTTCACCAACCGGGGGTGAAACCACTGGTGGTGAGAAATCTTGGGAAAAGGGAGCAGGGGGGTGAATTCAGGCACTGAAAGCGGTGCTTCCAAAGCCTAATTACAATTAGCAGGGATTAAGTAATAGTCACTAACCTCTTCGGCTCACGGAGGAGAAACGGGATCCCGCTAAACTCCCCTCCGCTCCCTGCAGCTCCTCCTCATCCAAGCGGCTGCAGCTCCAGCATATCAATGCAGCGCTGCTATCGCTGCAGCAACACCCCCTTGGCCAGGAATCCAATAATGACACTACAGGGGCGGGCTGTAGCTGCCACGGCAGGAACAGACAGGCACCGGGGCTGGCAGCTTTCTCCTAGACAAACATCAAGCACATGGTTAGCAAGGGGGCTGACACCTCCCTGGGGACCTGGAGAAGACCCCCGCACACCCTCCCGACAAAGCCCACGCAGCGGTCACCCCAGCCAGGGACTCTCCTGCAGGTGGTTGGGGCATCAGCGATGCTGGT
>VZRU01011224.1:6729-79153 GCA_013398155.1 Pedionomus torquatus
ACTGTGTCCTTCTGAATCAACAGAAAATCTGCAAAAAGACAGAAGAGACAAATCCTATGTATCAGATCATTAGCTTTGAATTTATTTTGTAAATTCCTTCTCATTTAATAGTCTCTTATTACCAAGTTTCTACCGCAATTATCCCTTCCTTTGAAGGGCTTCTGCAGATCCTGACCACTTCTGTAGATGGAATTCTCAGTAGAAGGCTAATTGATCTGCTCAGCTATGTGAATTTCTGTAGTGTAGCAGAAATCTTACACTTTATAAAACATCTCAAACATACAAACGTATCCTCTATACCCCATAGTTCTAATGGTCTTTTAATAGGTTCAAGAAGGCAAAGTAAGCTCAGATGTGTAGGAGAGGCAAAGTATATGAGGCAGACTAATGTTCAGAGGTGAGAGATGTAGACAGAACACATCAAAACTAAAACCACTTAACTTTAAGGGGACATTGTTAATGCTGACAATGCAAGGTTACTTAGCAAGTAAAATACATACATCTCCTGACTCCATTTTTATAAGCTCTCAGGCTTCAGCAAAGAAAATATCCCAAACTGTCAGCCAACAAACCAGTTTCATGAAATGTAATGAACAGTTTTGTTTGCAAATGTGGGTAAACTCATGTATACTTGTCACATCATCCCTCCTCTCTACCCATACCTACTCGTTTCTTGGGCCAGAAATATTCATATTTTCACGAATTAAAATGGTGATGCAGAGCATCAAAGGATTCAGAGGCTTTTAGCCATGAATTCAAGATCACTTTGCAGATGGAGAAATACAGCATATCTTAATCTCTCCTTAAACATGATTTTTTTTTAGAGACTCCAGACACCCGAAGCATATTGAATTAATAGCATTGTTGTAGTGAGTAGAAGGCAATGTGCTTTACAGAGAAGTGAATAGAATACGTCTCTTGATTCAGTATACTTCCAAGTAATTACTAAGAGCAGATCCTGCTGCTAATTCAAAAAACAAAAGCATTTTATAATTATATAGGGCCAGATTTTCTGGTTTACCATTTCTCAGTGAAGAACTCTTCTTTGGGAAGCCTAGGGTAGAATTTCCCTCATCTGCCTATGCTTTTGCAGAAACAGGGAAGCAGAAAAGGTATTCTTGGCTCACAGGCTTCATGCTGGGGTGGTGATGCAAGCTAATAAATATGTCACACCTAGTTTTCAACTAGTAAATGCAAAAATGTCTGATAATTGAGACCGTAGTGCCTTTTCTTCAAAAATGCCAAAGCATTTTATGTTTGTGTAAATAGCTGTGTTACTAAAATACATGTAGCAAGATGGTGTTTTATACTGTTTTTCACAGGAATAACTGAAGACCCAGAGCTGTAATAGACTGTGGCAGTCACAGGCATCACTAACAATATGCAGTGATGATGGAAACCAGTAGTCCTCTGTCTAGTAGTTTATTGCTTTAACTGGAAATTTACAGCTTCATTTTAGTAACACCTACAAAAGGAATTATTTTAATAACCCCTTGTAATATAACAAATTTGTGTGTTGGGGGAGTGGAGAGGCTACTGTCTATAGCTACAACTGTAAACCCAAATAGCATGAAGCTGTTTCGGATGTCAGGTCTTTGCAGGAAGACAGGGATTTTGCAGCCAGAAAGAGCAGGTGACATTTTTCTACCAACACTATCTCTAATGCTAATAAATTTAATTTTAGGAGATTTTCAGTATTCCCAGGTGCAAGTTGAATATACATGGAGAATTTATGGTCATTATAATGCTAAAAATTTTCTTCTTTCACTTCAATAAAAAGAAACATTTTTAGTGTGTAATGCAGAAAAGAACAATTTAAAACATGGGAATAGAAGATCAAAATATTCCATTCACAAAACTGAAGTCAGAATATTTTGATCCTATTAAAGCTACTGTATTTGTTTTTGAAACAGATTCCTGCTGAGGGTGTGTGACACTTACTGAAGTGACACTTTCACCTGTACAAACATTGTTAGAAAATTTTACTCAATATTTAATAGCAGTTGGTGTTTCTTTTGCCCATTCCATTAAATTCAGTCCAACTGTAGGCGGTCATAGTTCTTGTCTTGAAATCTCTGTGCGTGCATAGGAATTAAAATATAAAGGAAGGATGTTAGTACACACTTCTGACTTTCTGGTGAGAAAACACAAGTGAAAGCATCTCTGTTCATGAGGACCTGATATTTGCTCAATGACTTAAGAAAGGACTTTGTTCCCTTAAACTGCATGCTGTCCCTTCACGTCAAAGATGCAAGTTTGAGAACTGAGTTAAATATCTGACATTGCAAAATCGGGTGGCGTTTTTTTAATTGCTCAGGTTTTCCACTCCAGCAACACAAGATACCAGCTGCATAGTGAAAGCTAAAAGAAGGGAAGTGGAATTCACCAGCTTTCAATATGAAATGTCTGTAGTTCCTTTGCTTTTCCTTTTCACCAGAAATGCAAATTCACTTAGTTTTGAATTTGCCACTGCATTGCTGAATGTTCTGCTTGCTACTGGACTAAACTAATATAGAACTCCAAGAATTCTTAGTTCTTGGACAGTATTGCTTATCATTTCCACTACGAGTTAAACAAAACTATTTACGTGGAGGAAGAGCAAATACCTGCTGGGCTCAGACCGTTTCAGTTCAAATCCCTGTTGATTCTTTACATGTACGTCTCATAAACTCTTAGTCACTTAGGATAAATCTAAAAACCTAAAACTTTGTTTGAAGCATTTCTCTCACGAGATGGCAGCATTGCTTCAGGGAAGAAAATTGCCTGAACTCCAGGATGTCTTCAAGTTCTTGGTATTTCCATTTTATGCAGTAAGTGAAAGAAACTCTACAGAGGTGTTTACTTGTGTTATCTGAATTTACGTATCAAAATCAATCATGGGACCGGTTGGATTTCATTCATTGCTGCTATGTTTGCAGGCTTTGTGATGAAAATAAGGTGCCAGGACTGTAATGAATTTTCTGAATTGTATTGAAACTATGTAATTATTTTGATTCTCTGCCATTATCATAGTGAGTCTAGTTAATAATGTAGTTGCATTTCTGAGACTTCAGCTGGAAACCTGGAGTTGGATTGTTTCAGTTGCACTAAGAAGAAATATCTTACAGGAATTTTAATTTAATATTCATGTCATATCACTTCCTGTCCACTGAGTGCTTTTATTCTTTCAGGGCTTAATCCTACTTTCTCTGAAGTCAAGGGCTGAGTCAGAATTTTAGGGTGAATCTTGTAAGGAGATAGGAACAGCAAATTAGAAAGGTGAATAAAGTAATTTTTTAATTTTTTTGCATTTTGTTCCCTGTGTAAATAATCAGGACTGATGAAAGAACTGCTGTTTGAGCCATTAGAAGCGTCGACCTTCAATACCTCCAGGTAATCCCTCTATTTCATTTCAGGGCAGCACTGATTGACTTCTAAAGGAATTAGGTCAGGTTTATTTCTGATTGTAAAAATTAGGTCTATCAATTTGGTCTTACCCGTAAGGAATAAGAAGCTTCAAAGTACAGGAATCCTCACTTGGATGCAGTTAAGCTTTCCAAGAATATAAATACATATTTTTTTCTTTTAATTATAATATTGCCTGTGATTCTAATTTTTACAGAGTGAGTTTTGAGGTTTTTTTTTAGTTTTTCTATTTCATAAGGTTTGTAGATCTCTTCAGATATTCCACTTGGCAAAAATGCTAACAAGACCATTTTCATTCTTAAATCAAGAAAGCATTTTCCATGATTGCCTGGAGAAGTGTCTTTTATCCTTGAAGTACTGAAAGAAATATACTTTATTATCCTGAGTAGCAATGGTTATAGTTCAAGGAAATACTGGACAATATAAGACTTAAGCAAAAAAAGATTTAAAGTCTTCTGTTTAAATTTTCGTGAAGATTTTATGCTGAGCACACAAAAATTAAGCTTGCCTTTCTTTTAATTTCTCGAAATACAGCATACTAAGATATGGTTTTACTGAAAGGTGGTGACTTAGTTTGCATTTCTGGGACTAAGGTAGATTTAGTCTGCAAGTATAACTCTACTAACAGCCCAAGTTGTTTGACTTGCTGCTTAGAGATACTAGAACTCATATTTTTATACTTCCCCACACTGGAAGGTATGAAATGGGTATTTAATTTTTTCTTTAATGTACTTGGAGATTTTTATTGTTGCAGTTCTGCTAATCTTCAGCAATTCACAGTACAGCCTCCCAAACTTAATATACCATTAGCATCATTTACTTCTGTGGCGCTGAACATGTTTTCTGAAATCGCTGCAGGAAGAAAGCCATGGATATAAATGATACTAAGAGATTGAAGTCGGATCCTAGTGTGACAAAGAATGTTGAATACAGCTCCTTCCTTTCTATTCCAACATGGAGTCTAAGTAAATAGAAGAGATGTATGTGATGCTATCTTCATTTGTAGAGGCTGGTGTCTCCACTTTAAGGCATCTTCTGGGATGTTGTAAGAGCTGAACTGGAACACATGAATAGCAATGTGTGAGAGCTTCATAAAAGCAGGTTCAAACGCTGGAATTTGTTCTGACTCCTGCAGGTCAGCACACCTCCATCGTTCCAACGCTCTTTGGTTAAAAAAGACAGAGAGCGTGAATCTAACCTCCTGGTCACGTAAAGCCTGTGATATTCTCCAGGAGCCCTCTGCTGCTTGCCTTCTCACTCACTGGTCCTGGTAGTAAAACAAGTCTGGCATTATCTGCTTTCAAAGGAAATTAAAAGACATTCTGCTTTAAAGAGGGAGATAATTCAAGGGCTAGTCTGTAGCAGAAAACTAGGAGAGATTGTTTAAGGATGCTAAATAATTGAGGTTATTGGTGATGAAATGCAATATTGATCGTGTTCAAATCTAACCCACACATTTAAAAATTAGAAGCTATTTTTCAGTTGACTGCACGATATGAATTCCTCCTCTTCCTAGTGCATGAGAATTCTTGATATAAATGAGTCCCACTGGTTTGATCAGCAGTGACCACACGTGTGGTCCTTTATTTTAGAAGTATTGATGTACATGTTTAAGTCAATTTATTTTCTTTGAAAACGTTTAAAATGTGCTTGGCTTTTACTGTGTTTTTCAAGGCTGTTTAGAAGCATGCTTGAAAGACACTGGTGAATGAGGTAACTCTTCACCTTTGTAGTGGCACTTGTAAGATAAAAGCTAAACATCTATGAGGTAGCTTTTATCACGTGTTAATTCCATAAGCATTTGTGTCTACCTGACCCCCAAACAAATGGATTTCATTTTTAGTGACTCAAAGTTCAGTCAATTTTCACCCATACTTAATATAAAGCACAAAAAGAAAGATGATATTCCCTCTAAGAATTCAGACAACGTGGTAGAAAAGCAAGCATATAACAAAGATGATACGCATCTCAAAAAGTTTGATGAAATGCTGAATTTTGGTTTTATTCTCGCTTTTATGGCCTCTTATTTGCAGTCATTTGTTGGCATTACAAAGGTAGGCAGAGATAGGTTCTTTAAAAGCACATGTTATGTTGTAATGTTCATAAAAATACTTTTCAGCAGCTGAGTACTGCTCAAAATCATTGCATTTGGTCTGCGTTTGGCTTCTGTTTGATGGCAAATAAAATGTCTTGAAACCCCAAACTTTGAGTCAAGGTTTCTGACTGTTATATAAGGCAAATTTGTCAAAAGAAAACGTACTCTAAAATGGATAAGTAGACATGTGGCCAAAACATCATTACTACTTTTGCTCAAAAGTATAATTAGAGGAATGTGTTGTGAATAATGACGTTTCTACTAATAAAGGAATGGATTTATTAGAAGTAGTGTCTGGGCCAGATTCCACTTTCTTTTTCTGCTACAAAAGATATGGAATAAACTTAAAGCAGAAAAATGTCAGAAAAACACAAGCTGTTGCTTGCAGAGATTTTTATACGGGCATGTTTGAGACTAGTATCTGTTCCATTTGGTGCATATACGTTTTTAAGTAGTAATGCATGTGATAGCTACAATACATATTACCTAGTCCTAACCATTGTCTATTATAATGGCTTACCTGGAGCGTAGCACAAGAAGTTATTTTTATGCTTTATGCAGTATTGCTAAGAAGAAATTTGGTAATATTTGATCAGTTGGAGACTGAGGGGGAATTAAAACCTAAAGCAGTGGTGTTAAGGTAAAGGCTGTTAATGCAGAAGAATATCTAAATGAATCATATAAAAAAGATGAATTAAAATTCAAGAGAATTTAAGTGAGAGCTACCCTGAAGAGTAAAATTTTGTTATTTGCTCAAGGAAAGTACTTGATAGTTATCATAACATAGGCTACTTCAAATGCTATTTTCAGATAGAACATGAGAATATTTTAACTGAGGAATGCTGTGCAAAATCAGTTTGGCCTGATTACTTCAGAAGAACCTATATAAAGTTAATTTTCTTTATTAAGTCCTTAGATCTTTGGGCTGTTTATGCAGGAATAATTCATAACAAATTAAGCAAAATTTGTAGGCTATGGAAGAGCATTTCAGGAAATATGAGCTGTTTGATAAGAAAGGTCTTAGAATAGAAGGTAAATGAAAAGTCAAAAAGGAGTTTGCAGATAAAAATGAGACTGGGAGAAAGGCACAATGAAGGCAGAAGCGTCTCTACGAATCATGAGTAATGGAAAGATTGGACAGAATTGATGGAGAGTCGTTTAGATGTGGTGTTGGGGGATATGACGTAGGGGAGAACTTTGTAGAGTAGGGTAGATGGTTGGACTCCATCCCAAGGGTCTTTTCCAACCTGGGTGATTCTATGATATCTATTGGAAAAAAGGTGGATTTTTAGACAATACTGCGGCGCTTTCGGGAATATGGGCAGAGGTGTAAAGAAACAGGAAGATTTAGGAAGCTTTCCTAAGCTTCCAAAGTGCAAACCAAAGTGAAAGAAATCTTAACATCCCTGAATCAATACAGGCCTTTAGAACTCCCTACCATGCTAGCAAAGGGAAGATTATTTTGCTCAGTTAGTGTGCTGGTCTGTGTGGAAGCAATGTATTAAGGAACCACAGGAGGGTTCTCGGTGCATTTGGAGTATATTTGAATGCAGTGGTTTAATTGTTTAGGGCTGGGTTGTTGCAGTAATCCTAAATTATAAAAATATCTGTCACTGGAAGATACTTGCATTGAATTTTCTTGCATCTGACAGTATCCTAGCACTTGTGTTGAAGCAGGCTAAAAAAAGAATGTGCCTTACAGTGCTCTAGGGGCACTGTTCCTTTGCTTCTTTCTCAAATCCTTGTGCAAGAGTAAAAGCTGAAAATTGGAAATGACTCAGGGCATTTGCACTAGAAGAGGCCAGCAGTAGGTGCACGCAGAAGGAGCAGTCAGAAGAGAAAAGGATATTTGTTTCTTGCATTAATTATGGAAGGTGGTTTTATTTAGTTTCCACCATTATCAATAGCAAGCTTAAGTGGAGAGATGTTTTTGAAAGTAAAGGGCAAAGGTACAGGGGATGGAGGAAAATCAGAAGAACAGTTTGGAATAGAAGAAATGGGTAGGTAAGTGGTATGTGAACTGTTAAGGAATGATGAATTAGAAAATACGGGTAAGAGGCAAGAGGATAGGAATCAGAAAATTAATGGAAATGGAAAGAAGATAAAAAAAGTGGTAATGAAATGGTGAATGTGAATGAAAAATAACAATAGGGACTTAAAGCACAGAAGGAAGAAAAGAAAAAAAAAGTGTTATAATCATTTTATGTATGAATTAACAGTGTTATGCTCTGTGTGATCCCCAAAAGGACTGACACAGAGCCTAGTCTCATGAAAATCCTGTCTGCTCAAAGGGAAGCCTGATAGAATCTCATATCATGAAGACTTCTCTCAGTCTAAAGTGGAAGAGGCCAGAAAAATCCATAGAGCGTCTTTGGATTAAGAGAAGCACCTATAATAATGTACCATCAAACAGTTCCAGACTGCGTGTAGGTGCCCCTGCTGTTTCTGATGTCTTCCCCTGCTGTCTTGATTTCCAGAGAATCCATTCCTGCAGTGTAGCAGTAGGATGGCCCCTGGTTTTACCCATAACTAATCTCCACTTACAATTAATTCTTCTGCTCTGCTGCCCCAGCTCCCGTCCTCTGGGATTCCACTGCTGGGATTTGTGTCTCGAGTCCCAACCACATGGTTGTGTGTACTTGGAAATGGACAGAAGGGGTTCTTTTAGTGGAGCTAGTGGAGAGAGCAAGAGTTCTGATGCAAGTTGGACACATCTTTGTTTCAATTTTTCTACTCACATTAGCATATTTATCTAAGATAATGTTATTAAAATTATTAAAACTGTAGATTTATGTAGGCTTTGAAAACTTCTCTGCAAGGTACAGAGCTGTGCTACATGTGCAGGAAGAGCTTTTGTAATTCCAGTCACAGAAGGGAGAGAAACAGAGCTGTGTACAACCGACGTATATTGATGTGTGACCTTGATGCTTACATTGCCACCAACAAAAGTTTGTGGGCAGCGTGTTTTGTGGAGAATATTTGAAATGAAATTGGAAGAACACTCAACTGAGAAACAGAAATCTTGACTGTATTGTAATGTAAGGAAGTGCTAACACCTGCTGTGAATCTAAGCCTTTAATTGTGTTTTTCTAAAAACTCCCCAAACCATCCAGTATCTGAAGTAACTTTCAGTATAATAGCACAGCATAAGCAAATACTATGCCTTTTCTTTACAAATTAACTTGTTTCTTGAGGGACGTTGCTCCGAAGTATTAGGTGCATAATATAACATAGATTTGTAACAGTCTATGTAACATGGTAATCCCTCGTTAAGAAATTAATCGGCCCAAGAAGACTGTAGCATCTCTATGATTTCTCTTGATTGATTAACATGTAGTGGCGAAAGATATATATGGTGTTCTCTCAGAGATTGCTGGGGGAAATCTCCAGTAGCTTTTGCAATGGTATCTGCATGTAATAACCTGAAATTCTGTTTTAATGCTGACATACAGATTTACTACCAGGGTCCTGACCTGAGACACCTGATATTTAACCTTTTAATGTTTTTGAAGACACCATTTCCATGTGTTTTCCATGTTATTTGGTTAATTCAGCTCTGAAATGTGCTGCTGGATGGCATTGAAGTACGTTGTTCAGTTTTGTTCCATTTGCAGATGAGGAAATATCCCTTCCAATAGACCAGCCAGAAATTCAGCGTTGGAACCAAATTTAAAATTGGTTCTTTCCAAGTTGTGTCAGGAATAAAGACTTTGCAAACTACATTTTGCCTTCACAGCAAATCTTGTCTTCTAACTGCAGTTGAATAGGGTAGCATTCGTTAAGTATTTGAAATCAACAGTGAAGGTGCTCTGAAGCAAGTGCTTTGTGGATTCTGTGAAGAGTTTAGGTTCCGAACTGTGGAGGCAGTAGCTTAAGAAAAATCATGTGAATATTTCTGCTTCAGTTCAGACCAGCTGCAGATGGGACACCATCAAATACATTGTTTAAGTAGGCTATAAAAACAGAGCCTTGCTAAATTTGAGCCTTGTGATGATTCCAACGAGCTCAATGGAACAAGTTATTTTTGGCAGGAAAGAACAAAGATAGTACTTTGGATCTGCATTGAGAACCTAATTTTCTGTTTATTTAGGGAATGGAAAATGAGAAGCAATGTTACAACGCAGGAAAAAGCTAGCATAAAACAATGAGGATGATAAACGGAGATAAAACTGATCTCTCTTCAGTTTGGTTTTATTTTGGATTGGACTGTTATCTGGAAGGGGGCCAGTGAGTTCCTTGGGGGAAATTTTGTTGAGCTCTCTTGCCCATAGTTTCTATATAAATGTCCTGTACTTTCTGAGGTCCCTTTTTAAAGCATTGTTCCAAATAACATTTATAATCCTGTCAGCTAGTATTTGGAAGCCACGTGTGAAATTTTGATAGTAATGAAATGCCTCTTGTTAATTTAAAATACAGTGATAATTAAGTTTATAGATTTCCAATATTCTCTGCTATTGAATGTTCTTAAACTAATCCATTAGTAAGGATGAAAGAAGTGCGATTCTGTCATCTGTGCGATGTTTTCACTGCTATTCCAGCACCACCACTGAATTTGTAACCAGGAGAACTGAAGTTATGAAATTAACTTTGAAGTAGAGCAAAAGGCTAAGGAACACAGAATTTGAAAATTGATCTTGACAAATTCAATGAACGAGTTATGTGACTGGCTAGAAACTTCTTGAATATTTTAAATGCATTAGAAAGAGTTGTTAAACTGAGTATCCTTTGGGTTTAATCAATTATCTGTTAGTTGAGGATTGCCACTAATTATCTGAAAGATCAAAGAAGGATTTTTTTCTCCAGTGTCTCCCTCATGCATTCTTATTTTTTTCATAGTTACATTTGTTGTTTCTATGTTTTGTCTTTGCTGGGAACTAACAACGGGAGTCTGAACATGCTATTCCATCATTCCTATAGGAAATTTTCAGGATCCTGTTTTTATTTTTCTCTTATATTTGGCAATGCTATCTGGCTTGCAGTTGCCAGGTTTGAGAGGATTAAGGAATTTTCTTCTCCCCCGCCCTTTCATCCTTGTTTACGCTGGCAAAAGCTGTTGGGATTTTTATTTTCCTGTGCTTTTCTGTTTTATGGAGTAAAGTTCACTTACTGGACTTAGTTCAGCTGTAACTCTCTGAGAGTGAAAGACTTACAGTGCTCCTAAACACGCTTGCTCTTTATTTCTGTTGGATGTCTGAAGGGTTTGAGGTTTTTTTTTTTCTTTTACACTAAAGATATACATTACAGGCCATGAGGCTCTTTCAATTGCTGTGTTGCATGTAGCTATGGAAAATGTGGGTGTTGATGTTAAATTAAAATTTAGTATTTACTACATATGCTTAGGACTTCAGGGAAAACTCAACTCGCTGATCAAGGTAGTCCCAGCCATCATTTACACCCCTTTTCTGCTGGGAAACGTGTCTGCCCCAGTCATACAAGCAGAAAAACAAATATTGTGCTTTAATCCTGAGTGCGTTTAAAATTTTGCTTTGAAAAATCTGTCCTTGTAGAGCTTTTATTTGCTACGCAATACTGCAGGCTGCACACCCTCAATCTGGTTCCTATGATGACACCACTAATAGAATAAACTGTTTAAAGTCAGATTTCTCAGTAAAGGAACTAGAGTTCCAGGGAGAAAGTATAGAAAGTTCAGTGATGTTAAAACTATTGGCCAAAAGGCCTTAAAAAAATCTAATAATCCTAGCATTTTTATTTTTCAATAAGATCAAAGCACTCCTAGCCTTTCAAATACCTTTCTGTATGATTTAAAAAGCAAAGAGTAATAGGCCAAGACAAAGACTTTGAACTAATTGCGTATGAGTTAGGAATATTTCTGAATTTGCCACTATTGAAATGTTTGAACATTAAGGAAACTTATATAATTAAACGTTATATAATTGATAAAAAATCCCGGTTTATTAATAAAAACAAGGGATTGCATGACTTGATGAATGGCTTAAAGTCATAATTTCTTAATGCTCTTTGTCAGTGTGGATTTACTTTTTGAGAATTAAGGTGATATTAGGATGTTGGGTAGGAGGTTGCAGAACATTATGAGAAAAGGTAATAGCAGCTCAGCCAGCACTGTTGATACATTATTATATATTATACATTGCTACATAGTGAAGGTAGACAGGGCTGGGGCGAAGCAACTATTTTTTTTGTGCTCTGCTTTCACCAATTTTTTTCTATTTTTATCCTTTGTAGTAATTCTCTTATAAAAGTTATGAACAGTATGATCTGTTAAACTTCTACTGTGCAAATGTGCCTGCTCAGGGAGTGCGCCGAGACAGTGAACAGGAGAGACCACCTCTGTCGTGTGGCTCTGAACAGGATGCAAAGGTGGATTTATTCTTACATGACATGAAATCCTAAATTTGCTCTGGCTTCCCACAGCCACCGTGTGAGACCTGGAAGCCGAGAAGAACCCATGGTGCACCACTGAAAATGTGTCAGTTCCAAAACCTAAATAAGAGAATGAGGCTCCATTGATAACTATCAAATATGATTCTGATACTTAGCAAAATGGGGACTTTGGTGACTGTGATGCTTCAGCACTAAAACAATACGTTTTCAGGCTGAGGAAGCAGGACAAAATGACCAGGAAGAACCTGTGTTGCACATCATGTATAACTGGTTTCACTGCAGTTAAGTCACAGATTAATTTCTGTTGAAATAGACTCCTGGAATCTGAAAATTAACAAGCTCCTCTCTAATGAACTGGCAGTTAAGGAGGGAACTAAAAAATTGGAATGATCACAGTGGGATCTAGCATGAAGATAACTGCCAGTCACTGGCTAGTATGGAAGTGGCCCAGAGGGGCCATCTTAATGTAAAATATATTTGCAAAGAGAGAGCTATTACATCATGTATCTATTAGGTGCGTCAGATATGTTGGTGAGTGGAGGAACTGATGAGCAGCCAAAAAGGAAGAGCCCATTTATATCAGAAGCAGTAGCACAAACACTTGCAGTGACAGACATTTAGAACCAAGTGAACAATGAGAGGACCAGAGGAAATGGTCTGAAGTTGCAGCAGGGGAGGTTTAGACTGGATGTTAGGAAGAATTACTTTACTGACAGAGTGCTGAGGCACTGGGACGGCCTGCCCAGGGAGCTGGTGGAGTCACCATCCCTGGAGGTATTTAAGAAACGTGTAGATGTGGCATTTCAGAGCATGCTCTAGTGGCCAAGATTGTGGGGAATAGGTTGTGGTTTTGTGCATGGTTGGACTTGGTGATCTTGGAGGTTTTTTCCAGCTGTAACAATTCTGTGATTCTGTGATACAGCTTGCAGTAAATACAGATTCTATGTATAGATGCAGAAAATATTTCAATTCTTGAACCTGTATTATTGCTTTCATTTTTGATAATGTGACATTAGAAGGAAATGTGATATCATAACAATATTTTTTTTTGGTAATGAATGACTACCTCAAACGTATTTATATGGTAAAGCTGAAAGTTAAGTGTGGGCTCAGAGCAAAAAAACTCAGAGAAAATGTGTAGCAGATGTTTAATGCATACTGTGATGTGACACAGACATTTTTCTTATTTCCTATTTCAAAATACATGCATAAAATAACATATGCTGAATCAGGTAAGAATAAACTGGTAGTGCTATACAGCTGTCCTTGCTGAAGGATAGCCTTTATCTCATGTAAATTACATGTCCAGTTGTGTAACAATAGAGCTGTATACTAATGGGATGATTTGGTTATAAATCCAAAAGGCGTACTGAGGCTATTGAGATGTTGAGGGTGTCTTGTGTAAGTCTCCCTGTTACACTTTCTGGTCACCATCTGGAAAGATGCAAATCAGCTTTTGTGGGAATAGAAGCCTAATCTACGTAAGGGTCACACTCCAATGTGAAGTACGTGTGGATTTATCAGTGGGAGTCATTACCAACATACCTTACTGCTTCTTTTTGCCTCATTGTCTACGCTAGCTGAAGTGGAAAATCAAGTGACAGATTAATGCTGTGCATTTGAAAAACTCCTTTGACAGGAGCAGACACTGTTGCCCATAAATTTAAACCTTTGAAGAGGTTAAAATGCGTGAAGGTGAAACAAATATTGTTCTGCTTATCAACATACTGCCACACTCTACAGGGCTTGATTCTCTTCCCCCATTGAAGTCAGTTGCGAGGCTTCTATGATCATCAGTGGGAGTGGGCTTGGCCTATTTCTGGTCTATGTAAGTGCTACCCAGAGAGCTCTTCAGTGTTTTGGTTAGGTACAGAAAGAGAAGTTGAAAACCAGCAACACACACCACCACCAAAAACCAAAAAGAAAACACAATAAACAACCTGCATGTTATTTCTGAAGCATGTACTGAAATCTGTTTTAGAATTAAAAGGTGGCTAGGGAGAGAGTTGTTGATATTCTGTTTTTTCCTGAAAAAAAAGTCATCTAGTAGGAAGGGGTGAGTTTTGATAGCTGGCCTTGGTGCGTTGTTACCATGGTGAGTTGCAAACAATTCCTGTCTGGATTCTGCTGGTTTTGTGCATTTGCTAAAGTTAACACTTACTGAATGAATTATTTAGTTCAGATTTCCTGGCTCATAACTTGTTGGTTGTAGAAATCTGGCTCTAAGGGTTCAGTCTCTGAATGGTTGGCTCCTGGTAAAGCAGTGTGAGGTGGTGTCCTATCCTTAAATAAGTATCCTCTGGAAGGTGTGAAATGTACCAAATACAGGAAATGGAAAAGAGCCTCTGGCATTCCATGAGATTTTTGAATGTACCCGACTGAGTGTTTGCCAAGACTCATTCAAAATAAATTGGCTGCGTTGTTTTTTAATAGCCTATGGGCAGCGAAGCTGCCTTCTTTCTGTCAGTTAACTGTCTCAGGTGGGGCAGGCCGACCTGGTGAGGTCTGAGCTTTTGTTGTTGGAGAGAGGAGCCAGGACATGAGCTGAAGGGTATTAATCACAAAGATGAATTAAATGTGGAAAGCGGAAGCTGTCCATACAAGGGTGAAAACTGGAAGCGATGAGCTATAATGTTTACCTGCTCTTGGACTGGAAACAGGCCAATGGAATAAAGAACTAGTTTGGAAAACGGCTGGTGACATCTCAGATGCTGGGTTAATGTACAGACCTTAATCTCCAAGAACAATCTGGAAGTCAGCCCTGAAGTCAGCTATCCAGGCTGGATGGATAGCCAGCCTGTAAATGCAGTGGAGTTGCAAACAGTGAACTACGTGGAGCTGCTTAGTTTTGTTTTATTGTTGTTGGGTTTTTTTACTGTCCTTAAAGGTGAAAGAACAATAAATACGTCATCTTGTTCATTGTGCAGGACATTAGGCGTCATTTGGACTTGAAGTGCCGGTTCGAGACAAATCTATGGAAGGATGTATGTTGTCTCATGTACCTCCAAGGCAGTTCCGACTCTGATGTTTGCGTGGCTTAAACTGGAAATGGATTAATGACAGCCTGCAGTAATTGGGTCATTAAGACTTGAAAGTGGGAAGAAAACAAACAAAAGTTTGTCACCAAAGTTCATGGCTAGATAGACTCTTGATATGGGGAGGAAGCAGATACATAAGTGAAATACTACATTCTCGTAGCATAAAAGATGTTCTGGATAGATGACTTCTTAACTGTATGTCCCACATTATCGTATGCAAGGAAGTCCTGAATTCAGGTTTTAATATTTTTATACAATATAGAATGGCGTAGAGTTTTTTCTAACTTTTTTCTAGGCAGAAGTGCACGTGTTCTCCCAGACTAAAATACTTAGGATACTATAAATAACTTTTCAGCAACGCATAGCTGTTTGCATTAAAATGGAGCTATGCAAGTAATGAATGTTGATTGGGAATTGCAGCCAGTATGGTAATGAAATAAAGCCCCATTAGATACAAATAACTTGCAAATTGAGTTTGTTTTCAATTAAATAATGCTCTCCCTGGCTGATCTGAGGAAAGGGCATGTCAGTCAATCAAAAAGGACTTTTAAACAAATGTAAACTAACATAAATCTTAAATTATGGATTCATTCCATACATATAAAGCAGTAAATCCCCACTAGTAGACAGCTGTCAAGACTGCCTAGATAACTTTGGGTATAAGGGAGTCTCTGTAGGCTCAATTTCCCCTTTTTTTTTCTTGCTACAAGTTTTATTTTAAATGTGATCATTCTCCTGCTCTTGTTCTACTATTGGGAATGATATAAGTAACTCTTTTTTGTGTAAATTCCAACAACATCATTTTATCACAATGTTTGTGTTAGTCAAATATACTTGCAATTAATAGCAAGTTATTCAGATGCTAAATAGGTACATGTATTAGGCAGCTTCTAGATTGATTTTGACTTTCTTAACTACAGCCTTACAAAAGGGTAGGCATAAGTCATATTTGAAACAAGACTCATCTAGTGTATCACTAGACATTTAGTAAATAGGGTTTTTTTATCTGAAGGAGATGTAGGAGAATCAAAATGCATCACAAACGTCTGTGAACCAAGAGGGTGTTCTGCCCCTTCTGGATAATCCTGGTTGTGTTCTGCTGGTGAGTTTCAAGGCAGTGTTTTGTTGTCACTGAGTTTCCTCTGACAGAAGATTTGACCAGGGATCTGTATAACTATAGAGTATCTGGTCTGTTTCTTTACCTCCCTTAATTAAAATCGGATCTATTTGTTAGAAAACATTGTGGAAAACCTAGAGGCACCAGATGGGAACCTCCAATATCGAAACTCACTGCAATCCTCCAGAAACTTTGAAGCCAGAAACAATGAAATCTTTGTGGCCATGGCAAAGCAGAGTATCAAAGAAGAGCAAAGTCACCCCGACAGGTCAGTAATTTGCAAGTAAACAGAACCTGAATTCTCTTATTGTGCCAAATGGCTCCAGTAAACTGTTATTTTCCAAATAGAAATTTATCCTATGATGTGGTTGATCAAATATACCAGTGAAATAGCTACTCATACAAGAAGTACTTAGCTGTTCTTTTTCAGTAACCGTGGCTTTTGCAAAATTTCTGTTCTGTCTACATTTTTCCCCAAATATGACATCATATTAATGGTTAAAAATTTGGTTGAATAAAAGTGCTACAAAACTGGCTGAATGTATAATACGGATTCCATAAGCAGTCAGTGACTAGAACATGAATTTGGCTTCCTGCTAAAACATACCACTCTCTCTGTAACTGTAGAAATGCTGGTATAAGTTTGCTAGTCTTGACTTCTCACTGCCTCACTATTTATGGAGTCACTTATGCCTCCAAACAGAGTGTTTAAAATCCTACTAAATCAGAGCACTTCTTTGGCCACGCCGGTGCTAGCGTGGAGGTGAGTAGCTTTATAGGTGTGACAGCAGAGAGTGGGGCTGTAATCGTTTTTTCAGTAAGGATATTACCTTTCAGAATGCCTATGAATTAGTGGAAGATGGCTTAATCTGAATTAGGAATCTAATTTGCAGTCCTGATTCAAAGCTTTTTGAGGTCAATGGAAATATCTCTTTAAGTTTCTTGGAGTTTGGATCATATCTTAAAAAAACCCAACAAAACAAAAAAAGTGCTGAGATAATGTTAAGATTACATGAAAGTAGTAAAAGTTTTCCCAGGATACATCTACTTTTAATATATCGATTATCAAAACAGGAAAAAAACCCACCATCTATAAGAGTGATAGACTGTCTTTTACAGTTCCATTTTAACTTAATTTCAAAATACAGCGAGCCTAATCAGTGAAGATTTGCTATTCTTCATTACATGCTGTTATACAGTAAATGGAGGTGCACGTTTGCCCCAGGGATCTGCATGAATAATAGACTTGGGAAGGCATCCCCTGCAAGAATGTCCTTTCCAGTACAGAATGAACCAAAAGTGCTGTCAGAATTATTTAGCCCATTGAGTAAGCAATCCTGTAGCTATTCTCTGACTAAAACTGCAGGATTTTCTGCCGATGAAAATGCGTGCTGTTCCATTGATACTAGTGAGCCATATCATCACGTTCTGCAAAGAACTTGGTCTGTTTTCATTTGCGGCTGTTGTTTAGTTGTAAAGGTCTCTCTCAGGACTCGGGCTTGTTTGCTGTACATGCTGAAGAAAATAAATGGCAAGATGAATGCATTGAAAGGCGCTGTACCAAACTGTCATTAATGCTGATCTGCATCAGCTTGCCTTAAAGAAGAAAAGTGCATCAGAAATAAGATCCATTTAAATGAAGGAAAAAGAGATCAATTTTGAGTTCGCTCTTTTGTAGCAAAACAGAAATTTTAATGCCTCCATAATCTCAGGCCAAGACAGACTTTGATAAGTAAAATGGGACATAAGTGCATTTAGTTCTGCTGTTAGTAAGAGTAAATTGTATAGCTGTCAAGTTGTGGCACGTCTATGAAGTGCTGAGTAAATCCATTGCTGAGAGTGATGAAATTAGTGTGCTGAAGGAGAGGGAAGAATGCAGATCCATCTAGTGAACCTGTTAAAATTTTGAAGCAAGTTTAAAACAGTACAGATGCCTTGACCATCTGCTAAGAAGTATGCGTGGACTTAACCGCATAGAAAAGCTGTCATTTCATTTTTAAAAAAAAAAAACTTGTTTTTCAGGAAGTATGCAGCCAAAGGAAGCAGCATCTCCTTTCCTCCAAAGCCCATGTCCTTGAAATAGCTGTATGTTCTTTGTTTAACACTCAGTTCCAAATGATCTGATTTATTTGTGGCTCTTCTGTTGTAAGGATTGACATCTAGCCCCTTCTTTAGAAGAAGTTGGATCCTCTTGCAGTTTAACACGCCTTAACCGTACATCAGAGTTTATCACAAAAGTACCAAGATACTCTTAGCTGTAATGGTGCTCCCAGGGCTTTGTTCTTGTGGTTTATATCGCTAGAGCCTTTGGCAGAATTATATCTTTGCATTACGTGACTGCTCGTCCATTATTTTTCTTACAGAAAAAGAGAGCTTGAGCTGAGCTTGGATCACAGGAATATTGCTGTCCCTTTTAGTGCATGTCAGAGCTGTAGAAGCCTCAGAGATGTATTTGTAAACAGATATGATTTAATGGAACCTAATGAAGGCAGTGAACATTTTCTTCTGCTCAAGTATACCTTAATGGACAATTTAAAGTATTTAATTTCAAACGTGGTTGCAGTAAATTCCAACCACCATTTTAAAGAAGGGATTTTTGACTCCAGCTTCCTAAGCACAGACACAGTTTTAGGTAGAAGCTCAGTTTTATGTGGCAGGAATAAAAAGTAAATATCCCATAACTGGCCTGTGACAAATCATTAAATGTTTTTGAATGGTGAGCATTTTTTGTTCCCAGTTGCTGAATTTGTCATAGAGCCTTTGTTTATTTGTGGTTTGCATGAAAAAACTAGAGATGTGGGTAAGCAGGTAAAATAGTATTGTTTGTCTCAGACATTTTTGCATTTATGTTTTACAGTTCTTTTACTTGGGTGATGACTTCTAGCCCTCCTATATTTTTCTTTCTTTTGGACTAGAACATGTAATCGCCAAGACGAATGCTTCGCAAAAGCAAGATTCATTGTAAGCATAGGAAATCAATAAAAAAAATGTTTAGAGAAAAAAATGCTACAGCTGGAGAAAATGTCTGGCCTCACCCTGAGAGAGATGCTCTGGGGTTTTGTTTTTTTGGTTTTTTTTTACTGTCTTAGCAATTTTTCCGAGTGTTAACTTTAGCTTTAAGCCATATGAATTTATCAATTTGACTTTTGCTTACTAAAATAGAAATACACATAGATAGGTACATAAATTCTAAAATGATCAAATTGTTTCTTACAAGATTCACAAGTGACTTGGAAAGCAAATGATCTGAGGCTCCATTTTTTCCATACTTCTGTTTCTTTTCTTATGCTTTTTATAAGCACTGTCTCTTTGTAGCTGGCTTTTTAAAAGTTGGATTATTTTAATTCCTTCTGAACCAAATAAAACCACTTTAAATATTGTATTATAATATTGTTGTTATTTTTTTTGGTCTTACTGAATTCATGTTCTCTGTAATGCACTAAAGGAAGAAAAATAGTGAATGCAGTTCTTTGTAATGCTCTAAAGGAAGAGAAACGGTGAGTGCAGAAAAAATTAAAGTCAAACTGGCTTTCTGTGAAGGTGTCTCATAATACAAGTGACATGGGCCCTTCTAACATGAGACTAGTTCCAATATTTGAGCTTTCTGTTCAGAATTTTTTAATGACAGTGCTCTTTTAGGAAGGAAAGCGGCAATGTTTTCTTCCTTTGCACTGTATTTGTGGCTGCATTGCCAACATAAACTCGCAATGGCTCATGGTGAGTTCTGCTGGTGTTTCTCCTCAGATGTGCGAGATGCAGCAGGTGAACTTTTAAGGTAATAGATTTTACCATGTGAATGAAGCTTTCTGTTTCTCCAAAACCCTCCCAACCGTGAAAACTTTCCAATAGGTATCTGGAAAGCCAAAGTAAGCAATTGTAGTTCCTACAGAAGATAGTACAGAAATGAGGAAAGCACAAAGGAAAAATCACTACTGGCTTCCTGGTAAAGCAAATATACATTGATTCAGCCACTTGAATATCTGGCTGTCACTTTATGCACCTCTGTGGAACATGTAGATCTGCAGACTTCACATTGAACAGTGCTTAACTTGGAGGATATGTTTTCCTTCTGACTGTTCCCAAGGCACTTGAAGTGCATCAGAAGTGCTGGCATGCTCACTTGGGAGCTCTGGTCATTCCTGCTGGGAATATTTAAAAGGTCATTTTCCCCAGCCCTTCACCAGAAGCTGCTGGGAGCCTGTGCGGGTCAGGTGGCAGAAGAGCTGTGTGTGGGCTTCTCGGCTACTGCTATTCCTTGCCTGAATAATTAAGTTAGACTACCACTGCTGATATTATATATTAAAATACTGTTCTGGGAGCTGCAACAGTTGGGAGATCAGATTTTCATGTACAAGTGAAGTGATGCAGACATCACTGTTCCCAACTAGGTTCACAGAGCCCTGTGGAAACAAAGGGTCCCTATAGGATGACCCATATAATGCTTCCTCTGTGAACTTTGCCAAGGAAACGGAATTAGTATTAAACTGTTTTGGGAAAAAAAATATTTATAAATTAATTGTAATGTGCATCATCCTTGCAAATCAATAAAACATAGAAAAACTTGCCTTAGAGTCTGTTGCATCATATTTACACATGGTAACATGTTAAATGAAGCAAAAATAATCTACAAAGACATCTATGAAGGAAGTGCAGAAATCTTTTTATATTAAAAATCTTGAGACAAATTTGCCTACATATATAAACAGTATCTGGAGTCTTGGAATTGAGAAATAGTTTTAATCCTTCCTCTTTTCACTTTCTGCTTTGTACATCTCCATTCTTTATTCATATGTACTCATCCCTTCCAGATCATTTCTGTGCTATTTAAAACTGGTCATTTAGATGCAGGTGAATTGCTATAGTACAGGCATGTTTGGAATTTTGTGTTAAGTATTGAAAGAGGTTTGATAAAGATCTTGATTTACCAATTATGTTGTCAATATTTTTTGTGAAAATGGGAATTTTTTCAAAAGATTTTACTAAAAACAATTTCCCCACTTCTTGAATAGGTCTAAATACCACATTTGAGGTTCACAACATATCTAGGGGTATAAGGAAATGCATTTCATGCTTGAAATACTCTGTGACGCCACGTGCAGCCTCAGTCTAAATGGGAAAATCTGTACCCATATCTGTATCTTGTGCTGTGAGCACAGGCTGCACTCCTTGAGGGGAAGGAAGTGGAGGGAAAGTTTGCCCTCTGGTAAGTTTCTGCCTGGTCATATCACTCAGTCATGGGCCAGGTTAGAGACATATCTTCATTTCTCACTTCCAGATGGCATCTTGGTTTTTAAATAGTTGGTATTTTAGAGCTTTTTTAATTTACTTTCTGAAAAAATGAGTTCATGTATGCTTTCAGGCCTCACACTGGTACAGTACCATCCTTATTAAAAACCAGACGATATACTCTGGAAAGGTCTGCTCTGATTCTTAGCAGCAAAGATCTCTTGCAAACACTGAATTTCAACTGCATAATAAGGGCTTTTTATACCATTTCTGGAACATTAATTGCTGGGCACCTTTTGAGATACTACCCCAGCTGGACTGTAATTCAAATTGGTACCTGAATTGTTAAGATACATCTTGTTAATCTTTCATTCCCAGTACAGAAGCAGGAAGGAAGCCTTTGAGTCTGATCCTACACAATTTAAAAAAAATAAAATCTGTCACTAGTCACTGCCTAGAATGATTTCATGATTTCAGCTTTCTTTATCCTGCTTACTGCTGCTGATGACCAAAATCTGTGTCAAGACTTGCCTTTTTATTTTTTCCCCCACTTCTGGTTAAAACTGTATTTAAAGCCCATGTTTAATACGTCAGCATGTTCTGTATTTATAGCTATTAACTACAGCATCGTTCCAAGTTCTATTTTAGGGCAACTTTTGTTCAGTTTCTGTGTGGCGCTCTATTTTTTCCCCCAGTGCAATGGGGCTTCTGTTCCTCTGCTGGTATTGTAAGTCTTGTTTTAAGCTTCCTGTAAAAGCTCAGAAGATGAATCTTTATCGTTACTGTGTTTATCTGATGTTGTTGAATAACTGCATCTTTTAATGTCTAGAAGCTAAAGCTGCTCCTCAGGCTTTTTCGTCTAAACCTTCCTCTTCTCGTGTTGATCTTTTAAGAAAGGATACCTTTCTCCTCCAATTGTGTATAGTATTTTGGTATTTCACTGGGATGTTTGGATCTATTTTTCATCTCAGATTTCCCACAAGGTAAAGATGGCATATTTTTATCTAAAATACGTACCAGAAACTTGCTGATGAGGTTGTGGTGTGTATGTTTGTTCCTTCACACAGGGATTATTTTTGAGCTAGATGTTTCCAGATCGAGTTACAGAATAGGCTCCAGATGGTCTGGAATCCTTAACAATCTATGGCTAATTAAGCATTCAGCAAGAAACTATTCTGTTTTTAAAATCGAGCACAGTCTTTCAGAAAAGCAGCATATTGATTTTTAGCTTCACTTTCCATAATTTATATCTCTTGTTTAATTACTTAGTGTTTTTCATTGCTGGGCCTTGCATCTCTTTTAGTAGTCTCTCTTCTCCTGTGGTGTAGGGGCTGCAAGGTGCCTTGTATCTTGCTTTTCAGCCAATAAAAAAAAAAGTTAACAGTATCTTTGTGGGCTATAGGTCTTTGTTTTTCTAAGTTACTATGAAGGGGAGAAGAGCATGGTTGTGCTGGGGCCTACACCTGCAGCAATGTCTACTTGCCAATTGGTATCAGAACAAGAGAAAGGGAGGTGGTGCATCATGCTACAGAAGGTGGAGTGGATTGTGAAATTTCATTCATTTACTTTCATGGGCTTGATTTTAGGGTAAAATGTAACTGAGCTATATGCTGGCTTGGACTAAGAAGTGTCTCTTTTGTATATGAATGCAAACAGCACAATACAGTTAGCATCAATAGCCATTCTGACTACCTGTAATCAAAGAGACATATCAAGGAATAACCACTTGCACTCATCTCTAAGGAGAGTGGATTCTGGTCCTTAATGAATAAGATCAAACTGGGTTTCCCAGTGAGTTTTTCTGTCACACAGTCAGCTCAGGTTTAAGTATTATCTATTACTTACTAAACAGTGGAAGTTACTAAGCAATGAATATAACATATTCCACTCTGGAAGCATTGTTACAGAAGTGTTTCCTCACTATTCTAGAACTGAGGGGCCACAACGTTGTGGTAATATTTTTATAATGCAAAAAATAGGCCAATATCAGTAACAATTAATAAATGTTCTTTCTGCTTCAAACATGCTCAAAGACTGTTCATAGCACTATCATTATTGTGACTCCTGGAGCAAAGTTTGACTCAGATTAACTCTAGATCTGATTCAATAAAATGGTATCAGGCTTCTGTGACAGAGTTAGGATCATGCTTATGTATTTTGCTGATTAGAAACCAGCATATTCTTCAGTTCTTAAAATAAGCTTCAGAAATGGATATTGGATCCATATTAATCAGTGGGTTTTTTTCCATAGGAATGGTTAGGTGAGTTAAGAAGATAGCTACTGAATGTCTTAACAATCAGGTCCTAATATCCAAAAGCCTTTGGAGTGATTGGCACATAGCATGCTCCTTCAGAAAACTCACATCTCTTCATGATATTTTGCTGAACTTTGAAATATGGCGTGCTCTGGGAATAACCCTGTAGTTTTGGAACAAGGTAGGTGCACTGTCATCCCTCTAAACGTTACCTTAAGGCATTCTAGTAGCACTCAGAAATTTTCTTACTAGCAAGATTTCTGTTGAATATGTCTGATACCAGCATGAACTATTTCTGCCGAACCAGCATCAGGAGTTAGAAAACGGTACAAAAGGATACCACTATGTCCAGAAAGTCTTTGACACTAAGACAACTTTGCGTCATTGCCACTAACGTTAATGGTGACTGTCTGATGGTGATCTTTCCTCCCAGAACAGCCATATTTGGCCACATATATTGCCGTTACCGTGGCCTCCTGATGTCATGAGCCACATCATTGCCATTTGTTCTGAACCATATAAATACAGAGACCCCTGCAGCTGGATCAAAATTTGCTGAGCTTTGAGGCCCTCAGGTTCCAAGCATGCCTAGAACAGATCCTCCTAGAAGTTACATTAAGGCATGTGGAGGACAGGGAGGTGATTTGAGCCAGCCAGCATTGCTTCACCAAGGGCAAGTCCTGCCTGACCTAGTGGCCTTTTGTCATGGAGTTCCCTGGGGAACGAGGGCAGAGCTATGGTTGTTGTCTTTCTGGACTTCTGTAAGGCCTTTGACGTGGTCCCCCACAACATCCTTCTCTCTAAATTGGGCAGATACGGACTTGATGCATGGACTATTGGGTGAATAGGGAACTTGCTGGATGGTCGCATCCAGAGAGTAAGGCTCAATGGCTCAATGGCCAGATGGAGAACAGTGATGAGTGTTTCCCCTCGAGGGTCTGTACTGAGACCAGTACTGTTTAGTATTTTCATGAGCAACACAGACATGTGCCTGGGTTGGGCCAACCCCCAATATCAATACAGGCTGGGGGATAAAGGGATTGAGAGCAGCCCTGCTGAGAAAGACTTGGGGGTGTTGGTGGATGAAAAATTGGACATGATCTGGCAATGTCCACTCAAAGCCATATCCTGGGATGTGTTAAATGAAGCATGGCCAGCAGATCAAGGGAGGTGATTCTGGCCCTCTACTCTGCTCTTATGAGACCTCACTTGGAGTACTGCATCCATCTCTGGTGTCCTTAGCATGAGAAGGACATGGACCTGTTGGAGCAGATCCAGAAGAGGGCCACGAAGATGATCAGGAGAGCCAAAGCACCTCTCCTATGAAGACAGGCTGAGAGAGTGGTTCAGCCTAGAGGAGAGAAGGCTTCAAGGAGACCTTATTGGCAGCCTTTCAATACTTAAAGGGGGCTTATGAGACAGATGGGGACAGGCTTTTCAGCAGGGTGTGTTACAATAGGAGAAGGGGTAAAGGCTTTAAGATAAGAGAGGGTAGTTTTAGACTAGACATAAGGAAGACATTTTGTATGATGAGGATGGTGAAACACTGGAATGAGTTGCTGAGAGAAGTTGTAGATGTCTTATCCCTGGAAACATCTAAAGTCAGGCTGGACAGGGCAACCTGATCTCATTGAAGATCTTCCTGCTCACTGTGTTGGATTAGATGACCTTTAAAGGTCCGTTCCAACCCAAACTATTGTATGATTCTCACAAGTAAATTCCACAGGAATACTTCAAAGTGCATAGTTGCTGGAAAAGTTGGCTGCCTGTACCTGCAATGTAAGTGCTTAGCTATAAGTTAAGGATTTTAAGAATTGAACCCTAATTACTGTGAACCTGTAGGTCTTATATTGTAGTGTGAGTTATCAGTGTTTGTTTCCAAAATACAATAAATTTTTACAGAAATACCTACAGCTGTATCTCAGGTGAATTTCATAAGGTATGTGCATTAAAAAGGAAACAACAGAAATGCAAATTCTTGGATAAATGCCTAAATTACTTTTGCTTTCAAGAAGTCATTAATTATGCGAGACGTTTTTACCAGGCAGTCCACATTTGCTTCATCTTTATATTTATACTGTGTTTATGTGCAACTGAAAGGCCTTAGTATTAGATTGTAATGTGTAATTCTTATGAGAAAAAAAAAAACATTATAAATTTATATCATGTTGGTTCATGTGATTTTGAAGGTAGAAGAAGGTCTCTGGAATTACTGGTAAAAGTGGTAGACAGGGATGTATGTTAGTAAAACTTCCCTTCCTCTGGGTGTTGAAATATTGCTTTATGGGTGGGAGCATTCCAGTAAATCTCAGTGAGTGAAAGTCAAAAGATTACTGTTGTGTGATGCGCTTCCAATGAATCTTGTCATCTGTAAATCCCACTTCTTTTTTTTAAAGGTCAAAACTGCCAGGAAGCATTGGTGTACCTGGTATTAGCTTCCATTATTTCCATTGGCATTGAAAGAAGAGATACAAATCATCAAGTGTTTCTAAAATTAGACACAGTATTACGATCTCTCCTTGGTCCTTGAGCCTCTCCTGTAATTCATTGCTTTCTGTGTCCATGTCTGTTCCCATTAGTACAAATAGAGCTTGTACTTGTATCCCATTCCTGATGAGATTCAGAAATTGAATTAAGCGTAAAGGGTGTATTTCAGTCTGGGCTCCTTCATCATATTAACCCTGTTGTGAGAGGAGTGGTGGTTTTGCAGGACTCACTCTGACAGATCATTAGATACACGCTTCTCGCCCATAGTGGGGCTGAGCTGTTTTAACTCAACTGTGACAGCATCCCAGTGATTAAAATGATGTTCTCCTCACTGAGCAGAAAAAGGCTTAATAACAGGGTGGTTTAACACGTTGTCCAGGTACAATATACAGGAAGAACAGAAGTAATAAATAAAATTAAATACTGAGGAGTATTTCCTACTCCTCTGTTCTTTCTAGTTAAGCAGCTTCAGTCAGGTTGGGGAAATCTCTGCCCGGTATTATCCTGCACTACTCTTTGTGGAAAGAGTCCCACATAAATCTGTGAAACTTGTATGACCAGTTCTTTCACCGAGGACATTGAAGTGAGTACTCTAACCAAAGGCACTTGAACCGCAGTTATCACTTGGACCATGCAGTCTGTCGGAATGTTCTACAAATGATGGGTTTCCTGCTCTGAGCAGGATTGGCAAGAGCTAGCTGCTACCAGAGTGACGGAGTTAAAGGTGTAAGCTAGGGAGGCTCCATAATGGCTTTTCTCCTTTCCAGTTTTATTCAGTAAATTTCATTCTTATGAATGAATTTAGATTGCCATTGAAAATCCTAATTTTTTTTCTACTTCAGTTGTTTTCAACTTTTAACACAGTTCCTGTAAGTGTTGTAACCTCTTCAAGCACATCCTGATGTAGCCGATGTGGCATGTGCCACTTGAGAATTCACATGTGGGTAGCAACTAATAGATAATAAGCATATTGTTTTAGTTGGACATGTTAATTTTAATAATTATTAAGTTAATACTTGATGATATATAAAAAGTAAAAGGAACATCACTTTTTTTTCTTTTTTTTTTTTGCAGGTTAATATCACACAGATCAAGAAAAAGTTTTTCATAAAGAAGTAATTTTCTTTGCACACTATCCACAGGATTTTGTGGTATGTTTGGTTTGGTTGTGGGTTTTTTGGACTACACTAGTCAAAATTGGGTGTACATAATGGTCTTCATAACACTGCTGGTCTAGAGAAGGCATAAGCACTCTGTTATAGATCTGTGGAAACACACCGCTGTTCTGTATTTTAGTTACTACTTAGACGACTATGGTGTGTGGTGGGCTGCTGGGTATTTTAAGGCTTGTAGCATACATCAGGGAGATATTACTGTACATGATGTGAATAACATCATGTTAATAATAAGTTATAAGTGGGTTATCCTGTAACACCTATGACTCTATGATTCTGAAAGAACATATAAATGTCAAGAATGAAAAAATGTATGAAGTACTCTGGTAAAGCTCCTGGGGTGGGAAGGTGATCAGCATTGGAACTCCTTATATAACCATTCCAACTAGAACTGTTTTCTCTGGGTCACCTTAAACAGAGAAGCAACAGCTCTGATGTTTCTAGGAAGTTTAACTTTACCCTTTATGCCTAGAACAACTATGTAGTAACTTAAGAATAAGCCCAAATGGTTTCACCTCTAAATGAATATGGACATGGTATTACAAGCAGAGTGTGTGTTGCAGTATGTGTTCAGGGTCTCCAAGGCATATTTTCTCCACCGAGTATGCTTAACTGTGTAGTATTCTCTAATCAACAGCACAGCTTCAACTCATCCAGAAACCTAGCAAAAGATATTAATTCCTCTCACTGTGGATAAGAATGGGAGGAAACCATATGTCTGCTTTTCCAACAATGTCCCTTTTGCAGTTATCAGGAAAAAACCCAAACAAGAAACCAACAAACCCCATCCCTGTCTTTTTACAGCAGTTTCATATAACTTAATTATTCTTATTTTTTTCTATAGGCATTAACACCTGTTTAGTTTTTATGAGCCAAATAGTTGAACATAAAGCAGAAATCAAGCTGCTGAACTTTGCCTACCCTAAATCTGACTTCACTGATTATCACTGAGCTGAGTATTTTCTGCTTTTGAGAATGTTAAATTAGATCTGAGCTTGCACGAGCAATGCTTACTGAGAGGGTTGCAGATATTTAAGTCTGACTTTCTTGTCTTCTTCCCAATTATATTTAGGGAAGTGTTTCTAAAAGTGGTTGACTATGAGATGGAAAAAATCATGGATGTTTGTGAAGATGAGGTTTTACACATAGTACTAGATTGAATTTCAAGATTTTATTTGCTGATTTGAGTGAAGTATTGTATGATTTCACTCTAAACAGTCATTTCAGGTCTGTGTGCAAAGAACTTTTCTGAGAATTGTTTCTCTCTCTCTGTTTATGCATCCCAGGTCTTCTTTCAGAGATCTTGAAATACTATGTTCTCTGTGGGGTATTAAACTTCTGTAAAAGCTTTGCATCACCTACATATGAAGAATGAAACGTTGACTTGGAAGAAAATTGAGTGCAAGTTTGTTTCATTAGTCAGTTAACCTTGCATTTTATCTGCAATCTATGTATGCTTAGCCTTGTCTCTGAGGATACCTCTTGGTACTTGGCATACCTCTTGGACTAGATTCTTGGAGCTGGGTATTTAGTATCTTGGGATGTTAACCCTGGGTATCTATTTCTATATTAAGATCAAACCTCTAGAATTTTCACTGGCTGAAGCAAACAGGCCAAACAACTTTAGCCAGTTGTTTTCCAGGCCTTGAAGAACTCCAAATTATCACTATGTAGAGGTGCATTGATGGAGCACTCTCACAAATCTCCCAGGATGTAATGGTAATACATTAATTATGCTACATCCTTTTGTACAGTCTGAAGTGCATGGGAAGTTGTAGCTCTCTTAAACTCTCTAACCATTACCTTAAAAATTTAAAACCTTTACCATGTTCTATTATTTGGCGTGGTGGTGTTGTTTCTGTTTGTTTGTTTGTTTTATTTTTAATCTGGATTACCCTTCACTTCCCTGCATTTTAGAGTATAAAGCAATCCCTGGTATTGGTGATAATCCTACAGTGGAAGGATTGTTTTTTGTTGGTTTTTTTTTATTTATTTATTTTTTTAAAGACATCTGTAATCTTAAATAGCTAAAAAAAAGTAGAAAAAAGTTATAATGAAAATTAGTTGAGACCTTTTTGTATTGAGCTTTAGCCTGGAGCACATTTTTATAGCTGAGTTGTAAACCTGAAAAACAATGTTTCTTGTAAAGCACAGCCAGTGATCTACAGTAGCTGAAAGCAGACTTTATGGTCTAAAACGTCCTAGAACTGGTTTGAAATAATTAATGCATATTTTAAGCACATAAATTGTAGAGCTATGTGATGTTTCGCTGGCTGTTTGATTCTCTGGGGGACAGGTTTTGGGTGACTGATGACTATTTGTTGAAGTCATCAAAAATTAATTCAGCTCATAAGAAATGCATTTGTGGTGAGGGATTCTGGTATCATCTTTAAGAAGCATTATTCTTTAAAACAAAAAGGGAGTTTCTTATTTAAAATACATGCTAGATACAAGTCACCAGCTTAATATCTCATCAGAGAAATTTTGGACATTGAGAGAACCTTGTTTGTCATGCAACTTATATTCTTCCTTGTTCAGCTGTTTTCTACATTTATTAGTGCTTCACTAAAATAACTGTATTTTCTATTTGAAAGCTTCTGATATTAATCACTGTTAATTAAAAGGTGGCTTCAAATAAACAGTATTATTAAACAGAGTCCTAGTAAAACAAGGACTCACTCGACTTGGACGTGGCTTAGACAGCGTTCTTTACTGGTTCAGAACTTCCACCAGAAGCAGTTCAGTTTAGCAGTACTTAGCTCAAAATGAGGTTAGCTTGAGTAGGGAGTACAAAACTATGTTCTGCCGCAGGAAAGCGGCTTTACTGATCTGTACTGATGACATTGACTGGCAAAGATTATGAAGCCAAAATCCCATTTATGCTTTAGCTGGAAAAAAAGAAGGAACAGGAAACCTTGCTTTCCCAAGGCAGGAAGGAAATTGAGGACATCTCTTTCCACTGAATTTCTTAGCCGTTGTTCAGATTTGTGACCCAAACCAACAAGGATGGGAGGAGCAAGGGTTGAACAGGCCTTAAATTCTACATTTTCACTAAATGTTCTTAATGAATGGTTTCTCAGAGACAAGTGAAGCAGGAGGAGGGAGGGTGTGTGGCCAACATTAGTACAGTTTTTTACCTTAGAAAATGCTATCCCAAGTAAGATGATTTCAGAATTTCTGTAACAGACAAGGATTCAGGCTAAGATGGTGACAAGGAAGGAATGATATTGTCAGTTACTTTTAATAAAAATTCTCGTCAGTGATAGATTAGAGAGATGAAATCATAAATGAGACTGTCGACTGACAAGGCTTTGCCTGCAAATGCAATATTACGAAGGTAAGCTTTCAGTGACATTCTCTACCGCAGGCTACTGGCAGATTAAGCAAGTCGTTTCTATTGCTATTGACAGTGATGCAGTATTGTTTTCTTCTCATATCTTTTATATGCCTTGTCAGTAAAAAATACAATAATTCCCTTCACAGTCACCAGAGGTGGTTCTACAAAGCATCAGAGGATGGTGAGTCACATTCCTCGCTTGCGGCAGAGTGGCGGCTCATGGCTAGAGGAGCCAACGTCCAGGGTATCTCTGGTATTCTGCAGTGATGACATGAAAGGCTGTTACAGCCTTCTGCTTGGGATGCACATAGATAAAACAATAAAGGATAGCAGATACAAAACAATCTTCCCATCTATATTCTTTACATTCAATATATTAATAAATGACCACAAGCTTCTGAATTTTGTTTTTAAAATATTTTTTCCACTTTGTGATATACAAAGGGAAGCTTAAGTGAAGATGATTTTTAAGCATTTTTAAAGAAGTTTTAGCAAGCAGTAGGAGAAAAATAGGATCTTGACATAATCAGGGCCAAAGATTATTCTCTAAAAATGAAATACAAAGGACTTGTATGCAAAATCCTCAGCTCTGGCAATATAACAGTGACCTTAGAGAGAGAAAACAGCTTAATAAATATCCTTGCCGGTGGCTGTTTTTCAAAGACTGGAGAGGGTAACTCGTGTAATGGCTCACACCAGCCCTACTTCTAGCCCTGACAAGAGGAACATACGGGAGTATAAGAAAAATAATAGCCCAAGGGTGAGATGGGAATGTAACTGAAGTATACTGTGCTACAGCTGTTTCCCAGGGCTGGAAAGGGCTTCTGAGAAACAAAGTATAAACTAGCGCTAACTAAGGCTGTTCCAGAGTCTAAGAGGAAACACAACCTCACCCACAGCCTGAGGAACACAAAGGGGGCTTCAGAATTGCTTTTCTGCTGTTCAGCTTCTGTCCTGGGCACCTCATTTGCAATAGATGCGATTTCTCATTCAACTCTTGCTGCAAAACAAATTGCTGGAAGGCTCAAGTGTGTGTGGAGGAGATGAAAGCTTTAATTTTCAGATTAAAACTAACTTTGCACATTTCTATGGGAGATGCAATGGCAGAAAGATTTTTTTTTTTTTAAAGATGCGTAATATGTATGGCTAATACCTTATTTTTGTATTTTTTTTTAAAGATTCCTCGGTTTCTCTGTGTTCCACTCTGCTGCAGTCACTGCATTCTTCAGACAAAATTTGGGAGAATGAATCTGTCATAACATGACCTGACGGGCCCATGACATCTGTGTATGAACAGTATTTTCCAAAAAAGAGAAATAGTGCCTTAAAGAAGCCTTGTTCACATCCTAAGAGGCTCCCTTGTAGTTCATAAAGAGACTATTAGGGATGGTGATGAACCATGCTAGTCCATTTACTAGCAAAACAGGAATTATTAACTCTAATAAATGTAGTATTATACAGTCATTAGGTATCAGTTCTAAAACTGCTTAATGTCTGCATGATTACTTGTAAATGGATTTGGAAAGGAGCTAAATTGGTTATTTATTGACCATGCCGAACTGCATTATTTATTGACTTGGCTCAATAAATTTGATTTTTTTCAAGCTGAAGTGAGATTCTAAGTTTGTAATGGTCTAGCCAGTCTGCAAGTTGATTCAAGCAAATGGCGTTTTCTGAAAAACTGTTAAATTTATGGTAAACTGGATTCTAGAATGATCTGAGTTTCTCTTTCAAGTTCATTAACTAATTACTTTTAAATGTGCTCCTGAAAGAAGAATCTGAGAAACTAGACAATTTAATACTAGCTACATCAAGATACTGCTTCTAAGTAGCACGTGGTCCTGTGAGTCAGCAGCAGACAAGGCTATCAGGCGTACGCAGGCTGTATCACTGTAGAACTAGGGCACACACCGCTTTTGTCTGAGCTCTCTGCTTTGTAGATCATCTGTTGTATCAATCTTTAAAATTTGCTGCTACAATACTTTAAAAGACTGAAGCAAGTAAACAAGTTTAATTTCATTGGCTGTAGTCTTCTCACTGAAGGCGAGCATATTATCTCCACAACGTAAAAACTGATTTTAGTCTGATTATTTTCTAGAAAAGAAAGACTGAGGGTATGGCCTACTGGGTTAAATCTAACAGAGAAGAGCAAGTCAAGAAAAATACTGAAGTCATCAAGTGCCAGAGTTCAGTGTTTGTTTCTTCAGTAATATTTAATGCTTGTTAAACATTTAGTGCGTTTAATCTGATAGGCAGACATTGCACATGTATATGCTCCTAGACTATCAGAAGGAGGAAGAAATGTTTTAGCACTCTTGAAGTATGTTGAATTGCTTTTAAATACTGCTGAATAAGACTGCTGACCATGGACATAATAGGGACTTTGGCAGATAGGGGATTTTGGGGTTTTGTTCAGTAGTAAAAACAATTTGTTTTTGTGAAACTCATAGGTATTATTTTACTTTTATTTCTGTTGAGTACAGAGCTCAAACATCTAATTAAGTATTATCTGAAAAATTTCTACAAATTGTGGTGAGAAGGGGTAGACAGTTGACATCATAGTGAAAAGACCACACTTGAGGGTATTAAAGGCCCTCCAGAGGTCAGAGGGTTTGCAAAAGCCAGTGAAGGTCGATCTTTACACGGTGTTGCAGAGTTGAAGCAAGCTGCTGGATGTGATAAGCTGTCAGGCTGAAGCCACTTTTCCCCCACTGCTCTTGCCTGCTCTTTTCTGTTTCCTTGCTCTTGCCTTGCAGCACGAGGTAGGGCAAAGACTGTACTCTGGTGTGTTCTTCACTATTACACCAAATGTAGTAACAACAATCACTACTTTAAAAACAAAAGCAACCACAAGAATGAAAAACCAATATTATGAGGCCAGTTCCATGTGACTGGTGTTGTCTTATTTCTCCAGGGCTGCGGACAAGGTTGCAGAAGGTATGCCTGACTTTTTTTTATAGCCACAGCTCCTGGAAAAGGACTTGAAGGCCTACAGAGATATTGCGGAATCTCCATGAGTATTTGGCCTTTTACTTGCTGTGTTTGCCAGCATTTAGTGAGAGATGGAAAAGAGATATGGTGTTCCAGCTGTGTAAGACTTAGAAATGGTCGGAAATTTTTCAACTAAATGCTTTTTCTTTTCAATTCAGGACTAGACTTTTCACATGACAGAATTAGTTTCAGAAAAAAAATAATTCTATTTTAAACAATGTAGTGTTGAAATCCACTCACTCCCTTCTTTAATAAAAACTTACTATTATTTGCAATGAAAAAACATATTTGCTTCAATGTTGAAGCAAACCTGGAAAAAAAAAATACGTTGAACCCAAGATGAATATTTCCAGGTAATTGAAACAGAATACTCACCTGAAGTTAAACTCTCCCCACCCCAACTTCTGTCTCCAAAATGCCTTGAGTTGTCCAATTTTAATAACTCTTAAAAACAGAATTGTAAATATTTATATCATGGCTGAAGTTTTGAGTTTTTACTTAGAAACTGGTTTGTGTGTTATACATATGTAGTTAATTATGAGGGAGAAATGAATTTATCTCTTGAAAGCCGTACAGATGTTTACAAGCTGAAGCCTGTGTGCAGCTGGCAATTGTCGACTTCAGGCTGCTGGGTAACACCTATCCTCTTCTGATACCAGTTTGCTTTTTCTGTTTCACAGTAAAGAGGAGTTAACTACCAAAAGTCCTGTTAAATTTGCAAGGATGGGAAGAAGGAAGGAGAAACTCTGGACAGCACTTTATATCTTGTACAAACTGATTATAGACATTGTTAGCTTTCTGTAAATATATAGAAGCAACAAGTGATTGCAAAGAATTTTGGTTTTGCAATATGGCTGCAGGATCCTTTCTTGGTTTAGTGCCTTATGGCACTGTTTTTAGCTCCCCTGTACTGGCTTCTTTCTGTTTTAAACTGAGCAAAATAAAATAAGAACCGCATATGTGCTCCCTACAGATGCAAGTAAGGGCACCCAACGTTAGTGTCACAAGGCTTTGTCACCAGAATTCAAGGACTGTGTTATGTAGCTGGAAATCATAGTGGTGAGATTTTCTGTGGGCTGCTGACAGGAAAATGTAACATATGCTGTATTTCATAAGTACTTATATTTTCAATTCTGTATCAGAGCTTGTTGCCTATTATTTGCTTGTAGTTCACTGTTAAGGCTTGAGGAACATTTTTCTCAATTTACAGCTCTATTAAACTAATAAATCAATCACTTGTGTGAGGGGAGGCAGTTTGCTGGCATTTGCTTTGCCAACACACTGCCACCCACAACACTATTCACAGGTCCTCAAGGATATGTAAGAGGGAGGAAGCTTTCCCTAGAACTTAATTTTTAAAACAGAAAACATGCTTCTGGTGCTCTGAGCAACTTTAATGAGGATATTTGTGAAGAGCTGTCATCTGCTAATCTAATATTTAACTTGCTTTGTTTTTACAGTGCTATTTAGCAAAACAGTTGCACTACATTTTAAGAGGTAAAAGACATTTTTTTTTTAGAAAAAGTCCATGTTGGGCTTCTTAAATTCTAATTTTCAAAAGGGGAGAATTCAAACCAAATACTCTTGGCAGTTACACAGAATATTTTTGCCCCTGGTTAAATTGTCTTACCACTGTACACTGGGATTTGCTTGTCTTTCCTTGAGTATGCTTACTTCTGGAACTAAAGTGTCAAGGCAATTCTTTTTAAAAGTGTCTTGAGACACCTGTCTCTGGTGCTTAAGTTGTTCTACTGCATGACCAGTGGTTTAAGTCATGGTAGGCTTTTCTTTTCTTCTTTTTTTTTTCCCCTATTTTTTTTTTTACTTCAGCTACACAGTAGTAAGTTTACCTGAATCGAGTTGGTGGTGTTCACCATACTGTGCAGGACATTTCCAAGCTTTAGTTAAGAGTTGCAGAACAGCAGTGCCAGGGTCTGAAGTAAATCAGATGGGTGTCTGTGGGAAAACCAAGTCCTTGTTGGAGCTTGTTGTCTAACAGTGCACATTACAGATACAGCAAAGGAATTTAATTTTTTTAATTTAAACTGAATAAACACAGCCAGATTCCTTTTGCTAACGCAAGCAATTTCGCATAGTCAAGTAGAAAATCATATATACACTGTGCTATGTGTTCTAAAACTAGTAGTCTCTTCCTTAGACAATATAGATAACTTTGGTTTAAAATTTTATTATTCTGATCTCCTAGTTTTGTCAAAATCAACTTACTATTACATATTGCCTCTTAGGTAGTTAGAATGATGGATTTATACTGGCTTTATTTAAGTTATTCTTCTTTTATATGGGTGTAATTGATAACAGGTCTGGCTGAGAGTCTGGGGAAGAGAGAATGAAAAAAACCCACATAAAATGAAGAAGCATGTACTCCATCAGCAGGATTTCTTATATAAATAACTTTATGTTAAAATTATGTGCCAGCATTTATCATAATGTCAGGATGAATCCTTTCATGTTTATATAAGACAAAATTAATAAGAACTTTTGTATAACTTCTGTAGCAGCACTGAAGGGAACAAATGAATGTAATATGCATAATTATTTTCCTGTGATTGCAGTGAGATACTTAGTTGTTGGTCTTTTATTTGCACACATAATTCACTTCTCTAATATTTTCCTGTGCCATTGCCCCAGTGTTCTGCATTAGAAAAATCTGCATCTTCAGGTGAGTGCTATTGTCAGCAGTGCATTCAGGATACTGCAGAGAGCAAGCAGGAATGTCTCTCTTGGTCTCCTGGTAGGTTGGGTTGTGCCAGTATTCTGCTTGGAGCTGTGAGCTTAGTGACTGCAGTTCTGTTACCTAGGTGGCTGTTCAAAACATTGGGATGACGTTTACTTATTCTTTGTATTATGATGCTTTCATAGTAGATTCCTACTCCGTTCTGACAAAAATTTAGGTTGTTCAAAATGCATTCTGTATATGCACTCAATGAGTGCATATATGAGCCAGTATACAATATGAGCCAAGATGAACACCACCTCAAAAATGAAAATTCAAGTCTGCTTGCAATAAAGGGATGTTTTGTACTATATTTATTAACAGGCCTTGCTTGACTTTCCTGTCCAATTCAATCTTGCAGTCCTTATGAAGAGAAAAACTTTCAGGGACAACAGTAAGATTCTCAGCCCTTTTGACAACTGGGAATATAAATAATAGTTTGTCTAACTTTCAATAGCAACCTATGAATAAATTGTAGTCTGTGATAATATTCTATAATATTTTGAATTCTATCTCATTCTACCACATCAAAATGTATCATTAGAGAGTGAATTGTTTTTAAATCCTCTTCTGTTCTGCTTTTTCACTCAGCTGCTCTGTTACTCTCTGTCCTAAACTGACTCTCTGTACACTGTGCAGTGAATTATATAATTGTTCCTTCTCACTGAAGATCAAACACAGGAAACCCTGTTCTACTGATTTTTAAAAATCTGCCAGGTTCTGGTGCGCCTTTGCAACTGCATTGCCAGTGAAATTGTCAGAAGACCATGGTGTATGAAGACCTGTATGAGCTGCATCTTTTGCCATCTGCTCTGCTATTAAAACCAAAACTTTTGCTGCCTGACATTACTGGAGATACCATTTCCACAAGTGGGAACTCATAAACTGAGATCTTGTTATTTGACAATATGTATTCTTCTCTGATGAAGTAGTGACTCATCTCTTTAATGTAACTTCTCTGGGCTGTTGCTGAATGTAGAATTAGTCTTGACCACTTCAGTCTGACACTTTCTTTGTGCTGGCATGAGCGTAGGTGCTATATATAGCAACTGTGCAGATTGATCCACGATCTGAAAAGTAAGTTGAGAAATTTGGATGATTAATTGGCTTGAGCTCATCTCCAAGCCACATCAATACTGCAGCTTACACAGAGAAGATGGTATGACTGAGTGACTGTGCTCAAGGCAAAGGGCAGGTGACAGGATCTTGTTTCTGGAAATTGTGTCATTTTGGCTGCAAAAATATGGTGCTGAGCTGGGCAAAGAAAGGCATTGGGAAGAAACATGTGAAAAATGCCCAGTGTAATGAATATCAATGTATCTTTATGTCGTTAACATTTTCAGGTCAGACATCTTGCAAACTGTGCTTAAATTTTGAGGGATATGGAAGAATTCTAAATTTGGTTATAAAGACAATTTTGAAAGAGCGAGAGTTGCATATTGAGGATAAAATGGTTATTACAAAAGAACTGAAAACTACTGAAACATTCAGCTTATTAAACTCTAAGACATTAGTTTCATTCTTTGAATCAATATGTATATATCCAAGAAAACCCTTCCTTTATGATGTATGGGTATGATGTTGAAGTCAGAATGCACATGCTAACCTCAGGCCATATAGAAGTAACAGACTCACTGAGGTACTATTTTTATTAAATTTGTGGTGCTTGAAGGGAAAGGGCACAGATTATAATTATTTTAATTTTATGGATCAGTAAGTATGTTTCCCTGATGCACAACAAGCACTTCAAAACCAATCACTCTTACTGCACTGTAGGGTTTCAGATTCACCATTGCTTGAAGCACCCAGAATGGCAGTTACCATCCTGGAAAATGTCATTTTTCAAATACATTGTCAAATTGCAGGTCATACGTGAATCAATGCAAATCTAATCCCTTAAACAGCTGGAGTACTTTCTAGCAAAACTTTTTTAAATTATCCTTGGCCCACAAATGCAAACTGTGGTATTAAGATACAGGCTTGCTTTCAAAGGCATATCTTAGTTCTTATTTTTGTCATGGAACCAGTGGGATATTCCTGCAAGGAGTAATGTGGTTATCTCACTAGACAGTACAATCAATGTTTCACATACCCTTTCCCCATTCTGATTCTTAGTTTATATCAGCGCCTCATCCAGGTGTGATGGAGGCTTTATGACATTTCTCCGACATAGAGATGAGACCACTAAGTCTTACCCATCTTTCAGAATGCTTTCTACAGCTCTGGCTTCCCTTACTTGTTATATCTGATCTGTCTGATATGGAAATTCTTTTTGTATTGCAATGGATACTCCAAATCGTACAAATGTACAAATTGTACAGATATGGAATACAAGTTTATTCATTCCTAGTGTCCGTCTAGCCCATGACAGTATATGACTGAGCAGTTCTGGGAAGTGATTGGATATTTTTGAATGGTGTACTTTCTGTTGAATAAGATTATTTTTTTAGTATATACCTTTCAAATAGTAAATTAGATATGCCACTGTATGCAGTTCGATAAATAGCTCCACAAGTCAAACTAAAGAGACAAGAGGGGCAAAATTATTTGCCTATTCTAGTCATAGGAATAGTAATTATTTCAAGAGGTGCAGAGAAAGGATTTTGTTTTAAAGTTGAACTGCTGTTGGCTACATCACTGTTTGTGGTATGCCTTTGTATAGATGCTATACCTCTAATAGTCCTGCCTTTCCTGTTAGTGCCGGTGATTTCAGAAACTAGGGTCTGAATGAGAACACAGGTGTGCAGCAGATTAAAAAGTGTCTGCTCTGCTCTTAAGGAACCATTTCTAGCAGACTCTTTATTTTCTTAAGTATTAACCAATCAACCAATCTGAACTTCCCCTTCTACACATGTGCTGGAGTGTGGTTGCCACCCTGTAAGATGAAGCAGAAGCACCAGTGACTATGGTTTTCGTCTGGTATTTATCTGAACTTTGCAAACAGGCAGTGGTTGTTTAACACCTTATATCCAGCTTCTGGATGCTGCCCCCATCCTTTTCTTCCTCTTTTAATGATTGTCTATAACAACTTGGCATGAATGAGGCTTCATGGGACTCGTTACATTCCCTTTTCTCTATTGGAATTTCTCCTGGGCACGATGGAGATAAATGGATAGAGTTCCATGGGAAAAGCTTGCACTAGAGTGTTGATACTGTTATTGTCTGGATAAATAGGATATTTGAGCTGTCTGCTAATAATCTGGCAGCTGCCTGTTAACAACCTTTCATAAAATTCAGAGTTTAGAAATTCTGTGCTCTGGCAGCAGTCTAATCTCTAATGGATGGGGAGTTTTTAAGGTGATAATGATCAATTGGTGTTCATGAACAGAAATTTAAATAATATTTGGTTAGTTTAGGTATTAGGATAAGAGATTTTACATACATTATGAACTGGGGAACAGTTCTTCTGTCTTCATGTCAAAAGAGGAGGAACAGGAAGGAAGGGTTGAAACTTAGAAAGGAGACAGGCTGATGGCCTGAAAAACTTTAAAAAAAGTGCTGAAAACTGTGAGGAAGCTGACAGATGTAGAGGAGCACAGATGGCAATGGCTACAATACCCCAAAACGTCCATGGCTAATGTTCAGTGCATGTCTCTAAAGGCTGGGAAGAAAGCAGCATAACTGCAATAAGTCGAGAAGGCAAATCACTCCTTCCTATGTCATTTGACAATGCGTCCAGTATAGTTGGCAACAGACCAAAGGCAAAAGTTGCCAGTACTAGAAGCCTGGAAAACGAGATGGGAGAACTGGGATGTCTGGTTTCCTAAGATGAGCCTGACAGAGAGGCAGCTCAAAGACCTTGCAGAAAGACAGTAATCAATGGATGTGATGCTCCCAGGCTATCAGCTTCTACACAAATTGACAGAATAAGATGTGCATGTGGAAGGGTGGTATTGTTTTAGGGGTCTAAAATGAAGTGTAACAGAATGAAATTGCTGTTGAAAAAGAAAATGGTAATGTAGTTGTAAGTATCATGCCGTAATAATAAAAAAGTAGCATCAGGATTGTGTAATTGCCCCCACTCCCCCACTGTCAGGATAGAGATTGGCAGTGTTAAGTGGGTTTAGAGAACCTGCAAATTCAGGTACTAACATTGGGATGTTTCAGCCACCAACAGAATTAATGACTCATTATCTGTAACAGTATGTAGAAGGGATTTTTTTGGAGGTAGTAAATAGCTGCTTTCCAGAACAACTGATTTTCAGTCCCAGGAAAGATCTGTTCTGGCTTTGAACCTGAACAGTGCACGGGACCAGCTCAAGAAGTATGTAGGAGAGCTGATCTGTAATAAGTTGCAACATGGTTAGGTTTAATAGGGCAGCAGGAGAAACTAAACAAAATAAATCCAGAATAGAAGTGTTCAATTTAAAGGGAACTGCATACAAATAAGGGATCTGGGTAAAACGAAGACAAAGCACTAAGGGAAGAGCAGGCTAGAAACCAAGAAGCCTAGAGGTAGTATTTTCAAAAATACTGTATTAGAACTCAAGAAAAACTCTGTAATGGAATTTGAAAAGAAACCAGGGTGGTCCAGTAAAAACCCTGCATGGGTTTCAATAGAAAATTAAGGTGATTATCATGTGGAAAGACTGGCAAGTACAATGGAAAGTCTGTCCTCCAAAACAGTCAGATCAAAGGTAACCAGAAAACTAAGAGAAAATTTGAGGAGCATCTTGTGTAGGATGGAAAAAAATTGTAGTTAAAAGTAATTACAGTATAAAAAAAAGCTGGAAGATTGCAGAAGTCTGTCCTGTCCACAAAAATGGCCCAAGAAAGGATGCCAGGAATGATGGACCATGAGCCTGACTTCCATCCCTCAACAAATGGTAAACTTGATAGTAAACATTAAGATTACTGAGCATATAGATAAACTAGGGAAATAAGTTATGATATTTCTCTGTGAAGAAGGTTGAATAAGAAGGTAGTGAATAGCATGGTATCTCTTATGGCGTAGGGTATGAGTGGTGTTGGTGAAGATGGACTGGGTGGTGCATAGAACAGATGACAAAGGAATTTTGGAGAATGTGTCACACACATAGGAGCAGCTGGAAGAATGGATGGAGACAAAATTATGTGTTTAAGTGTGGCATATGCAGGAGCAAGGGGGTGTGTGTAATATATGAAGGAAAGCAATTCCTTAAATGGGCATTTTCTTCTGTGGAACTGCCATGGCTGTTCTTCCTACTTGCAGCTGACCATTTGGCCTCCTAGGCTACTTTGTGCAAGCTTATGCCTGCGTCTTTCTCGGTTCGTCTAACTCCAGATCTGTGCCTGTTATTGCATGTGTGCATACAGGACGTATGGATGATGGGCAAAAGGGACGGTGAACACTAAGCAGAGGTTGAAGGTGGCTTCAAATGTATGGACAATAAGGAATTTGTGCTCTTGTATCTTGGGTTTTGCCTGCTTTGAACTTACAAATAACCTCTCACAATGCTGAGCAGCTCCTAAGAGAGAACGTTTTTACATTTGTAACTGCAGTGGCTACTGCAGTAACTAAATATACAATGAGATCTAAAGGTCTAAGCAGAGCTTAGGATCTTGGTGATGTCAATAAATTTAAAGGAAGCATATTTGTGAAGTGTTTGGACAAATAATCCAAATACTATTCTGCAGTTATTATGGAATCACCAAGCTAGCATCTCTGGTGTTCTAAAACTTGCTCTTCAAATAACATATTTATTCCTCAGGGGAGGGTTAAACAGTGAATTAATTTGCAACTTATACCACAGACCCATCAAGAAAGCATGTATATTTTTCAATTGTCTGAATTACCATTCTTATCTAAATGGATCTATTGATCATTAATGATCTAGAAAGCTTTAGGGCATGACAAACAAGTGAGAAAAATCCAATAAACTCTCCAGCATTGCAGAATACCAAGAAGTAAAAACGCTGCTATTGTGTCCTTATAGCATTCCTCTGAAACACTGCATTAATTAGTAAACAGGATTTTCTGAATGCTACAGGCTGACTTTCAGCTCCCTTAGCACATACAGAGATCTACTGAGTACAGTCATTCAGACATTACCTATTTCCAAACAATATATTATAAGTTAAAATTATATTTGTAAAGATAATGGAGCTTGTAATGTACAAACATAGTAACTGTTATTTAGGGCCTCAGGAATATCTTTAACATGAAAACAGTATTTCCAACACTTTTTAAATTATTATTTAAAGCCAAGTCAAGAATTTTAAGCAAATGAATATGTTCACTTATGTGAAATGAAGACATTGCCAATGAAGACATATCTGAATGTCACTATTATCTTTCATGCCTTAATGAGTTAAAAATCCTCATGTGTGACCCTCACTATATGACAGTGAATGTGATGAGAAAAATTTAATTTCATACTTCCATGGGATGTCACTAAAGATCACAATTTTCTATTGGCTTTCCAACATTTAAGCATGTTTATCTGTTTATTAAGAAGCAAGAAGTTCCTGTTTTAAGGAACAGCATTAATAAGAGGACCTTTTAGATTTAACAGCACATGGGCTTTAATATTGAGAGGGATTGCTGGTCAAGGGTATCGGGGGAGTCACTTGAGGCCTGATTCAGATAGAGTGTATTATCTGCTGTCCAGTGTCTATCCAGTAATTTTCAATGCATTTTAGACCAATAAAGCAGTCTCTCTAGCTCTAGATCTCTACTGAAAAATCTCATGCCTTCCACCAGAAATGCCATTTGGATTAAATCACTGTAATTAAAGCATACTGATTTTGATCTCTTCTTTAAATAATGGTTTTTTTTTTTTTTTTTTTTCCTAAAATACTTTGCTTTGCGGGTGTCCAGAGTATCAGTTGCTGTGCGGTAGTAGAGTTTAAGGGATAAAACTTTCTGTAGATTTCATCCTTCCTATAACCAGGCTTGAGACAAAGAGCCTGTCAGCCCTCTCTGTATCTGTGTGGAAAGAAGATACTTCTCAGTATCCTGCAAGCAGGACAGCACGTCAGATCTGATTAGCTACACTAATACTGTCCAGTATTTTAGTGTGGGGCAGGGTGCTGCTCTAACCTGCCTTTGGTACCCAATTTAGTTTATACTCTGATGTGGATAGCATGAGCTGTGTTTGCTGTGGAGTTAGTAGAATAGTCAAATTAACTCTGTGTCAACTCCTTTTCATGGTACAGGCATGTCCTCTGTTATGAAATCATTTGTATGTAAGAGAAGAGGGAGGGAGATTCCGACCCACTGAAGTCAAATATTCCTCCTTTAAAGCAGTAATGGAACAGTGTCAGCTGAGTACAGTATCAGCTTTTCCCCAGTGAACAAATAAGAAGAAAATCAAATAGTGGGTAGCAACTCAGTAAGAGAGCAGTCAATCTGTCTTAACTCTGAATAAAGCATGGATCATGTAGAAGAAATAGTAGATGTGCATGTAGTGAAGATGTAAATCATAATGACTATACACAGTCTTAATCCTGGTGCTTCCCAATTCATTAATATGAATACTTTTCATATCCTTGTAAATTATTCTTATAAGTAATATATGTACATATGTAAGAAAGCTTAATGATACTGTATACTTAATGATGGTTCACTTTTCTTTCCATTTTTGAATGGTGATCTGTATATTTTTTCTTGTACTCAGGTGCATATGTTTGTTTATAATATACAGAATAGCAAGTGAAAACAAAGTTTCTGCTGAACGTTTTATAGAGCTACATTTATCTTGGGTTACTTATTATTTTGTCCAACATAAACAGTGCTTTTCAGGATTATATGCCCCAAATAAACTTGCCAAATATCTTTTGGACAACAGGCTAGAAAGAAGAACTAACCCCATGAATACAAATCACTATGTTTTATTAAGCTAACCTACTATTAGCTATAGTGTAGAATAAAGCAGTTTAAAAATCCGCCAGGAATGAAACAAGATAAACAGAAAAAAGGAATGGGTGATAGGGCACAAGAAGCAAGAAATAAGGCTCAGTGCCAAGGTAGACATGACAGAGTTCTTGGCTGGAGGGAGAAAGTGGGATCTGCAGAGTAACTAGGAAACTCAAAGGCATGAACAGTGATGACAGAGTGGAGGAGAAAGCAGAGGGAAGAAAATCTTGATCTAACAGCATCAGGAAACAATGCAAGAACTCAGTCTTCCTGCTTACTTGCAGTAACTCTTAAATAAATTTGGTGTATCCTATACTTTTGATAATTGTTATACAATAAGTGACATGATAAGCTGGAGCAGTGATTCACCCAGGTTATGAGAACTCCTTTGCACACCTCCGTGAACCATTTGATGACTGGACCAAAAATGTTTGCTCTGTTGGGTGTTCTGGCTGGTGAGTATTCCCTTCTTCAGTTGGCCAAGTTGGTGAGATGTTGTGTTAATTACCTGGCATGCAATGCAATACTAAAAAGGCCTTTGGTTTAATTTTGGATAATAATAAAACCATCTCTTTGATTAATGCAGATGACTAATTTGTTAATCCATATCCACTGCTGTATTTTAATATGTGTGTGATACATATAGATTTCTGTTTCTTGAAAAAACAAGCACTTTCTTTAATCGTTATTTCCTGACAAATTAATAACAAGTATTTTGCTACCTCTTTAATGTTGTTGGAATCAAATTCTGTGTGGCTTTTACTTGGACCACTATATTTCAGGTCCCTTCATCTTGTTTTGTCCGATTCTGATATAACTCAAGTGTTTTCCCTTTTAGTCCTCTGGTAAACTATTATTGTCTTAGGCTATCATCTTTTTCCTGCTTACATGCAAACATTAGGATAGACATGCTGCATTGGAGAAGTCTACACCTTTCTGCAAGTACAGCTTACTATAGCATTACACAGCAATATTAATTCTGCATTTAAGAGATTAAGATAAATCACGCACTAGGTATTTTAATGAAGCTTTGGGATTTAAGGATGTAAGGTAGGTTGGCACCTCCTTAAGAGGGGTTATGAGGCTAGAGGGAGTTTGCTACTAGAGATCTTCAAGGAATTTTCTTGGGGCCAAACGTAATGGTTTCATTAACGCCCTTTGTGCAATAATTAAGAGTTTGCTAATGAAACCTGCTGTTGGCATGCAGCTGGGAAACATTGTTATTGTGCAAGAGAATTACAATATGACAAAGAGGGACTGAATAACCTTGAGGACAGGCAAAAGATAAAAGAGATGAAATTCAGTAGCTAAGAGAACAGGTTCATGCACTTAGAGATTCTTCATAAGAGCTTTTTCCTCTGAGATAGTAGCTGCCACCTAACCCAGTCAAGGTCAGGATTTGTCAAGTTTCAGTCATTATTCATGTGAAAATCTCCTTATAGCTTGAACATTGTGGCACTTTTACCAAATCAAAGCTGTTGCATGTTTTGCAAGCTACAGATCTTCCCGTCTTTTCTACATGCACAGCCCTCCTGGAAAGAGGAGAGGGAAGAAAGACAAGGGAGGTGGCAACAGACACTCAATAGCACACACTTGTTTCACCTGGTTAGCACAAGAAGAAAATAGATTTCTAATTCACTTGCTCATCCAAGTTGGAGGTGGAATCTGAGTGTCTCAAGAGAGTATCTTAGCAAGTAGGATCAAGAATAATCTGTTGCAAGTTTTCTGTAGTCTCAAGTTGAAATACTTTCACTCTATATAAATTAACATAATTGAAACAGGAACTGCACTTGGTCTTACAAATAAATCATACAGCTACCAAGCTGTGGGGTCATTTCCATTTTTTGGCCAAAAGACTTCTCAAAGTGGGTTTTTTTTTTTGGTTGGTTTTGACAGATAACTGCCTTTCTCAATGTTAAAGTGACTGGCAAATCCATTCCTCAGCAGACAGGTTGCTTGAAGAAAGGCTTGAGTGTTTAAAACTGCTAGCTTTTTTCCCATCTGCATTAGGTCATCTAGTAAAAGATGTCATCTGCCTTGACAAACGTTGCTTCCTATTTTCTAGGCACTAAAAAGTGCAGTTCATAACTGGCTTCTGTGCCACTGCTAAAAGCTGGGGCCCAGTTCCCACTCACCTCTTATATGCTACTTCTGTCACTTATATTGCATTATGGTGAAACTCAACAACAACAAAAAAAATAATGTCACTGCCAGGTCGATTGACAAATGTTGACACTAGAACCAGATGAGATGGAAATGTCTAGTAGGAAGAGTGATACTGCCCCTTGGGCCAGCATTGGCCTCGTGGATGTGATGAAACTGTTCCCAAAAGATCCTTGTTCATCATTAATGTGCTGGAAATGCAGAGTACTATTGCTGCTTGTGTTCTTGTTGATCACAATCTTTGCATACCACTTTTGATTTAGAAGGAAAGATGGATGAAAATATATTTGAGATGTTCATTATAAAGGCAACAGCAGTAACTCATAACCTCTGCCAACAGCAAGTACTGTATCGATCCGTAAGAATGGGACCCTGGGAACAAAATGCTGCCCAAAAGCTGAGTACTTACCTTTTCTGATTCTTTCTTAAATGTCTTCCGGCAGTGGTCCTGCAGTGGCATCCGTCTCTCATTATTTTTCACAATTGAAAGGCTTTCTCCCCTTCTCATGAGATCTTTTGTGCTGTGCAATAGGTCTCAGGTTTACTGTTGTTTTGAGTTCCCTTGTGGATTTTTTTTTCTTTTTCAAAGAGTTTCAAAGTAATCCTTCTTTACTGATCTTTCACAATCACTAAAATTGGAAGAACATACAGACTGTCATAGAAAACAATAAAGTTAAGGCAATTCCCAGCTGAAGGTGATAGGTGCCATACTTCCATCACATATATTTAGGCATTAGAAAGAAAATTAAGCTGCTTGTTACAGTGGCAGCATAGTGCCAGGATGCTGGAAGGATATACAACACTTCCCATCATTAAAGGAGGATTTAACATTCAGGGTGCTCAAATGCTTCTCATTTTTTTCTAAACCAAACCTTCATTAGCATGTTTGTTTAAACAGTACAAAGTGTCCCATTCCTTCTGCACAACAGTGGCCTCCAGGGTTTGGCTGCAGCTGCTTGTCCCTTGCAGTAGGAACTTGGATAGCATCTGCACCATGTGTCTGCTTTGTGCTGGAAAACTGCAATTTTCAAAGGGTCAAATTACTGACTGGTGAAAAGTGGAAATAGGGGCATAAAACCAGTGGTAGTAGGTGCGAAACTGGGCCTCTGTTTTAGTTCCTTAATTGCTTTCTGCAGAGCTTTATTTCTGCTTGCTGGGCATTTTTATTCAAGGGTAGTAAGATTCTGGAAATCGGTGTTTGTAATGGAAATTGTGACCTGACTTTAATGTTAGTCTTGCTGACTGCTGAAAAAGCTGTACCTTAAGAAATACTGACTATGACAAATCTGTCTCTGCAGTGAAACACATAAAAAAGAAAGCACATGTGCAAATAATTATTTATAGAGTCCATGATGGGACCAGAACAGCAAGAAACTTGAAAGGGAAAGCCTTAAAACTCCTGTCCTGTAGCCTGGAAGTAACAAGTAGTATTACCATTGAAGTGACACTTAGTCTGTACAGAGAAACTTGATTGTCTCTACAGGACCATTTTATGGAGTGCTCAAGGCCCTGACTTCAACAGCTGCCCTAAAGGAAACTTTATTTCTGCTTTGCATTCGCTTGCAGCTAAGTTAAATTACAGGTTTGCTTAGGGATATCCAGCAAGATGCACTCAGCGGTGGGTAGGGGAGCCCAGCTGCTCCAGTGGCCAGGCCCAGCTGACCCCACGCAGCCACAAGGCTCTGGGCTGCCCCTGCCTGAGGAAGGGCTCCGTTGCTTTTGCTCAAAGAGGAAGTGTGGCCTTGAAAAGGATGGTTGTTGGAGGTCTTGCTGCTTTGCCTGGAGCTGCAGAAGGATGGTTTTGACCCAGAAAGATGGAGTAGCATGTACTTTCAGGGAAGAGAAAGTAGCTGTGCCACCCAGAGAAGATGCTGGTAAGTGATGAGGCTAAATTACGGGCAGCAGTAAGATCAACCCTCTTTTAATCCCAATGAATTTAACGACGATGGAATGTTTTGCTTTTAAATTTTGATGCTGCTTCTGTGGTTGGGACCTCTCTGTGGAATGGGTTAAGGGCTGCAAGTCGAGGCTTCCTCCTCCACTACCAGGGAGATGGTTGAGGCACAGTGTGCCTGAGGCGGCCGTGTCCGCCTCCCAGAGAAGGCAACTTTCCCAGGCACCGTGCCTATTTGGGCCGCCCTCAGAGGGGGCTGGTAGCCGCCTACGGGGTGCAGGTACTTCGGCCTCAACGCGCCATAGAGCTGTGCGGGCAGGTTGCCGCTGGCGCCGGTGAGCGCGGAGAAGGGCCGCTAGATGGCGCCGGCGGACGGCGCCGCCTCCGGGAGGCCTGCGCTCGGCTGGCGGCGGGGAAGCCCCAGCCGCGCCCGGCGGGAGCGACTCGGTCTCTGGGCACTTAAAACAACACTCAGCGCTGTGCCTGAGATCAGCCCACCTTAAACTCAAACTGCTGCGTATAGTTTCTCGTCTGGGATTCTGGGTTCGGCTTCCATTTCAAATACCTCTTTGCCTTAAAGCTGTAAGCAAGCATCTTTTGAAGGGGTTCGAGATGTAAGTGCTTCAACCACTTATGTAATGAAAAGCACTTGACCATAGCTTTAAATCAAGGCTTTCCTGTGTTGTTTGTCCTTACCCAAAGACCTGGTGCCCGGGTCTGCCAGAATTATGTCTTTTTTTTTTTTCCTTTTTTTTTTTTTTGTCGTGTGAGTACACAGGGAACAGTTTTTCCTGGAGACAAAAGAGCTTCTATCCTGTTTACTTCTCTAACAGGCTTGAGAGAGGAGAAAGCTAGGCAGGGAAGGTTAGGTTCCTCACCTCGCTCCCAAAACCCCTTTGTTTCACAAAAGAAAACAAAGAAACTCTTGGTGGACAGTTTGAATAGTTGGTTCAGCTGCAGAAGGAAGCCTTCAGGAGTGGCAGGAGACACTGGTCTAAAGTGAGGATAGCTTAAAAAAAAGAAATCTTCAGCTATGACTGCCAGAGGAACACCTAAAGCAGCCATCTGATGTGAGGAAAATGCCAAAAAATGCAACTAGTTAACGGTGTCCAGTCAGTTTTTGAAAACAATTTTAGTTGCTGTGTCTGGACCAAGTTTCCTGTCATCCCTAGACAATCTATTTCAACTTAAAACCTTATTTTAAGAATTAACTCAAGATTTCAAAACAAGCTGTTGGAATTTCGGTGGTGCTGCAATTGACCATCTGCTATTTTTCTAATTCTAGCTTATGTTTGAAGAAATCTGTCTCATTTTCACAAAAGTATGTTCCAGGACTTGCGTGTTTAGTCACTGCATGATCCTCTTGCTTTTATTCTTAGATTGTGTGGGTACTTGGCTGATGGGGTCTCAGAACTGTCAAGGTTTTTGAGGTCTGTTCTTACCCTTCCCTTTTAACAAATTTAGGAAATGGTTCTATATAGCACAGGTTTGATTATTATGAAAAGGAAGCAAGAGGAGGATCAGTTGTGGTAACCTCTGCTTGATTCTTTGTAGCTTTTGGTGATACAGCTTACAGAAAGAGTTCTCTGATATCATAAACACTTACACTCTAAGAAATAAAAGGATATGCTCCAGGTTTTTTTTCTCTCGCTGCTTTAGATGTTGCTGTTGTGAAAGTGTGAACAACGTAACTGTTGGGCAGATTTCCAGAATGTATGAATGCTTAACAAGTTTAACAAACCAAAATGATAACAATGTGGATCATATCTTGATCCTGGTTAACCTAGAAGTTGTCCAGGGTTGGGTCTTCTCTGCATTCCAGTTTGCTGTAATAATTTCCTGTATTTCTGGGAGATTTGAAGGTACCATCTTTTAAGTTTAAGGCATAATTACCCAATTAGATATGGGCTTATGTTGCACTGAAGTTTCACACAAAGAACAAGGATGCTTCAATCCTAGTCTTTCCCTGGTGTGTTATGCCCTTTGGTATCTAGGTCCAAGTGACTTCTCTCCCTGTCTTTTGGATCACCTGCTGTTAGTATAACTTGTCTATTGTAACATTACTTATGTTTCACCAGAGAGATAGCATCATGAAAAGTTGCAGGAAGGACATGTTTTCACTCTGTTACAGGCAAAACGCCTAGTCCTATTTCAGGTCACAGGTTAATATACTTTGACCTGCCAGAGAACAGAATCCCAGCCATAAGAGAGTTGGAGAAGGATCTGTGTTTTAACTGTTGTATTATTAAACTCTAGGTACATTATGTGTGAATGCTATTAATAGTTAAAAATTACACAAAGGAATGCAATATCCGCTACCGCCACAGAACTTAATAACGAGGCAAAGCATGAAACAGTATTTGATGTCATTAATAAAATCTATCATGAGATGCAGAAAAGTATTTGCTACTGCATCAGTACTTGAGGAAAAAGCAGATAAGAGAACTGTGGTGAAGGAAAAGATGACACATTAAAGAAAAATTAACGTATCTTTGGGGATCTGCTTTTCAAGCAGGCATTCTTAAAATAGACCCCCCCCAACAGGTGCTTTCATGTTTTACAAATGAGGGCTAATTGTTCAAATAGCAGTTTCAGCTGCAGTTTTGTTTTTACCTTTGTGTCAGTCAGCTAATGACTCTGTATAAAGAATGCACCCACTATTTTCCTTCTCTATTTCAGCTAATAATCACAGAATCATCTAGGTTGGAAGGGACCTCTTAAGATCATCTAGTCCAACCAATGGAAAAAAACAACAAACAAAAAACCCACCAACAACAACAAAAAAAACCCACACCATAATATAATATCCTATAGTGATGGAAATACGGTGAATGTTCAGGTTCTTAGCTTCAGCTAAGCCATACCATAAAACTTCAAAAATATTCAGAACTTTGAGTCATTGTGTTCTTGTCCTACCTAAATAGCTGTTGGGCTTTGCCTTTCTTTGAGCACTGAAATCTGCAAGTTTTGTCACCTGTATATTCCATATTGCCTTCATCCCATTACGATTCTGTAATTGCACAGACCTGTGAAACAGAAGACAGTGGGCATACTCATCAGGTCATGCAAGTCATGAGGCACAAGTATCAAACATGACATCTAGAAATAGCCTAAGATCATCTCTGGAAGGATCTATATTTTAGGATCCTGCTGCTACAATTACTTACCAGATAAGTTATTCCGAAACTTAAAGAAGTCAGTGTTGCCACTGGCATCAGATGAATAAATGTGGCATTGAGATAGAAGCACACCTTTCACTTGAAATCTGGTGTGGAATAGAGAGGCAGAGATTGTAGAAAAGTTGTTGTCTTGCAAAGGTAGAGAATGCAAAATTGAGAAAAGCAGGAATGGCTATAGCATGCAAGATGTCTACACTTTTTTTTTTTTTTTTTTTTTTTTAATTCCCCAAAACAAATACAAAATACTGAGCAGGAGAATTGGACTAAATGATCTCTAGAGCTGCCTTCCAACTCTGACAGTTTCATGATTCTGTGATAAAAAATTCTAGGATTCCCTATGAAAGGTTCCTTCTCATTGCCACAAGTTCTTAGTAACCTGCCCACCCTCTGTGTTAGTGCTGCTGATAATGATGGTCACCATGCATATACTGTCCTTGTATTGAAGGAATGAATCCATTCACCTCAGCTTGGCTGATAATACAGATATGATGAAGTCCTCCACTGGTTGAGGAAGTAGATATTTTTGAGCCCAAATGGTCTTGTAAAAGTGAAGTTTGCTCAGTCTAGTGGCTTTGGGCATTGATGAGATCACCTTGATCGTGTTAGGAGGAGGGGTAGAGGTCAATTTCCAGTGTTTCTTCTGTCAGTAAATTGGTGATATTCTGTCCTTCCTATAATTGTAAACTGGCACTTGAACATCTAGTTCTTATCTTATTAATGAGGAGATATTTTTCTTGCTGTAACTGGATGACTTAAAATAATTGACAGCTTGCTAGGCACATGGCCAATGCTCTGAGCTAGAAAAATCAAATCATTTATGGATTTTTCTCCTTATTCAGCCTACTTCACCTACTGATGTGAGGTCTGGAGGTCACAGGTTGTCATAAAGCTGAATGTGAGATTATTTGAAATTAATTTTACGAAGTTGGCTTAGATTCATAAAAGCTACGGTATTCCCCTTACCCCAGCTAAGCTTATTTTTCTACAGAGCTTTCTGAGCGTGCCTTTCTTTCTTCTACTTTCTATTTTTGTCAGGCTGAATGATCCAGTTGCAGTGAACTTGCAGAAGGACTATGTAACAAGTTGTATTTTGAGCAAGAGGCCTCACAACTAAACAGTAGCAGTCAAGCACGCTCTATCAGGATGTAGGCTACATCTGTTGATTGCTTCTTAACATATTTCTTCAGCTGGAATCTGTTCACTGACTTCTGAGATTCTTGCCAGAAAAACATGCCAAATGCTTCTAAGATACTGAAATATGCACATTAGTTGCCTCTGATAGGATCCATTTCACTGGATATCTGAAAGAGGAACATCTATCTGACATTAACTATGTTCCTCCAAGGCAGTGAAGTCCCACACCTCTGTTACTCTGTCTTGAAGAGATCGCTGCAACCAGAAGCTGGGTTCTAGCTGGGGGGGTGAAGCATACCAAGGTTGCTTCAACTCTTAGACTATTAATGTTAGCACAGGAAGGAGCAGAGTAGGGGAGTTGCGTGCTGACCTGAAAATGAAGTGCATGAATGTTCTCACTTGATTTGCTTACTCTGCCATAAATGTACATTTAATGTTTAGGGCTTTTTTAGTATGGCACTCTTCTTGGGCACTGTTAAAAACATAGTGCATGTGTCCATGAGCATAATTCTAGCTCATTCTCTTCCAGTTCTCCTGATCATTTTTCAGTAGGTTATTAAAATAACATTCTGAAAGGAAAACACACCAGCTAGGTTAAAACAGATTATCTGAATGTCATGAGAGAACCTCCTCCATGTGTACTATAATAAAAGCAAAGAATCTTAAAATAGAGTTCTGTGACTTACATAATGATTGAAATACAGTCTACTAGGGAGACAGCATCAATATAACTAAAGAACCTTCATTGTCTGATGGCCCTGGATGAAAAAATGTACATCAAAGTGCTTTGGTTACTGCTTCAAGGGTATAATCTGTGTCAGTCAGATTGCAATCACATTATGTACCCTCTTTCTCACCATCTGCCCAATAATCAGTTGAACTTAATCTACCACTGATAGAAAAGCACCCTTCAGTAACTTGAGAACATGACATTTATCACATTTAATATCTACTGAAAAAAAAAATAATCTGTTAATAAAAGAGTGCTGAGTGTAGCACTAAAATAATAATGGAGGAGTTCTTTGGGCTTCAGTCTTCATTTTTATATAAAACTGTCAATGAAATGCTATCATCTTGCTTGTCAGTGTGTAATTGTCTTTTAATTATTGGCTGCTAAGTAGCAATTTTTTCACATTTTCTGGTTTCAAAGGCAAAATCTTTTCATAAGACTTTCCTAGCCTGGAGGAAATGAAACTGTTTCACTGTCTTAAACTGTAGATATTCCTTAGGTGTATCTTGTGCTCACCACAGTGAATTCATTGTATGTTGCCTGATGAAAAATGAAGGTACATGAATAGACTTCGGTCATTGCCATATCGTGATATCAAAACCTAGATTTTTCCAGCTGATTAGTTTAGAGTGGGAAGGAAGGATGAGGGAGGAGCCCATGTTAATTTTTTTACTTGTCAGCTATGGCCATCTTGAAAAGAGCTCAACTTGCCTGAAACCCTCTAAGTGAAGCAGCAGCACGATGTTGCAGGGACAGTTCTTGGTGACAGAAGTCTTTGGCAAACAGGGGTGTGTTCTGTTTCTTGCCTTTCCAAGGATTGGTGTGGTAACATCCTCTTTGTGACAAAAAAACAGGGATATACATTGATTTGGACTCTGAAAACTAGTAGGAATAACTAGAGGCATCAGCATGAGATGTGTCTTTATGTGGCAATGTTTGAAGATTTAATTCAGGTGTTGGAAGTTGGATGAATAAAGCACCTCTTTGTCTCCTAAGATGCTGGCTCCCTTGTTCAAAGCTCCCAGTGGGCTGCCATGGTTCTCCTGCAGTTGAACACTTGCACGATGTAGATCTGCAGTCAGCATAGCATTATGTGATAACAGAAAGCAGGTGGGAACTGATGGTGAGAGTAGTCATCAGCCAATGACTGATCAGATTCCTTTAGATGCATAAACACAAAATCAGATCCTAGAAGACAGGGAAGTCATGTTGTTCTAGCCCATTTTTGTGTGTAAGGGACATACTTCAAAAACTTTTTCTGTTAAAATTTACAGAAGAAAATTCAGTTTTTTCTAAAATCTTAATAAACTGACAATACTAACCAGTCATTATTTGGTTGAATTATTATATGCTGAAATTATTTTAATGAGACCTTAGTTGACAAAGAATGAACATTCTATGTGGTGACCACTGCTTTTACAAGTCATTCACCAAGACCAGTGTTATACTTCTACTGATGTTGGATCTAGCTGCAAATAGTCCTATAAACTTCAAGCCCTTAGGAGGCCAGGAACGCAAAACTTTCAGGGGACTTCTTTTCATAGAAAACACTTGGACTCTCTTGATGAGATGGATTTCTAGAACATAATATTGAAGACAAGCTTAGCAACATTTAAAGCAAGTGATTCTATTGGGAAAAATTCAAAACATAGTATATACAATTGCCTTTGACCAATTTTCTTTTTAAAAAAAAATTATTAAGTTATGTTCTTGCCAGCTCTTTGGAACTTCATGATACTGACTCATGCTTTATCAGCTTCTCAGTATTCAAGTGAGCTATATGGCTAGTTTTGGTTTGTTCTTTTTCTGTCTAGAACTGCATATGCAATGGTGAATAGACAACATCTCTAAAGTTAAAAAAAATCCTGAAAGAAAGGATGACTTCTGTTAGCTCGTCTTAAAATGTGCCAAAGGACCCATCAAACTTTAGCTCTTCAGCCATGATATCTGAAAATTCTTACTTTGTTGTAGATTGAAAACGTAAAGCAACCTGTCTCTGTTGGATCTGAGACAGAACCAGCACATTGTATTGAGTCAGCCTTTCCTCTGTGCTCTCTCTACAGCAGGGCTGAAGTAACCTAAGTGTTTACGAATGCATGTGCATGCACATACAAGTAGTGAGAGTCTCTGCTGTAGGTCTCTGAAGAGCACATATATGTTAACTGAAGCTACTGAAGTCTTCCACTGCACGAAAGGAAACTTTCTCTCACAGAGAGAGATCTCTTTGTAATTTTTGCTTGTGTTATTACAAGTTATGTCTGTATTGTAGTGACTTCTCAATATGGAAAAAAGTGTAATTTTTTAGGGGGGGATGAACCTGCGATTCTTATTAACAGTCTTCTAGGTTGTTTTACCTATGATGCCTCTCTCAAAAATGAACTGTAGAGGGAATGGTAGAGGGCAGTCTTAAAATCAAGATTGAGAGAAACCTAATGTGAGTGAAATATAATTTGAGTGACAAGTTCATTTTCCTATTTCTTTTAAATAAGAAGGGTAAAGTTTCTGTTGCAAATAAAGAACACAAAGTTGAGAGATGCTCATTTGTCAGTAAGGGTCAATCCTTACTGTGTGTGTAAAATTAGTTCAAGAGCTGGATACTCCATACCCTTTGGGCCTGTGCCACAGTCTATGTGGGCACTCAAAACACAAATACGCTTCATGGCAACAAAAGTAAAAATGAGTGCTTTATTGACTGAATGTGTAGAATACCAAATGCAACAAAAGCTAGGAGATGCTACTTGTCATTTTGTAAGTAATTTGGGTGTAGTCACTTGTTTTTCCTCTTCTAATTCCTTGCAAGTTTTGTAAATGCTTATATTTTCTTTGAGGGGGAATAACCACAGAAGGCATACTTTAATGTCACAAAAGAAACATAGTATGTAAAAAGGTAGGAGAGTCATGATGTTAATCTATTACATTATAAGATTAATTTGAAGGGGGATTCTATTAAAATAGGTTCACAGAATACCAGGTTGGAAGGGGTCTCAAAGATTATCTGGTCCAACGTTTTATGGCAAAAGACCAGTCTAGACAAGATGGCCCAGCACCCTGGCCAGCAAAATCTTACAAGTGTGCAATATTGAGGAATCTACCACTTCCTGGAGAGATTATTCCAATGGCTGATTGTTCTTGTGGTGAAAATTTTTCCTCGCGTCCAATCAGAATCTCCCCTGGAGTAACTTATTACCCCTCAACTTGGTGTTTCTGAGCAATCTCAGATTTAACAATATTGCAATTCTCTAACTGTCAGACAATGCTATTAGTTGGAAATAAGAAAACTTCCCATTTCCAGCTGCAACTAGGGGAGAAAAGCAGCAATGTTTCCAGCCTGTGTACATAGATTTCATGTTTACATGTGGTTAGTGGAAACTGCCCTCTGGAAAAGATAGTGCTGTGAGATGAAGCATTTTCTTATAACCAGTTAAGGACAAACATGTAACATTAGATTCCTGCACAGTACTTTTGCAGTGTAGTGATTGCAAAATTCCTTTCTTCATACTTGAGCTCCTAGCTAAATATGTTTGGAAAATTCTTTTTCTTGAATAGATGCAATAAAATTTACTGTACATTAAGTTTCTTTATGAATGAACTGGATTTCACTTGGAGAAAATTGTGTAAATATACACCCTCTACTTTACAGTCTTGCCAAGTCTTTCATGTTCCAACCCAACCAGCTTCAACCAGTTAATGAAATTATTGGTCTCTGATGCAGATTCATTGTGTTAGCCTACTGGAAAGAAAGCAGTCTAGTGAAATGCTCAGCAAAGCCCAACGGCAGTGATGCATGAATTAGTGGTGTTAAGCCTCCTTTAGCCTCTATCTGTATTCTCTTTCAGCTCTGCTAGACATCTATCTAGCAGGAAAAAAAAAAAAAAAAAAAAAAGTAGCTTTTGGCAATGGCATCTAGTAAAATTTCTGTAAGGGTTCTAAATGTCTACCGCCAGTGACACGCATTAGAAGGTAGCATTCATAGTTACTTCAGTGGTTCTTATGTTTAATGAATGAAAGTAGATATAACTGCAGTTGCAGAGGTTGAGAGTTTTTTTCTGAGTTTTGGGTTCTGATTTTGTTGTTTTTTTTGTTTGTTTGAGGTTTTTGTTTGCAGGTGTTTTTCTTTGTGATTTTTTTTTGTCTCCACTTAGCATAATAATTGCTATGGTTAGGTTTTATCTAATCTAACTTCCAAACTGGAACTCATTAAAATTCCTAAAGCATTGGAGGAGTTTTTAATGGTGGTGGTGGGTGAAGTGGACAAAGGATAAGAGAGAGGGAGGAACAGATCGTGGATTTTAAGGAAATGTTTGTCTTTTGAAGTAAACTGGAAACAGAAACTCTAAGCATGATTGCTTTCCCAATTCTAAAACTTTAGTTAAGATTTTAAGTGTTAGAACTCTCTTCTTTATAAATAATTACTTAACAGTGCTACTAAACTGTGTATGGATCTTGTTTGGAGTATCATTCCTGTAATAAATGGGTTACAGTCAAAAATTTATTTATGTAATAGAAAATAGTGAAAGTCATGGTTTCTTACATATGTGAGGCTATCAAGCCTCCTATGACAGGAAATCTTCATCGTTAGCATTAGAATAAAAAAAAAATATTAAAAAAAAAAAACAAACAACAAATCCCTCCCAGATGTCCTCCTTTCAGTGTTTCTAAGTGGTGGCTGAGGCTTGATCATGAGCTGAGGCCATTCATCCCTGTTCTTCTTAATGAGGGCTCTCAGAATACTGGGTGATATGATTGGTCTGAAATACAATGGTCACTGCAATCTGGGATGTTGCTGCTGATGTTTCTTCCACCCCTCCATAAAAGTTCACAAACAGGAGGGGAACACGTTCACTGGCTAAGATCAATACTGTTCGTTCAGGTTAACAAGTCTCTGTCAGCCTTAAGGATAGTTGCTTAAGAATTTTACCCTCTCTGCTTTTCCAGATTTTTTTTTATGCCTGTCCACCTAATGGCATTGATGGACAATAGTAAATAACACATAAAATTCTGTTAATGCCAATACAATGGTTTTGCCAAGGGTAATAGGAGTTAGTAGGGTTCTTCCAATATGCCATGATTGCCATCATAAAATAGCATACTCCCTCCAAAAAAAATACAAATCCTTTTCAACCTCTGCCCTCTACCCCACCCAAGACAGTCAGGACAAAAATCCCTTCTAGCTCTGTTCAAATGTTTATTCTCACTGGAGGAGTCAAACTGGCAAGGAGACTTCACTGCTTTGTTGCTCTGAATATTCTAGTCTGAACTGAATCTTGGCATAATGTGCACCTGCATGGCCTGTAAGAGGATCTCTTCTCACTACTGATCTTGGTGCCACCTCTCTCTCTCTAGCAGTCATAGTTGGCGCTTTTTAATTGCTCTCCTGTTTATTAACAAAAGTGGGATTTGTGTGTGTGTCTTCCTTTCTTTAATGAGAGTCTTGCTCTAGCAATTCCTCATCTCTTCCCGTAAGCACTCTTTATACCTGTATAAATACTTCGGGAGTTTGTGCTGTTGCCTGTAGAACTACATAAAGCCTTTGCTGTTGTAGGGATAAATTTTTCCTTACCTCTTCTTTCAGTTAGCTCATTAACAAGTGTTTAGTATATTTTCCTGCTGCAGCATCAAACTTCAGTCATTCATAAATTCTGGAGAAGCTTTGCCCTCTTTTTTTAATTTCTTCTAGTTGTAAGATCTGTCTTAAAGAAATCTTATCCTTATGCCCTAATGCCTATATAACAGTCCTTCTATAAGTTAAAAGCAGAAACTAAACTGAGCTGTTTGAGCCTCTGCAGCCTGAGGGAGGGAACCCTGCTTTGTTGGTCAAAGCAGTAAGCAGGATCAGTAATCTCTCTGATGCAGTGCCATCATTAGGGAAGGACAGAATGACACACAGACTAGAGTGGGGAGGTTACCTTAGTTATCTGATCTAGATACCTTTCTTGACAATCAGGTAGCAATGGACAGGTATGAGGGAACACCTGTCTTAAGTGACCCTTCCTGTGAAATTGTGACTGGCTGTGTAAGAAGAATCATAACTCTTTGTTCAATAAACTAAACTGAACAAGGAAAGAAACTTCATTTTAGCTAATTAAATTCCAGCTGCAGAACAAAACATATGCAGCTTTGTAATGCTGCCCAACACAGGAACAGTGCAAGAACTTTATATCCTATCCAATATGAAAAGTATTCTATTTCTAGTTCATGAAGATGAATGAGTCATGTGGTATCTTATGTCTTGAATTAGGCTATCCATTAAAAATGGCTTAAGGGTTGAAAGTATATTCATTTATTTTCTAGAAGCTTAGGTTTTGAGATACAGGAAAGGAGTGTTTTAGGCTATTTTTTTGTGGTGGTGTTTGTTTTTGTTTTTAAAATCATGACAGACTTACTACAGTTTCAAAAAGTCTTAGTAATATCCTACAGGATTATGAACCTACTCCTGGATTAGTTTCTTTCTAAACTAGTCTACAACTTCTTTTCTCTTTAACTGAATATTTTTTTTATTATTATTTCACTGTAAGAATGTTGAGCAGTTTAGTAGTAACACAGCATAAATATACAGCATGAAAAGTAGCACTTAATTGATAAAAAAAAAAGCTAGCATGGTGGTAATCAAATTATATTTTGATTATTTTATTTTATGAAAATGCCTTTTTCCACAGAAAATGCATTTTTCCATGGGAAACTACAGGCCTGTCAGCCTGACCTCAATACCAGGAAAGATCATGGAGAGGATCATCTTGAGTGAGCTCTCATGACGAGTGCGGGATAGAATGGGTTGCGGTTTTGTGCATGGTTGGACTTGGTGATCTCGGAGGTTTTTTCCAACTGTAACAATTCTGTGATTTTGTGAAAGCTTTTTTTGGAAAACATCCCACACCTAGATTTTAAGCTAAGGCTTAAAAGTCAGATTTGAGATGAGTGTTTTTCATCTTTCTTGCAATTGTCCCAGGGAAGAAATTAGTATTTCTCAATGAGTTATTCATTGTATTTGTCCTGCATGTTGACTAAAGTTTATGGTTTTAAAGAATAATGTAGTTATTCTACTCATATTTGGGTCTTTTTTCTCATTTTTTACAAACTGGTTTGAGTAAATCAGTATCTTCTTAAGAGTAGACATACATGAGTTTGAAATTTTTCTACTCCCTATTGTCCAAAGTAGCAATATTCTCTAGTCTTTGGTCAACAAAGTGGTATTTTATCTCATGATGACAGCGCTAATGATAAATTTTTCATCTGTTAGCCAAAACAAAAAATATTCCATTGTATATACCCACACATCAGAGAAGAAAGATTCTTTTTTTCTTGCTGCTGGATTGATGTATGTNGACTGACTCACTTTTTCCAAAGTTTTCTAAAGGGCTTGATATTTATATTGCCCTTGAAGGTTTAAGGACATTAACTTATATGTTCAGGCCTTGCAGCTGAACTTTCAAGATGGTATAGGTCTTATAGGATCACATCACATCAGTTTGACCTTTCTGGAAAATGCAACAAATCTCAGCCGCTAGGCCCACAGAAGTCTTACGAGTTCTTCTCTTTGCCAAAAATTGGCTTTAAACAGTTATCATTTTTAGATATCTGTTACCAGATGATGACCTATTACAAAACACCGAAGTAACCTTATTTCTGTATGCTGAGTGTTTTAAATACCATTTGATTATCAGAATAGATGAGAGTGCACTTAAAAGCACAGTTCTACTAAGAGAAATGGATAATGATGAACTTGGGTTCAGACTCCAGAGAGCAAACAGGAGGTCCTGCTTAACGAAAACTGCAATGATAACAACTCCCAAATTATGGCTACTCATTTTTCCTATCATCAAATGAGGTGGCTAGAGTTATTACTGCTCTTAACAGCTAGCAGTGTGTTCTGTGGCCTTGTATCACTGAGTTCTGCAGATATTTTACAGAAATATTATTTGACTGATGAGTCATCCTCAGAACACAGCATTTTAATGAAATAATGCTTGGCATGCAGTAAATAAATCTAAGTTAAAACTGGTGGAAATTGCTTGAGCTGGAGGAAAAATTACATTGAAACATGGTTGGTTTTCTTCTCAAGTCTTTTACAGCAGGAAGTAAAATAAATTCATATCACCTGAAAATAATCAGCAGATTAGATGCTTCTCTTTAGTTCTTCCAGTGGTCCTTCCCTTGAGAGTAAAAAATAAAGCACAGTGTTGTATCCTCTGTCACTGGTGAACACTTAATTCTACATGTAAAATTTTTATTATACCTTGTTTTTCCCCTTTGCTTACAGGTTGAGTGGTTTTCATATTTTCTTTCATAGTCCTCCACCTTCTGTCTAGTCTTTACTTTCTACTGCAAGAGCTTAAAATGTTCTTTGTNAATATCCTACAGGGTTATGAACCTACTCCTGGATTAGTTTCTTTCTAAACTAGTCTACAACTTCTTTTCTCTTTAACTGAATATTTTTTTTATTATTATTTCACTGTAAGAATGTTGAGCAGTTTAGTAGTAACACAGCATAAATATACAGCATGAAAAGTAGCACTTAATTGATAAAAAAAAAAGCTAGCATGGTGGTAATCAAATTATATTTTGATTATTTTATTTTATGAAAATGCCTTTTTCCACAGAAAATGCATTTTTCCATGGGAAACTACAGGCCTGTCAGCCTGACCTCAATACCAGGAAAGATCATGGAGAGGATCATCTTGAGTGAGCTCTCATGACGAGTGCGGGATAGAATGGGTTGCGGTTTTGTGCATGGTTGGACTTGGTGATCTCGGAGGTTTTTTCCAACTGTAACAATTCTGTGATTTTGTGAAAGCTTTTTTTGGAAAACATCCCACACCTAGATTTTAAGCAAAGGCTTAAACGTCAGATTTGAGATGAGTGTTTTTCATCTTTCTTGCAATTGTCCCAGGGAAGAAATTAGTATTTCTCAATGAGTTATTCATTGTATTTGTCCTGCATGTTGACTAAAGTTTATGGTTTTAAAGAATAATGTAGTTATTCTACTCATATTTGGGTCTTTTTTCTCATTTTTTACAAACTGGTTTGAGTAAATCAGTATCTTCTTAAGAGTAGACATACATGAGTTTGAAATTTTTCTACTCCCTATTGTCCAAAGTAGCAATATTCTCTAGTCTTTGGTCAACAAAGTGGTATTTTATCTCATGATGACAGCGCTAATGATAAATTTTTCATCTGTTAGCCAAAACAAAAAATATTCCATTGTATATACCCACACATCAGAGAAGAAAGATTCTTTTTTTCTTGCTGCTGGATTGATGTATGTTGCCCCTTTTTAACAAACCAAAAATAATGAAGCAATGTTGGTATTGTAGAGATATTCCTGGGCTCTTTTACCAGACATAGAGAACTGGAAAACATGCTTTAATGAAAGAAGATTGTGGCAATTTAATTCCTTGTTTTGTGTTCATCATAACTATTAAGTTGTTTTGCTTTAAGGAAAATAATAAGAAATAAGGAGGAAAGTTATTTCCTATGATTCCTAATAACAAAAANGGCTTTAAACAGTTATCATTTTTAGATATCTGTTACCAGATGATGACCTATTACAAAACACCGAAGTAACCTTATTTCTGTATGCTGAGTGTTTTAAATACCATTTGATTATCAGAAAAGATGAGAGTGCACTTAAAAGCACAGTTCTACTAAGAGAAATGGATAATGATGAACTTGGGTTCAGACTCCAGAGAGCAAACAGGAGGTCCTGCTTAACGAAAACTGCAATGATAACAACTCCCAAATTATGGCTACTCATTTTTCCTATCATCAAATGAGGTGGCTAGAGTTATTACTGCTCTTAACAGCTAGCAGTGTGTTCTGTGGCCTTGTATCACTGAGTTCTGCAGATATTTTACAGAAATATTATTTGACTGGTGAGTCATCCTCAGAACACAGCATTTTAATGAAATAATGCTTGGCATGCAGTAAATAAATCTAAGTTAAAACTGGTGGAAATTGCTTGAGCTGGAGGAAAAATTACATTGAAACATGGTTGGTTTTCTTCTCAAGTCTTTTACAGCAGTAAGTAAAATAAATTCATATCACCTGAAAATAATCAGCAGATTAGATGCTTCTCTTTAGTTCTTCCAGTGGTCCTTCCCTTGAGAGTAAAAAATAAAGCACAGTGTTGTATCCTCTGTCACTGGTGAACACTTAATTCTACATGTAAAATTTTTATTATACCTTGTTTTTCCCCTTTGCTTACAGGTTGAGTGGTTTTCATATTTTCTTTCATAATCCTCCACCTTCTGTCTAGTCTTTACTTTCTACTGCAAGAGCTTAAAATGTTCTTTGTATGGACTGTTCACCACACAGATCAGTATGTGAATCTTGATTCTGTATCATCTTGTTCCGAGGAGACTTGAGAAGTCCAGATGCAGGAAGAGGAAGGGCTGTTGTCAGTTAGGTAACTACTAGTAGTAACACTTTACACTACTTTTCCATGGCATTAGTGGCCCACCAAGAATTGACATTGATTCTCAGAGTTGCAAACTTTATTTCTGAAGCCTTTGCAGTGGAACCTCTCTAACACCCTGGTGAAAGAAACAGAATTTTGCTGAGGGAGGCCCTACGGGGGAAGAAAGCATGAGACTGTTGTAAATAGCACATGAGCCTTGAGCAGAATTTCTGTTATTAAAATAACTATATTATTTAAAAGCTATAGAGATTTTCACAATTTACAAATTGAGATCTGTGGTCTATATTGCACTTCTTTATCAACAGCTAAGTAGAAACGCCGACCAAGTTGTTTAGCCTTCATGAATTGCCCTTTTCCAATTTATCTAGACTATTGAGTAGTTGCCACTAAGTAAAAAGACGGCGGCAGGATTCAACTTAGTTTTCTTTATTAGCACATGGAGTATTCCTGGCTCTAAACTGGGAATGGGTTTCTGCAATTCCTATACAAATGAGTTTGTAGTATCTTACCTTGCCAGTTGGAAACATAGCCAGCTTGGATACCTTGCATTTGCTACGGACTTGTCTAAATTGTAAAGCAATAAATTGTATCCTATCACAATAACTACAAGAAATTAGAAGGTCTTTTAATGAACAGGGCATTAAATAAAGGAAGCTCAACTGTTAGCTGATAAAGATTCTTGTTCTTTTATAATTTCAGCAGATCTATGTGGATTTATTTCAGCTGAAGTTTCCTCTTCTCCCCATTGTGTTGAAAAAGGTTGTTGTGGTTAGCACTACTTTATGGTTGAGATTAGTCTGAGTTCCTCCAGTGAAGATGGCACTAAATACAACAGGTCTGGCCTAAGTTCATTGCTGGTATGATGTTATCTAAGTAGCAACATGAAGTGATATTTATGGTTAGTAAAATTATGTTTTAGCACAGTGCTGTTTGTAGATGTCACACTGCAGTTGCTTGAAAACATGTCAGCTACACTGTTCTTGTTGATGAATGAAGGTTTCAGCTCTTCTAGCCTGAATGTTTTTTAATGTAGTCCTATATAGGAAACTGTCTAACAAAGCTGACACTATAAACTGGGTAGTTGAAAACACAACTAAATGGTAATAAGGAGGTAGAGACATGGTATGATTCAAACAGATTCCACCTTCAACCCATATTATTTTGTAGCTTTGTTTGAAGCTGTATAGGTTGGTAAACACAAGTAATGGCAGCCTTTAAAGTGTCTGGTTGCCATCTCAGTGGATGAAAGAAACTTAGATGTCCTTCAAGACTTCGTAATAAGTAGTTAGCAAGGTTGCTGGATTTCAAAAATTACTATTTAATTTGTTAAAGCTGTGGCAACCTAAGGAACTGAACCAAGGTCTATTATGTGGTTAATTTTGAGGTAACTAAAAACGGGAATTTTTAAAAATCTCTGAAACAACTTATATACCTTCCTGTTGTGGATTGATGCTTTCTGATCCCATCTCCTGGTTAGTACTACAGATCTAGTGCATAGATTTTTATTTTTTTTTACTTTTGAATCTCTTTTTTTCTCATGAAATTTCCATAGTAAAGCCATTCTGAAGTTGACTTTGTTCTTTAAACATGTGGTGGTTAGTATTTCAATAACAGGAAGCATTCCAGTAGTTGCTTGAGCTCTCATTTTCTGTTCTAGACCTCAGGAGCCAGTAATGTTTTTTTATGGAAGTTCTCTGTAATGCAGAAGGGAATTTGGAAGAGACTGTTTCAGCACGTGTGGAACAAATACAGTAATGAACAGTAAGGAAACTGGGATGCCTACACAGGAAATCCAGCTGCTTTCTTTAAAAGATCTTGTAGTATTGCTAATTGGTGCTAACTTACTCTGTAACTGGACATACTGTGAGCCAGCATAAGCAGAGGCCAATAGAAATCCATGCCCTTTTTTGTCTTAAGCTTTATAAAGACAGGTAATTTTATATTAAAAAAAAAAAAATAAAAAAATTAGCATGCACGTTATTTTTGTCCAAGACAGGAATAAATAGTTTGATCTTTTTTTCCGGTATGAATTTGACAATGAAGAAAACAGCAGCCATAATGACAATGTGAGTCCTGTTTAGTTCTGAACTTGACAAGAAAACACAATATGAGGAAGGGTGAAACCGCTTAAGAATATTAATTTTTGTTTTTTTAAAGTAAAATTTTGAACAATTTATGTTCTCACTTGCAGACCTCTAGTCAAAAAGGGCTGAGCATTTTTTGTAATCCTGGCATGTGATCATTAGAGTGAAAGCTCCAGGTTAGTGAACTACTGGGTGCCTGTTACAAAGTGCATTTTGTAGCACCTTTTTTTTTTTTTTTTTTTCCCTAAAGAAGCTGTGGATTTTCATGTGTGTGTGTGTTGTGCTGATTAAAATTTCAAGCTGTAAATAATGTTGCAACTGGAGCCTGGAACTGACTGTATTTGAAGCCAGCTTTCAGACTGGAAATCTTCCAAATTATGTAATAGCATTTTATTTCTACCTGTTGTACCATCAACCCACAGAAGCGCAGTGAAGCAATGTTCTCCTGTACTTCAAATAACTCACAATCGCCTTGAGTTGTCCTCCAGAACTTTTGCACAGTTATGGCAGTATTTTTAGCCACATGATAACTTTTCCCTCTAAAATCCTCATATTGTTTGTTTTCATGCCATCTTTTCATGCTTGTAACTTGTGATATAAGTGGACTAGTCCTTTTAATCTAAGCAAAATCTCAGTGAAAATTGTGCTTCATTTCCTCATGTTACAAGTACCAAAGTATTTTCCTTGTTTTTTTTAATTTTTGAATAACTTAAAATTCTTCAGGCTCAAAGAGATATGGTAAGTCTCTATAGAAGTTAACATTACTTTATGCTGTGAGCTTACTTTGATTTGTTAAATCCCCTTGCTAGTGCCCAGTTAGTTTTTATTATCTTGATAACTGAGAATTTGTTGGTTTATATGGACCATTCACAGATTTGGTCAAGCCTAAGTACCTCAGACCTTTCTTCATTTATACAAATAACTCTCACTTATGCTGTGTTTTTTGAAACCAATGTATATGGAGTTGTTGTTTTGATGTAAGATCTCGAAATTGCATTGCATTGCAAATTTCATGAAGCTTTTTTGGTAGCTAGTTATTTTCTCTTCAGCCAGTGTGCAAAGGCTATTGTTCCTTTGGTGTACCAGGGCTCTCTGCTACTAATTGTGTTGGGTATGATGTAGAATGGAAGAGAAGACAAAGATGCTTAATTTTTATGAGTAAACGCTGAGTTTCTGGTGGTCTTGGTCTGATAGAAATATGCACCTACATTCTTGAAACATTAACTTATTTGTGCTTTATCTCAATGTGTGGAAGGATGTTTGTAACCTGTATTGAACTTCTTAATGCCTGTCTGAGATCTTTAGATTTGTGGCTCTGTGAAGGTATGAGAGAAGAAATATTGCTGTCTGTTCACATAGGAGAGCAAGTTACAATTAATGGCATTTTAAAGTGCTTTTTGGACCTGTGGATTCCAAAAATGTAAACAAGAAATGTTTATCTTTAACTGATGCAGGCATACTGAAGCCAGGGGTTATATGGAAGCCTATTGTGCTTATAATCTAATCATGACCTTTAGGAAGATGCAACTGATACAAATCTACACTAGGGTTTGAGATATAGGACTGCATTAAAAATGAAATTTAATGTCATGTTGTAACTCAATACTTCCTCACTTTTAAACAGTTCTAAGATGGAAGGGGGAGTGCTTGATTTATTATGCCAAAGACCATAGACCATATGTACTCCACTGAACAAAATATAAGGAATGTGATTGCTGCATATCAAAAGAGTATGTGCATATGACTCAAATGTATACCATCTGGAATATTGTTATTTAGTAACAAAAGAATCTGGTTGGAACTACATGTGAGATTTTTAAAACGTTGTTGTAGTTTGCTTTTTTTTATGAGTACCTGCCTTGCCTTTATTTTTTTTTAGAGTTATAAGTTTTTTCCTGAACTTTATTCCTTGAAATATTCTTTTCAGTAGTTCTAAAATCAGAAGGGCTATATGAAGGCCTAAAGACTTATACGTAAAATTTTCTCAATCATATACTGGGTGAGTTGTATTGGCTGGTACTGTATTGGCTGTTGAAATAACTCTTGGCTCTAACCCATTGCTTCCTCTGTGGGCTTCCCTTTGGAGTACTTAGATAACTTTTGTAAGCATCTCACTGTATTACTGTGTTGCTTCTTTTTGTTACGTATTCTAGCAGCACAGACCGGTGTGATATTCCAGACCAAATAAAATAAAAATTTCCATCTCTTCTTATACTTCTTGTTATAATACCAAGCTGATCTGAAAGCTCTCTTATTGTGGAGTCAGTTTTGTTCAAAAGTGGCACAAGGGCTTTTCTTGTTTGTTTTGGGGGTTGTTATTGATCCAGTCAATGGAATAGAGAAGTGTTTACTCTTGGATATCATAAAATACTTAAAAAAACCAAAAAGAAACTAACAAAACCACACCCAAAATGGATGACACTTTCATCTTTCTAAAAAAGAGAATGAATTATTAACATACTCTAGGTGCTTAATGTAAATTGTTGGTTTGCTTAAGGTGTGGCTGCCCCTGAGGAAAGATGGTGTTTTCCAGGGAATTGTTTCAACGGTCTCAACTTGTAAAAAACATTTTTCATCTGAATTGCATGCTTTGTAAATTTGGCAAAAGAACATTACCAGTGGATCTTGTGCATTCATTGCAACCACTGGCTGAAGGACAGCTGCCCAAAACTCATCTTTAAAAAGACTGGGATAATGTTGGTTGGGAAGTGGAAGAATTAAACCAATTGATTTCACCAGCATTATCCTTGAAGGCTGTCTGTTCTACCTAGCATTAAACCAGTAAAGCAGAATCATTCATGTTCCTTATAATTTCTGGTTGAACAATAAACTGAACCTACAGAGGTCATCCTTTTTTTTTTTTTTTTTTTGCTTACCATCAATTCAGACTAAAAAGGACAATTTCATTAATATTCCATTCTCTCTCCCCCTCCCCCCTTTTCTTTCCCTTGTTTTCAGTCACTTCTGAGGTTCTGCCTCTTAACTCAGTAGTGGTGTTCTCTTACCTGTCTTTAGTCAGACATAATGCTCTTGAATGCCTCTGAAACAAAATGAAGCTCCAAACCTCAAGAAAGAAAGAAACAAAAAAAAAAAGAATCCTTAAAAGACACCTAAAAATATGTAACACTTCTTTTATTCCTGTTCCTATGAGATAGAGAGTAATTATTTCTTCTAAATTCTACCCAGATAAATAGTTCTCTTATGAGCAATTGAAGGAAGTTACTTTCCATGTATTTACTGAATACTTTTGGGTTTTTTTGTTGTGGTGGTGGTGTTTGTTTTTTGGGTTTTTTGGTTGGGTTTTTTTGTTTTTTTTTTTTTTTTTTTTGCAACATCAGAAAACTTATGGATAATGGTAATATAGTTGATGCTGGATTTAATTGGTACTTGGGCTACAAAGCCTTCCTAGGAGTTTGCTTTCCAAACCTGTTATACATAAGGAGAAGCTCCATTAATGCAGTAAAAACTGGTTACAACAGAAAGAACAAAGAATAGGAGAAATCATTAGTTTTCAAACAAGAAGAGAGTCATGAGTAGGTAGAGGTAGGGATCTGTGTTGTTCAGCATATCTAGACATGACTAGAAAGGCACGTAAATAGTGAGGATACCACATTCACTGTAGTAATTTCTAAAGCTAACTGCAAAAGGTTGGAGAAGATATGACCCTGAACGACAAGTTGATGAAACAGCAAAATGTGAGGTAGCCTACACCTAGAAAGACCAACAAAACTGCATCTAGTTTATTACCGAGCTTTATATTATATGACTGAGGAAGACATCTTTTCAACTAGTTTGCCAATATTAACTTGAAGCTTGGTGACAGTTGAGAAAGCTAACAGTGTTAGGAATTACAGTGTATGAAATTATGAATTATAGTGTATGAAATGGTGTATCAGTTTGGGCTGCCATGTCATCCCACCTCAAAAAGAAAAAAAGAAGCTTAAAGTAGAAAAGGACAAAGTAATTGAAGTATGGAGTTCCTTTCATGTGAGAAGAAACTGCATATAAGAGATTCAGATTGGCCAAGAGCCATCTGAGAAGGAATATGATAGTCCTGTACAATCACACATGGAAAGATGACTGCAAAGTGATTGTTCATGTTTCCTTGGAATGGATTAATTTGTGAATTTGTAGTTGCTTACATAGCTCATGTAAGCCATTGCTTAGTTGCAACCTCTGACACAAAAAGTCTCTAAGTCATTAAATGTGTTGAAGCTTTGCCAGGCAAAAGGAGTATTCTTGTCCCTAAATGTTCAGAGCTAGATAGCATTTGAAAATAGAGTATTCAGCTACATCAGGTTTTGTTTGATATAGTACAACGATTTGTATTGTTATGGTTAAAGATAGAAAAAAAACCCTGCACTGAGAACTGGGTTGAGAAAGCAAAGACATTTAGATATCACAAATGATTTCACGTTTACTAAATTTTTGCTTCTGAACATAAAAAAGATTAAGAGATTGAGTGGGCCACTGTCTCTGGAAATCTGTTCCAAATGTATCTGAGGTTTAACACCCACAAATAAAGATACTTGAAGTTCCTAGGGCAGGGTTGTCATTGGAGCGTTGGAGTAGACACATCACAGCTTTGAAAAGAACAGAACAGAATGCTTCTCGGAGTAACTGTAGATGTGCCACCTGCAAAGGGCCATATGTTGCGTCTTTTACTCTGTACTGGGTTGAGACCCAGGACTAACTTTTCTTCTGATACTGGGAAAATTGCACTTCTAGAAGATTCTAGTGTCTGAATTAATGAGAATTTTTACTTTATGGCCAGCCAGGCTCTGTGAGATTCAAGGTCTCACTGGCCAACAGGAGTGCCAGGTGCAGGGACAGGGGGGAGCAAGGCCTGGGCATTTGACCCAAGCTGGCCAACAGGATTGTTTCATACCATGAACATCACATTCAGTATAAATTAAAGTTTGCTGCATAGCTGGTTCTCCCTTGATGGTGGTGGTCCCTTGCTCTGGTGCTGGACCCATGAGGCCTTCCTTTTCCCCCCGAAGCCATTGCACTTGCAGTGTCTGACATTTGCTGTCCACAGCTGGGAGTGCACAGCTGCCTGCTGATAGAATTGGCTGAGTATAATTCTTGTAAATCTTATATCAGTTTCAGGTTTAATACTGGTTCTTTAGTATTATTGTTTATTTACTCTTGTTCTATTAAATCTGTTTACATTTCAACCCTCACGTTTCTTTGTGTTCCCTGATTTACCCTTTCCTGGGTGGGGAGGGGTCATCGGGTGATAGAGCAATTGTCTGAACAACAATAAATTGTTACGGGTTTTCTCAAATGATAACATACTCATACTGGTGAATTGCTGATCATACCTGATTCATTTGAGATGGATTAATTGAGAGTTTTAAGGCAAATAAATAGTGCAGTGGAATGCTGCCAGAAAAAAAAAATAATTCACATCAGCGTATAAAAGTAACTAATAAAACAGTGTAGCAGAGATCAATTAAAGTATAAAGTCATTTTAGATGTTTTGGATGGAAAAACATTTTGGAAGGACAAATGGACAAGATAAACCTGGCAAACACTGAGAACGGAAAGTGCCATCTGGAAACAAAAAATATAGACATAAATTTTATAGCATAAGAGGGATAACAAATGTCTTCTAAGGCATGAATCTGGTAATGAAGATGACAGCATGCAACCAATAGCCCACATCTCTTTTGTACGTTTCCATTAGAGGTTCTAAAGTTACTGTAGCTCTGTTCTTTTCCCTTTGCGTGAGATGTTTCCTTATTGCTTTAAATGTAGTGAGAGCTCAATCCAGAAGACAAGATCTAGTTAACTTTTCAACTTGTAATAGTTGAACGTGCTCTCTCTTTTGTTTCTGTATTTTCTGTATTGTTGTATTTCTTCTTTTTAACACAAGGTATTTGATTTTGAAATGATGTTTCATGAATGTTAGTCATCCAGATGCCAATGGAAGTCTGTGAGTTGGGTGCCATGCTACCTTTCTTCCATGGAAGACTGTAGTATGGTGATAGGGGACTGAATTTCACTGTAGTTCATGCTTTTCTTAGCAGTCTTTGCCAGGCACTGAAAAATAAGGAGTTCTGCATACCGTAATTGAATTGATAATTCATGAGAATGTCAAAAAGGGTGATGTGTAACAGAAGTAGTGTAAACTTAAAAATGGATATTTTTAAATGACGGATGACAATAACAGAAGATGAAAAGATCAAGTATGGACCCAAAAAAGGCAAGAGAAGAGAGTAAGAGTATTGGGAAGAAAGAATATAACAGAGGAATAAAGATCATAATAAGGTATCCCAGCATAACAAGTAAGAAGCCATTTGTATTTTTCTCTTGTCTTCCTTCAACCCAGTTTTCATCCATTCAGCCTTTTCCCCTGTGTTTCTTCCTCTTTGCCCACCCCCCTGCTCTATCACTGCCATTATTTTGTTCATATTAATTATCTAGAACATCCATATAACAAATCCCTTGCTTCCAGAACGCGCAAATGCATCTCTGCAATACCTGCATGTCTTTTTATGATTTAATAGAATTCTTAAGATTAGTTTAAATTTAGTGAGAAAGATGACTAGGGACAATAGATTGTCAGATCCTTTCTCTGGTAATTGAACTCATGATCTTTACCTTCAAAATACAAAAAGTTAAAAGGGAGCTAAAAAACCCAGCTTCATAACTTGAATTGTTGGGAAGAGCTCATCTGCAGAAGGGGTAATCTCTGCTACAAAGAGTTTTTCATTCATGTTTGTGCAGACTTGGACAGCAGAGGTTAAAAAAAAAAAAA
>VZRU01011224.1:79175-108862 GCA_013398155.1 Pedionomus torquatus
AAAAAAAAAAGTACCTACTCAGCGTAATTCAGATTTCTCTACATGTATTGGGTCATCACTCTCAATACTGTAAAATGCATTGTTGCCTCTTGAGTGCCTTGGGAATTTTATTTTTTTATCATCTTCCAAACAAAAGATGTGATCATCATGGGTGAGAGGGAAGGAATGATAAAAGAAAATCTACTCAAAGTAGATAATAGTGAAGATTACATCTCCACAGACTAATAGGATTTAGCTAAGAATCTGAATAGAATGCAGTCAAAATAATGTTAAAAATCTAAGCTTTTCTATTGTTTTCTAACAAGGAGTAAAAAACTTGTTCTTGTAAAATGGGATGTAAATACTGATCACTCTGATGTTTTTCTACTGCTTTCTTCAAGGACCTTCTTAGTACTGAAAATGTTTTAGCCTGCATCAAAATGCATAGATAAAACTTTAGTCCTTAAACATATCTTTATTTTCCATCACTTCCCTTCCCTGAACTGTAATGACAGGTAAGAAATGCTAACTGAATTATTTTCCTTACAGAACACTTTAATGCAAGATAGGTGGCAGCTGTATTTACAAGGTTATATGGTTAATATGGCCTCAGCAACGGTTGAAATTGTGTCTTATTACAGTAGTGTAGTTGGGGGCCATTCATATTGTAACCTGCAATACATACAAATTTTAAGAAATTATTTTTTCCATTATCTAGAGTGAAACAGAAGTGAAATAGTTTGCATAGCATGACATAGCAGATCAGTATCAGGACAAGGATAAAATCAGACATCTAGTTTTAATGACCTGCACAGTAGATTGTACTGCCTGAAGCTTAAACACCTAAAGTAGAACTTTCAAAAACACCACTGTGATTTAAGAGGACAAATTTCATAGATCTTATGTTCCCCTGTAATGTTTAAAAAAAAAAAAAACAAAAAAACTTTAGAGTTTCTATTTTGCAATTTTCTCCTCCACTGTACTGTGACGTTGACAGCATTTCTATGCTCCTATTGTTTCTTTTCCTGTTTTTGTTCCAATTAAATTATAAAAGCAGACTGCTTTTGTATTTGTATAGCACCTTGTATGAAGGGGTCTCCTCTGTATTTTAATACTATACAATAAATCAAAATGACAAAACCAGCCAATTTCTAAACAGCATACACTTGGATTCTTCCAACTTTGTATAAACTTGTGAAAAAAAAACAAAATGAAACAATCCCCGCTTCTAAGGAGACCAGTCCAGAAAGTTATTACCAGAGATGTGGAAGCAAGCATATTTTTCATGTATTAAAGCATCTGGAAGTCTTGCTGTGATGTCAAGCAAAGTTTTAATACTAGTTTTAGTGAAATCAGGGATCGAAGGAGGAGGCTGGGAATTACTGTTGAAGTGCAGTTTTGGTGGTAGGAGAATGTAGTTATAAATTAAACTATTTTAAACATAATCAGAAAACTGTTTGGACCAAACACCTAATGAACTATTAATAGTTACTGTAGTAAAAGGTTTATCAATTATGTGCTGTTACAACTAACTCATTAGGCCTGTGAGACACATCAGTCATCTTTTTTCAAACCTTTGTCACTTAATGTATGTGCTGACAGTAATTAGCAACAGGTACCGCTGGTATTTGTTTACAAAAGCAGTTAGTTGTTTGTTAGTATTTTGTAAACTTCCATGGAAAATGTAACTTACTAATAGTTGTTACTTGGCCCTTGTCTGGATTGATTTCAGGGAAGTTTTGCTTTACATTGAGAAGTCCAAGGCTAAGTCCTGGTTTCTGTCTAAATATACAGGGCTGACAAATTTGTATTTTGTGACCTCAGGCAGAGTTTACAAAGATTAAAGCAAGTTTATATAACACTGTTATTAAAGACTTCAGTGATACATACTTACTGTTGTCAGTTGCTACCAACCATGAAACTGTAACACTGAAGTACAAAGGTAGGAAATAAATTGTGCTGTAGATAAATGTTCCTTGCAGACCAAGCAGGATAATTGTTTTAAGTGATGGAGCTGTACTAGTATCTTCTGTCAATATTTTGCCTTTTAAAGCTTGAATTTTTTCATAGACTGGTTTGTCTAGCAAACTTCCTGTATTACTAAAACTATTTTTTTCTTAAAATGTAAAAGTATACTCTTTTTCACATTCAGATACCTTGAGTTACATTTCTGATTTCCAAATCGGAAATATTCTGATAATTAGGGGCTGGCATTCTGTTGGGCCAGCCTCCTTTAGTGTAACACTGGCAAAATAGATATAAATTGGCCAAAACTTCAGTTAGTTTTCAGAGCGCCTTAGGAGACTGAGGAGGCAGTTTGTTTTTTGAACTTCGTTGGCAGAGTTTACTGCAGCTTCTCTTGGCGCTGTTTATGTATTGTGTTTGAGTATCCGTAGTTTTTACTATTTCTGTGGAGTACCAACTGATGGAAAGGAAGAAGTCATTCTGCCTTTTGGCACGACAGTTGCCTGCCTTCTGTCTTGAATACTGTGTCTTGCTTATTAGTTTAAAAATAACAACTTCAAGCCCTAAGACAAATCATCTACTTTTATGAAGATATTGAAATGTACTTTTAAGGTATTGCAGAGTTTGGATGCTGACGCATGTATGCTTTAGAGCAGTTTGTCCTGCTACCTGCTGTGCTTTCTGCAGGAAAGCCTAGCATAATGATCAGTTGTGGAGGATGATTAATGAAATAGAATAAATTTACATTTACTGCATATGTAAAACTACAGTATGGTCCACAGCATTTGTTACTTCTTGATTTCACTGGATAATAAGCCATTACAAGAATTTTTAGTGTGCTGATTAATAGGTGTCTCACTGTGCCTACTACTGGTCATGCTACTGTTGCACTTCTGTCTTCAGACTACCAAAAGAAAATCCCAGGATTGTAGAATGGTTAGAGTTGGAAAGGACCTTAAAGATCATCCAGTTCCAACCCCCCTGCCCTGGGCAGGGACACCTCCCACTAGACCAGGTTGCTCAAAGCCCCATCCAGCCTGGTCTTGAACACTTCTAGGGATGGGGCAGCCACAGCTTCTCTGGGCAACCTGTTCCACTGCCTCACCACCCTCACAGTGAATAATTTCTTCCTAATATCTAATTTTCAGTTTAAAAATGATACCCCTCATTCTATTGCTACAGTCCCTGACCAAGAGTCCCTCTCCAAAATTATCTCATTTAGTACAAAAGTCCCCGTCTAATGGGAGTGGAAGAGGTTAATCTATTGTGTTCCTTCTCTCAAATCGGTGTGATTCATATTGAGAGGATTTTGCCACCTTAGTGTGCTTCCGAAAGCGCATGTGAAATGTGAGGTGAAGAGAGGAAAGCAGCATGAATACACTGAAGTAAATTGTGAGTTTTCTGGTTATTGTTCGTGTTACCAAAGGTAATTCTGCCCAGGGTATACTCTGACACAGCTCGCTCCTCTGAAAGTTGAGGAGGCAGTGGATGGATACTGGGGCTTGCTGGCTTGGATGCACGCAACCATTAGCTGTTAATACTAAAACCTCTCTGGGGAGAGGACACACAAACAAACTGGAAGACAAACCTATTCTAGTAGTGGGGTGGCCGCTGCCTACCTGGAGCTGCGGAACCGACAGCTCCGATGAGCCAAAAGCACGTCTTCGGTTTCACCCTCCCAGGCAAACGGATGACCTGTACGATAACGGGCTGCGCTCCCCAGCCAAGCAGCGGAGCGCACGGCAACCGGCGGCGGCGGCTGCCGCTGCTTCCTACCGAGACGGGGCCGTGTGTGCAGCCGGCTGCAGAAATAGCCGCCGTCCCCGCCCTCCCGCCTCGACTTGCAGCGCGGCGGAGGGGCCCCGCCGCCCCGGTGGGTGAGTGTGTGCGAGGAGCAGGTGGGCCCCGCCGTAACCCCGCCCCGCGCCGGTCCCCGCCGGCCCATACGGTGATGGCAGCAACCTCCCTGCCAGAGCGGGCTCTTTATTGGAGGAGGGGGCTGTCAATCGGCGGCCGAGCAAGCCCCACTCTCCGGCGAGCTGCTCCCGAGGTCTGCTTCTGGAGCCGTGGCTGGTTGCGATGGGGAGCGGCGGCGGAGGGAACAAAGTTTGCGACCCTTAAGCCGTGGGCGGCTGGCGGCCGCGGTGCCCCGGCAGGAGCTGGTGCAGAAGAGCGGCGGCAGCCGGCGCGCCTTGCTGCTCTCCTGTCGGCGCTGCTATCGCAAAGTTTCAGCTATTTTAATGTACTAAAATCCAGGATTCTAATTGTCAGCCCTCCCCACCCCCACCTCTCCTTCTAGGTAGGCGACAAATATTTTTATTCTGTGGATCAGAGAACTTTTTGCATGGAAAATTACTGACTTCTGAGTGGTCTCCGTTTCGGGGAAAGGGGGGAAAGGATTTCTTTTCATCGCAGTTTATTTTTGTTTTCTGGATCGCAGGATTTTTGGAGCTATATGGAGGGATCTCAGGATGGTGTGCACCAGGAAAACCAAAACTTTAGTGTCCACTTGCGTGATTTTGAGTGGAATGACTAACATCGTCTGCCTGCTGTACGTGGGCTGGGTCACCAACTACATTGCCAGTGTTTATGTGAAAGTGCAGGAGCCGATCTCAGAAAAAAAGTTAGAGGAAGACAAAGGGGACACTTTAAGGATTATAGAAAGGCTGGACCATTTGGAGAATGTCATCAAGCAGCACATCCAAGGTACCACCTTACCCCCGGCTTGCTTCCCGCTTCCTCCCTCCCCTCCCCAGCCTCCATCCCCTCCTGCCGCGTTTGGTGTCCGTGCGTGTGTCATTCCTGTGGTACTGGGGAGAGCCGTTCCTCAGCCCGGAAGAGCCAGGGGCTGCGCGGAGGCTGCGGTGCGTGTNTGGGCCCGAGCACCCGGGCGCTGGGCAGCGGCGGCTGGGCCGGGCTGGGCTCGGCCTGGAGCTGTAATTAACCTGACCTCGGCTCCGCGCCTCTGTCTCGCTGAAGTAGGGGGTCCGCGGGGAGGACTCGGCGCGCAGGGCGGCGGAGCAGCTTCCCATCTTGCTGATGTCGCCGTTGTTTCGTATTCGTTATTTTTCTTTTCCAAAATGGGTTGCTGTGGGGGGAATTTTTGTTCTCCTCCCGCCCATAAACCTGACTCTGCTAATCCCTGCTGAGTGTGCCCGGGTGTGCCCAAGGTTTTCCCTTAGTGCTGCTGTGGTGCTGGGAGCCACTTGGGATCATAACTGGGGCAATCTCTCATCTGTGTAATGCTTTTTTTAATTTGATCTCCTTTTAATGGGAACTCTGGGAAAAGGGTTGAAGCGGGCAAACAGTGGGGGAGAATACGATTATTTCTCATGAGTTTAGAATTTTACATGACTTTGCTTTGCTTTAGTGTCTTGTTTGTATTTTCATCATCTGCGTGGCATCGTACAGTCACTCCCTTGATCTGCTAAGTGGGTTGGATAGGAAGGAGGCTGAAGGTGGGAGTAGGTGAGAGCTCTTCCAAAACCTGGACGGATCACCTTTCTCTGCTTCTGCATAACCTCTACCAAATGTCCAAATCCCAGTTCTAGTCTCTCCTAAATCTGAAAAGGGACAGTAAACCATCTGGTAAATAATACTTACCATCAGTGTGCAAAATCTTGCTTGCTTCCAGGCAGTTTTGGCCAACTGGTCTTCTGGAAATGTGAAGAAAGGTGGAACAGGCAGGATGGCTAATTCCGCATGAATTGAGCTTCCCCTGCTTGTCAGTACTCCTCAATTTGCAGTTCTGTTAAAGCTTTGTTGTGACTTGTATAATTTTTTTTTTTTTTTAAATACAACGCACCAGTTTTTGTATGCTTTCATTTCTCAATCTTGTCGTCTTGGGTAAATTAGTAAAACACAATTATTATTTTTTTTTCTGCAGGGTGAGTTATAGCAGCTCCTGCAAGTTTTAAGTTCTCTCAAGCAGTTATCAAGTTTTTCTTGATTCCTGAAATGGATTTTAAAAAAGAAATATATTATTTTCTCTGTGCCAGTGGAGTGCACTGTGGAAGCATGTATGATGCAGAGATTTTTCAAAAGGCACTACTAAGAGATAGACATGTGAAGTTAATTGAATTTTATTATGAGGTTGGAGCGTAACTCCTTCAGGTTTGTTGTTTTCCTTGAAAAGAAGCAAGAGTATTGGAGCTACACACCAACAGTGTCCATATTGGCACATTCCTCTGGTCAGTAGTTCTTCTCAGTAGTAAAGAAAGGTATACTTACAATGGGGAAGAGCATAGCATGGATTGGAGCATAACCTTTTGTTGTGAGTTTTTGTGACAAAAGCTCCTTTATATATAAACCAAACAAGAACATATTTTCCTTAAATAGTATTTGTACAAAATTTGAAGAGAGTCTTCTAAAAATAATTAAGTCAGTAGTTTTGTAGTAAGTACTAAAATATATTTAGAGGGGAAAAAATAAAGGTTATAAAGTTCTTATATCCTGTTGAAACCACTTTGTTCTTTAAGATAAATAAATAAATAAAAACAAGCACAGATCACTATCCTTAAGTGGATTCTCTGTGCTTTTATTTGCAAAATTATAATAACTGGGATTCACAAGGAATTCTTGTGGCAGAGATTGCAGAGTAAGATGTTATTTTAATCAGATTTTGCTTAACACTGTGGGGTGCTGTGAACTCTGGCTCATGGTTCAAAACTCACCGTAGTCATTGGAAGGAATATCCCAGGTGTGACTGGGTTTTGGATGACCTTGAAGGTCAGCTTTAAGAAAGTGTAAGCTTGAGATTCATTGTCATAAATTGGGTAAACCAGCTGCCTTAATAGTTTCGGACAAGTTTATAAGGGTTATCTAAAAGGGTTTGCTATTAAACTTTTCCTTGGACCACTTCTTTTTTTTTTATGTTGGAGTGAAGTGTCAATAGCTCAGATGTTCTGTAGCGCTGAGCAGGCGTGAAATTAGCGTGGGTAATAGAATTGCATTCCATAGGATATCCTGCACATACCAGAGAGCTTTAACTGCTGCACTTTACACATGGGGTTAGGGTAATATTTCATTTTAATTTGTTTTCTGATTGAATTGTTTAATTAGATGCCACCTGGGCATTTCTTTAGCAGATAAATTGTAGTCTTGTAATATTTTACTAAGTGTCCTGGAAATGAGAAGGAACAAGACATGCCTTCATATAAAACACTTTTAAATGTATGTGTTTTTAAAGACATTTTCATGGCAAGAACAGTATCAGACTGAAAAGAGATTTCCAGATAAGAGAAGTTCAGAGAGAATGAAAGCATGCGTGTGTCCTATTTGGAAACGCTAGTATTGGAAGGAGAAATATGGGTACTGATATTGGCCAAGAGTGGAAAAGTTTGAATGCGCAATTATGTACCTGCCATGTTGCACATCTTACACCACTGTGTATCCATCTGCACTTCTGCAAATATTGAAGGATAATAATTTCTTTGTACGCATTTTCTGGGTGCTGGAAATGCTTCCCTGCTTCCTTCTTTCCTCATTATGCACTAATTTATGTTGTGTAGCCTGTGGGCACGCTGTGCCGGAGTCATGCATCTGTATACTGACTTCTGTGGTAGGCAGCCTGGGGCAGGACTGGCAGCACTGAAGTCTAGCTAGGCAATAGGGACCACAGAAATATTTTGTGGAGTAGAAGCACGGTGCTGGAACTGGAGCTTTAGCATGGGAATCGTGAATTCTTGGCTTGTGGCCTGCCACAGTTTACAAAATGGTTTTGGTTAAATTGCTTTACCTTTTTCCAGTGCTGATGAACTGCATGCTTTTCTCTGGCAGTGTGATGTGGTGATTGTGGTGTGAATGCTACCTGGATTCTTCCCCTAACCTCCACCCCCCAGGCCCCCAGCTGCCAGTCATTAGTAGGAAGCACACCTTTTATGCTAGCAAACAACCCTCTGGGAGAAACTTTTAGTTTCCACTTCCTTTTTGCAAACAAGATGGTATGGTTTTTTTAGATTAGTTTTGGGTGGTTTTATGTGTGTGAAAGAAATTGAGGAAAAGACAAGATGGATAGTTTTATGCAGAATGCAGATCTTTTTTATGTCTAACAAAGGTGTGCGACACGTATAAACTGGGACTATTGAGATTTATTATCAGAAAGCATACTTTAAAGGACTAAGGTTTATGAATATTGTGTTAAATGAGGTGTCTGTGTCAGCCTAGGGTTTGAAATCCATTTTACTCAATTTTATTTGAAAACAGTATGCTCTGTTGAGTTCACAAGGAATACACTGGTTCAGGAAAACCCCAAATGCTCTCATTGTATTAAAATCAATACAAGAGTGCTCCAGACAAATCACAACACATCATTCATCTTAATAATACATCATGTGTTGGTTCTGTTGCTAAAAACCTGCCCTATGTTTCACATGCAGTTGGAAGGTCCTGTGAGGAGGCAGACTGCTTTTAACCAGCTTGGTTCATAACAATGACAAGAGGAAAAATACTAGCAAGTTTTTTTGCAGCCTGTGATAAGTGATCATAAATGATGAGTTGAACCTTTCTCTTGAAAAGCTGTGCTATCCTGTTGTTTTACTGTTGTTTTGGTATTTTTCAGCCTTTAATGTTTTCTTAGCTTTCCTAGTTTCAATCAGGTGATATTTGCATTCAAGCTTTATTTTAAGAGATTATGAACTATGAAGTCTACAAAATAAACTTGCTTCCTTGTCCTCTCTGTCCCTGCACCTCTCACCTTGGGACCTAAACAGAATTAATAAGTTGTGTGGAATTAATACATGGAGTAGTTCTAAGTTAATTTGTAAACACACAGTTCATTTCTAAACCAGCTGAATTGTTAGTTAAGATCAGTGGATGATACCAAAACATCTATGTTGTATGAGGACTTTGGTCTCTCATCTTTGCAAGCTGCTGCATCTGTTACCGTTACTGGAATACCAAGCACTGCGTGGAGTTATTTGGGAAAGTTTGTAAGAGAGGAGATGCATGTGTTATCTCTCAATCTACCTGCTGCTTAGAATGATTTGCTCTGTGAATTTATTTCAGCTACTGTTATTTATCCCATAGTTGGATATCTAATCACCCTTTGTGGTCAGTTTGGGGAGGGAGAGGTCTCCGGTGTGGGATTTGTTCCCTGTGTCCTGGACAGGTGATAGGGTTGAATGATTTGCTTTCAGAAATTGCATATTTTGAGTTTGGAAACTAGGCCAACCCAGATCCTTAATTTTAGCCATCTAAAGGTTTGGGTAAGTAAACCCCATGTTTGATATCTACCCTTCATTTATTTCTTGATCTCCAACATGAGGAAGAATGTAGTGTATAAAGCTCTGGTTTGTGATAGCTATCCTTTGAACTTGGCTAGCTAGTTGGGTTCTGTAAAGTCAGGCTCACTAGGATTCGCATGGCCACTCCACTGTATCTCTTATTCTTGTGTTGCTTTGCTTTTGGGAATAATTAATTGCTAAATCCCCCCAGTTTATTTCCCTAAAGCCCAAAAGCAATTAGGCATGTTTATCACTCATTGCAGTGTATTTATCCTGAGAAACAAATCAGCAGTAGGCAGTAGTCCTGGGAACACAGCTCTTGCTCCACTGCAGAGGGCCCTGTGTTCGCAGTCTCTATACAAGCAAAGAGACTTGCTGTCCCAAAGCAACTAATTGCAAGAGAAGGAACTACTTGGATATGTAAGACACGCAGGATTAATCCCAGTATCTTTTTCTTTTGAGGCTGTGACTTCTCAAGTCATTCTAGATCACTGCATGTCAGTGTGGATTAATTTGAATTTACCTTTCATGTTCTTCCATGCTTAGGAATGGGTGCACTAAAGAAAACCTTAATATATTGATTTCAGTGAGAAGACTCTGACTCTTAAATAAGTGAATTTTCAGTCATTGCTGGAGGTTCTGGTATTTCAAGGACCGTCTACTGGTAGACTTAATGATATTGGCTATGTTCTCTTCTAATTATAGTCTTTCTTGATGGCACTACCACAAAGGATTTATTTTGCCATGGTTAGGATGTGGCAGCCAAAACTGAGAAGTGATAGTCTGGTCATACAAAGATATTTTATTGCTGGAGATTGAATGATTCCTTTAATGATCAAAGTTTTTCAGAATGATTTTTTTTTTTTTTTTCCTGATTGCCAGCTAGATTGCTTTATTTCAGGTTTATACAATGTGAATAGCATGGCAGTGACTTTTTTTAAATTGTCTCTTGAGTTAGAAACAAGAAAAGTTTTATTTGGCTACAAAGTGAGAGTGAATGGTAGCTTTGTAAGTTGCTTTGTAGTTGGGAAGGGAATTGACCTGGATTCTGTTTTCTTCAGTCTAGACAATTTCTGTAGTTCACATGAAAGTCTTCAACAAAAGGTTAAAAAATGAATTGGGAGCAGAGGCTGGAAACTGTGACTTCTGTGCCTTCCCCAAGCTCTTTTATTGCTAAGCTGGAGAATTTTGCTTTTTCTCTCTGAAAAAGTTCATTTTTGTTGACGTTTGTTATCTCTGTGTAATGGCACAGCTTCAGTGGAAAGAGCGGGTTGTGTACTACAATCTCTGAGCAGATGATTTATGGGCTGTGTGGAGATGGAGATAGGTATTCTGCTTAAGGTTCTGGGCTCAGCTCAGTGCTTCATTTATGCTGGCTAGGTGTCACTTTGGAAAGTGTTACTCAGGTTGACACGAGCAGCCTGCAGCTTTGCAGAGATTCAAACTTGGGTCTTTTCACTTTCTGCTAGGCTGTTGTGCTCATGTACTAATGAATGATTTTATCTACATGAACAAAAGAGAAATTCATATGAAAAGAAACACAAAGCAAGACCTACACACAGGTGCTGGGAATTGTGTATTATGAGTGAGATCAGTTTGGTCCGGGTGTTGTGCTCTCATGGAAGTATCTGCCTTAGCACTCCAATGTGAAAACCATTCTTCCTCTTGGGGATACTGTGGCCTGGGCTTGATTGTGATCTGACAATTAAGTGTTGTGCATACAAGGGCAGGCAAAGAGAGCAGCAGGAGGTGTAACTTTGCTTAGGGCCCAGTGCTCAAAAGACCCTTGTGCTGACTCCAGGGCAAGAAGGTGGAAGTTCTTGCCTGTCTCTGTCTAATGCTGCTTCCTTGCCTGTGACAAACCACAGAAGCAGTTCAATTGAATTTTGTGTTCAGAACACAAAATTTCAAGATCCTTCTGTTCAAAACACTGTGTTTGAACAGAAGGATCTTGTAATCCACGTTACACTATGAAAGCATGCATAAGCTGCAGTATAATGTGATAAACTAGTCTTGTCTATCTGAATGTTAGAGACACAGTATGTAAAGAAAATCTTTAGACCAGATCTTGACAGTGGAAACAGTTGTGAAGACGGCTTAGCTGCCTTCCTGAGGACCATAGGGAACCCTTGGTTGCCACTGGAACAGCCCAGGAACTTGATCATCAGCTTTTAATGTGTGGAGTGTGACAAGAAACGTAATGGGACATGAATTATCTTTAGCTGATTAATCTATGTCCTCATTTATTGCATCCATAAGATTTACGCTGTTTGCTACACTTGGACCAGAGATTAGAGACTGGACTTAGTACAGCATGCTGTGGTGTTTTGGGATTGCCCCTGAGTCTAGAGTAGATATTGCGTGACTGGTGATAATAATTGAAGTGATTTATTGGTCCACAACTAGTAAAACTACTTCTTTAATGAAATTAAATTTCTGTTTAATGCAAAAGTGAAAACTGACTTCTTATCTTGTCATGCCTCCCCTGAGATGAATTCTTTTTCATTTGACTGCTATGTTATATTCCTTTTAATTACACCCCACCCACCTCCTCCTTTTTTTTTTTTTTTCTTAAAAATATCTTCTAGTCTTTCTGGTTTTGTTCACTAAGCCATATTATGGGCAGAATTTAATACATCATTCAACAGATGGTGGAAATTCTGTCTGTATTGTCCTTGGGCTTTAGAAACTTCTGGGCTTCAAAAGGTAACAGGCTTTTTGGTGGGACAGTGTGGCAAATATGCTGAGTAGTCACTGAAATTGCCAGGTACCAGAAACCTGATGTTCTTTGTGCTGTTGTTACCATTAAATCTATTTTGACTACAGTTGTGCCCTGCGGATGTGTTCTTCATGTAACAACATTGTTTCCGTTTTCTTCATAAATTTTCTCTGCTCAGCTGGTGTTTTGTAACCAAGGTGCTACTTTTAACTTGATATCCTGAGTTTCCTGAGGCAAAGGCAAAGATCCTTAGGAGCCAAAGTTATGGCTGTAATTATTACAGCTCTCCAGCACCTCCTCTACTCAGCTTTGAAAATGAAAAAGAATATTCTTACTTTTTTTTTTCAATTATTTTTTTTTATCATGGAGATGGAAGTTCCAATTGGCTAGCTTGAAATTCTCTGCCTTTAAAATGCCAGAATGTGTCTTCTGAAGTCCGTAGTGGATTCTTACTATATTCTCTACTTAAGTATATAGCTTTTTTTCTTTATTGTATTTGTGACAGTAACACTGTGGTAGCTAGCTGAAATCTCAGTTACCGTGTGATCAGTGCTGTACAAATATGTAGTGGAGCTCTTGACTTGGAGATCTTTGTCTCCATGGATAAGACCTGCAGGAGCTGGGCAGAGGAGAGGAGGGAAGATAATTGATATGGCCAAATTTATACAGACTGTTGCTGGCAGGTTTGACTCACTGCCAGAGTTGCTCAGACGAATCAGACAGAAGGTCTTCTCTTCTCCCATTAATAACAGCCCAGAGAGAGTGTGCAGTAGGCAAACGTTGCACTGTCATATAGTAGCCATGTCTGCTCTGCCACTGTAAATCTGGGCCTCACTGATAGGAATTTGAGGCTGACATGAGCTCTGAAGTATGAAATTAGATATCCTTTCCAACATGCATGTTGTAATTAGCACATCTTAAATACCCCATAATTGCCTAATTTTCTACTTATGTCTTGAAAATTTGTGATCTCAGGGACTGTGTCAGTAAAGTTGGTGGGGATGTGGAAATCCTATTAAAGCTTTGGTTTTGCCATTTCCGATTTCCTAAGTCAAGGTCCTTATTTTAAATGTGAATGTTTGAATTTTCCTTTTATTAGTGCTGTCACAGGTGATCTCTGAGAAAAGAGGATTTTCATAAGCAGCTTTGTGAAGAAAGTAAGAAAAAGAGATAGTATTTCTGATTTTTTTTTTTAATTCATGGATCAATGAATAGTCTAGTCTTCATTTTAGGGAGATGTTACAGATTTTTAGGCTGTGTTACTTGACCATATATAATCTGGATCTAGCTAGAGATCCGTTTCATGAATCTTCCAACTAATACAGGGAATTATCTGTCCCTGCTTTCATAGTGGATTCAAATTCCTTTGAAGCTTTTCTTTCTGCATCGAGTCATTACTTGCCAAAGGCTTTGCAGGAAGGTTTGGCATGCTGTAGGTAAGAGAAAAACTGTCAGATAAACTTTTCCAGCACAGCAGATTCAGTGAGCCTGTACTCATCCATTACAGGATTATCACTGCAATAAAGTTATGGTTAGAGAAAATATCTTTTGGGATTTCTCTGTGCACAGAATAAATATGGCTTGCAGAAGAGAGCACAGCTTAGTTTTTAAAATAACTTTGTTCTATTTCTTTGTTTTTCTCTGTGGTATTTATAATTTTACCAGCTGTATATTACATGATCACAGGAGGCCAACATTTCCCTCTTCTGCTTGCGCTAACAGGAAAATTTTAAGTTGCTCAAGTGAAGGGTGGGAGAGTAGTATGTTGTAATTTGTGTGGTATTTCTGATTAGAGGATGTGTTAACAGGTTGGAGGATGAAGGAGGGACAGGGAGGAGAGAAGTACAGAAGAAGCTAAAGGCTGCATAACAGTACCCAAATATTTTATCCTTTTTTAGTTAATATGAAACTGCAGTTATTGAGTGGAAAATGTTGAGTTTCCACTAGTGTTACTGAAATTGGTGAAAGTAGGGCTATTGAGTTTCCATGGGGTGTAAAGAAACAATGCACTTTTCTGATTCTATTATGAAAGCCTTTTACTTTCTTGTTCTCGAAACAAGTTTCACATATAGTAGATTATTACAAATACTTGCTTATGTTAATTAAAACAAAATCTAGCAAAAAATGCAAGACTTAAATCTCTCTGATATAGTTTTTATAGACCTTTTAAAACATGTAGTATCTTTTCTCAAAGTAAGAAATATTCAGCTTGCATACAGGCAGAATATCATAAACAAGATTCTGGTCTTGACACCAAAATTGTATTGCTATTGGTCTCCAGTATTACAATCACGTATTGTTGTTTTGATCCTGTTTTTTCAAGAGGCAATAGAGTTAGTGCTCTGTGATTTTTACAATATGATTTCAGCCATAAAGGATTATGATATTCTTAAACTTATATGTAATTGAATGAGATATTTTAAGCTTGTGCTTAGCTAATATTTTCACATGGTTGTAAAGACAAGTAAATTCAAAATTAATTTTAAACTGTTAGACATAAAACAAGCACATCAACAATAAAATGTCCCTGCAAGTTTCAAAATGATGCATATAGCCATACGTAATGCCAGGAAGACTATGCGCTAAAAGAAGCAAAGCCTGAAAAAGTAGTAGCAAAATGATGACAGAAGACTTATGTTTGGAAAGAGCATTGCCACTGGCAGCTTTCTTTTCTCCAAATGCATGTGTTGTCAGAAGAATGCTTTTCGTATAGAAACATTTTCATGTTGTTGATTAATTGTTATAAATGCAAGTGAATATGGAAATATATATGTACAAATATTTAATATATTAAAATATTCTCTATATAATGATAATAATATCTCTTTATAAATGTATGTATGCGTTTTTAATGGTTACGCCAAGGATCCTTATGTTTCGTCTAGAAGGCAGGAAGGATCGTCACTGTTGCCTGATATGGGCTGACATGGAAGAGTTTGTAAACGGTAATAAAAGCACTGAGGCAAAAAGTTGATTAGAGCAAGTTGGGAGCATGTTTGCACAACATCTCAGTATGGTGGCAACAGGAACTGACTCCTGCAGTCTGGAAATGCAAAGAACAGAAGTGTTGCCTGAAGTGTGTTAGGTATCAGGTTTTCGGACAGTTAGTGTTCTCTGCAGTAATTGAGTAATAGCTGGTGGCTAGAGTGAATCCTGCACATTTCATCACTTACTACTGGAGACTGTTCTCAGGATGATTGACTGCTGTAGAAGCAGATATAATACTGGGCCAAAGAGTGAATGGGAAGCCACACCAGTGATTTCTCATTTGGACAAGTAAGCTAATGTAAAGGTTTTTACATTGCAACTTTTACCTCTTGAGAGTAGATTTTCAGTTGTTCAGCAATGGATTCTTTTTTTCATAATTACAAAATAAGTTACCATTGGAGAATTTTTAAGTTTATGAAAGAGTAAAATTTCTTGTCATGAGGAAGACAGAAGACTTGAAACCACGTGAAGGGGAATCTAATGTCATAATGTGTGAAACATTCCTTGACTCCTTGCAGTAACAACGTGTCGATATGTTTTTGTCTGCTTGACAATATATAGGAAATGCCTTTGATTTTGTAAAATTACATGTAATTTCTCAACATTTCTTTTGATTTTATTGATTAAAGCTTTTCTGCTTTGCCTAAAGACATTAAATAGCAAAACATCTGCAAAAAACAGATTGGCATCATTCCTGAAAATTAACATTAAAAAAAAAAGTTTATTCTAAATGTATTTCAAAGAATGTTCCTATTTGTGTTCTGAGATGAAGAGAAAAACCTAAGCTTTTGTTACAGTGTGGCAAAAGGTTGCAGTACCTGGTCAAATACTGGTATTGTCTTCATATTGTGGAGAGATGTTGACTATAACAAAAAAGCACATAAGTACCAGAAGATGTAGTGTATAAGTTTCGTGACAGATTCTGTCCCATGTGACTTTGTGTGTTTACCACCTGTATCAGTTATGCAGGAATTGATGGATAATCAGCCATTCCGCCCAAAGTGTTTTGTGTGGTTGCCAGCAATGAAAGATGCTGATCACAGTTGCTAGCTTTATGGATATAAGTGTAGATTATAGAGTAATCCTCATCCTCCGAAGTTTCGTTAATATAATTAGGTGGTAAATATAAAACTAGTATGATCATGGAGAGTGGTATTTATTTATTTATTTATTTATTATTATGCCTTTGCTATTATCTTTGTGTGAGTAGCTTTTAGACTGTGTCTATGCTGAAGTTGTGCTTATAGGAATAGGAGCTCCCAGGATGTTTGCAGTGTTGGGACAAAAACAAGGAGTAGGTTTCTTGACAGATTAAGACAAAGAGTTTGTGCATTTAATCTAGCTTTTGTGGCTGGTTTTGCCAGTAAGAATGCCTTGTAACTTCCATAAAAAGTTGATTAGTTGCCTTAGGGAAAGAAGGTACAGGGAGGAAGGATTGCTCAATACTGTGTGTGTCAGCACAGATTCAGTGGAAGATAATGCTGGATATTTGCTTCTTCAGCAATTGGATTATAATTTTAACTGTCCAGGTGCAACAAACTTTAAATAGTAAAGCCATCTGTGCTTTACTACTGCTTTCACCTACTGCACACTTGTACCCTTTCTGCTACTAAAAAGACATGAGGTCTTTATGTGGAAGTGAGAACAAACTAGTCCTAGTTGGAGCTGTTCTGTCTTGAGATTTTTTTTCGCTTTACATTTAAAACCTTAATTGATGGATATTAAATTATTATTTTGGATTACATTCTTTCCACATAACAAAGAGTCCCTGGACTGAGTTCTCAGCCTGCATGAATGTACCTGTTGTTCTTGCTCTGAATTCTTTCCTGTGCTAGACTATGCCATAAATTGGTAAGTGCCATGCTGCAGTAATTTGTATATCTGAGGTATTGTGGGGCTTGGAAGTGAGTGGGATGATCTGTGCAGAACAGTATAAAACGGAATAACTCATTTCCTCTGTTCCCTCTCTGCTGCCTCAGAATTCTGCTCTGTGTACCCAGGGGCCAGGTTGGGATCAAGATCACTTTGTTCCCTCAGGTTCTTGGAGTTACTTTTCTTCTATCACCTTATCTGGGTCTGAAGCATAAAGAAGGGGATAGGAAAGAAGAATCAAAATATCCACAAGTATAAAAGACAATGTAATTATTAAAGCGGTATGTAAAATACTGTGTCAAATTACAGGCAATGGTGAATATTTAGCAGTGGACTCTCTACTGTCTGTCTGTTTTTACAACTTGTGCTTAGACTTCTAACTAGCCAGGCTGTTCTTGCATGTCAGTGTGAAGCCATGTAATTGTGTACTGTTTTTACAGTCAACATGGTACAGAGAATCTAAGAGTTTTAGCCACAATGACAAATTGTGACAGTGCACGGTATGATGAAAAAAAACCAAAACAACAACCCAAAACAATATAGGATGTAACTGCTTAGCTTTACTACATTAAGCTAATAAAAACCAGCATATTTTTACTTTAAAAATACTAATTTTTAGTGTAATTCTTTTACTCTCAATTTACCGCTTGTGCTCCAAATTTATTAAGATTCACTTGGAATTTACCTTTCTGCTATTTGTTGAGAGCAGATGTTATTTTCTCCTGACTCTTCAACACCTGGAACTGACAAAATTCCCCAAGCTCATTCAATTATCATCCAACAAGCAGGGCTTATTCAAGCAATCTACCTACAGGGGCCAGTTCAACACCAGGTGGAAGAAAAAAATACCCTTTTCACTCAATTAAAAATAAACTCAGGAGAAATCCAACTCACTTCATCAGAATGAGTAGCTGTATCTTTTTAAATAAAAAAAAAAAAAAAAACAAAAAAAAACAAAAACCAAAAACCCACAACAAAAAAAAGACAAAAAGGCAAGTTTGTGAAGTTGTATTCATGCCCTTTGTTAGTACATCAAGCATATAGAGCTTGATAATTTTCTCCAGACTAAAATTAAAACAATTATAAGCTGTAAGTTTTTGTTGCTTCTTAGGAAGGTAGAAAAACAATAGCTATCTCTTTGTAGGGTGTTTCTTCTTGCTGAAATACACATCTATATAAATATACAGTGCCTGAGTAATTCCTAGTTTACACCAGAGAACAGTGAAAGCAGTGAGACAGGAATTAGACATCTTGAGGTAAACTGATGAGGTATTCACAAAACTCTGGCATAGCTGCTTCCTGAGGCGTGTGTGAACCTCATGAAGTTCAACCAAGCCAAGTGCAAGGACCTGCACCTGGGACATGGCAATCCCAGGCACAAATAAAGGCTGGGCAGAGAATAGCTGTAGAACAGCCATGAGGAGAAGGACTTGGGAGTGATGGTGGATGAAAAGCTCAACGTGAGCCAGCAGTGTGCACTGGCAGCCCAGAAAGCCAGCCACATCCTGGACTGCATCAAAAGAAGTGTGACCAGCAGGTGGCGGAAGGTGATTCTGCCCCCCTACTCTGCACTCCTGAGACCCCACTTGGAGTACTGTGTCCAGCTCTGGAGTGCTCAGCACAGGAAGGACATGGACCTGTTAGGGCAAGTCCAGAGGAGGGCCACAAAGATCATCAGAGGGCTGGAGCACCTATTCTATGAAGGCACGCTGAGAGAGCTGGGCTTGTTCAGCCTGGAGAAGAGAAGGCTCCAGAAAGACCTAATAGCAGCCTTCCAGTACCTAAAGGGAGCCTACAGGAGGAGATGGGGAGGGACTCTTTATGATGGAGTGTAGTGATAGGATGAGGGGAAACAGTTTTAAATGGAAACAGAGGACATTTAGATTAGATATCAGGAAGACATTCTTTCCTGTGAAGGTGGTGAGCACCAGAACAGGTTCCTCAGGGAAGCTGTAGAAACCCCATCTCTGGCCAGGCTGGATGGAGCTTTGGACCTGATCTAGTGGGAGTTGTCTCTGCCCGTGGTGGGGGTGTTGGAACATGATGATCTTTAAGGCTCCTTTTAACTCTAACCATTTGATGATTCTGTATTGTCACAACCCTTCCTTTCCTGCCATGTCTGGGGCCTGCAGTCACCTCAAACAGTGTAACACTGGGAATAGAAGGCTCTGGCTGAAGGAACATACACATTTAAGTTTTGCACTTTTCAGTTCAGACTTCATAAGGGGAAGCCACATGTTGTACTCAAGTGAACAAATGAAATGACAATTGCAGCATTTACCTTTAAGAAACTTGAGACCTGAGCATGGTGATTTGGCTACATAACTTTTCCCAGAACTGTCTGGAATATCTGTTTTCAAGATCTCATGTCTAGAAGTGTTTTTGTTACAACTTGCCTTAGAAGCTTCAAAACCAAAATAGAAACTAAAATGAGTTAAGAGGAGATACAAAGTTGCAGTCAAGCAACTAGAATTTGGATGAAAATTTAAATAGTTGAAAACAGTGCAGCAGTGCCATGTAGCAGGATGTGCTTATGGCCCGCTAAAGAGCATGATGACTTTTATTAATTGCATTTTGCCAAACTCTGCTAATGTCTTTGCTTTTTAGATTGTTGTTTTTACTTCCGTATTAACCCTACTCTTTAAGTATTGTGAACCTCTATTGTAATAAGGATGGAGTTTTCAGCTTATAGATTATGGGAACCTGTGAGTAAAAGTGGTTAGGAAAAGATAAGTACAGTTAGTGGATCTCTCTTACAAATGTGTAGGAGTTCTCCTGCTGTCTGGCTCTTTGGGAAAGGTATTAAAGACGTTTTTGAAGAAAGACTAAGTGGCTGCCAAAAGGTGTGTTCGACTATGTAATCAGCCAAATTTCAATGAGCACTTAAAATGTCAAATAGCGTAAGGGAAAATCCATTTTTCCCCATCAACTTGATCCACTTTACTAAATGTCCTGGTTTAACTCCAACCAGCAATGGAGCCCCACACAGCTGCTCTCTCACAGCTTGCTCCTTCTTGGTGGGATGGGGGAGAGAATTGGAAGAGTAAAAGGGAGAAATCTCATGGGTTGAGGTAAAGGCATTTTAAGAAGTAAATCAGAAGCCATGCATTCAAGCAAAGCAAAACAAGGAATTAATTCACTGCTTCATGTGGGCAGGCAGGTGTTTAGCCATCTCCAGGACAGCAGGCCTTCATCATACATAACAGTTACTTGGGAAAACAAAGGCCATCACTCCAAATGTACCCCTCTTCTTCCTCCACCTTTATATACTGAGCATAACATCACATGGTATGGAGTAGCCCTTTGGTCAGCTGGGGTCAGCTGTGCCAGCTGTATCTGCTCCCAACTTTTTGTGTGCTTCCAGCCTACTTGCCATTGGGGTGGCATGGGGAGCAGAAAGGGGCTTGACTGCTTAGCAGCAATTAAAACCATCAGTGTGCTATCAACACCATTCTCATCCCAATTTCAAAACAGCCCTATACCAACTGCTCATAAGAAAGCCAATTCTATCCCAGTTGAAACCATGATGCTAAAAACCCAGAAATAACATTTAAACCTTGCATGTGGTGGCAGACTTTCTATGTGGTGCTGGAGGCTCCTGTTGAAGAATTCATCAAAAGGACAATGATCTTGCTGTAGTATTGACTTCTAATAGAGTGTCTTTCATTGAAAATCATGTTTAAGTTAGTTTTACTTCTCCAACATATTTTATTTCTTAGGATTACCTTAAAATTTGTGAATTTTCCTTCTGAGTTCACCAAGTCCCTGTTCAGTTCACAGTTTCTGTGTCTAGAACAAGCAGGCTATATGTGTAATAGGGTCTTTTTGATAGTTTCTCTCATAGACAGAATGTAACATAAATGTCTAGCCCCTTTATTTAGTCTGCTGTTCTTTACCAGGCAGATTAACTGTGTGCTGCTTAACTGGGAAACTTGATGTGTTCTAAGGAGGGAGAAAAGGACAGGGTGGATGTGGGCTTGTTTGGAGTTTTGCTCTGTGTGCCAGTTAGTGCAGTTGTCCCTCTCCCCTACGTAGCTTTATGGGGAATGGACTTATGCCTGCATCAACAAAATAGTTGACTTTATTGTGATATTTTCAAATTATTCTGGCTTGTGTGTTTGTGGTTCTTTCCAGTAGTCCAAATTAAGCTCAGAGTTTGCATTAATCATGGTTTTAATTAAAGATTTAAACTTCTGGTTTTCATGTTTGAAGGTACAGTTAGTCTCCTTATATTCTTGTTATAATTAATTTCCTAGAATAATAGGATCATAGAATGGTTAGAGTTGGAAGGGACCTTGAAGATCATCGAGTTCCAACCCCCCTGCCATGGGCAGGGACACCTCCCACTAGACCAGGTTGCTCAAAGTTGGAAGCAGCCTGTTTGTCCAACACATTTCCTTTTAGCTTCCTGAAGAATGCCATTCTTTGAATGCCTCAGTCTTGAAGCCCCATCTAGACTTCTTGCAACAAATACTCCAAGGTCTGAACACAACTCATTTTCCCAGTTCTTTGGTGTATGCAGCTTCTTGAATGAGCTTGGTGTGTGCAGCTACATCTGCCAATTTTTCAAGGAATTTTAAATTGGCTCGATTGTTGTGGCATGTTTTAGTAGTGCCTTTTACCTGACATAGGAAGTGTGGTCAAATCAGTAGATAGTGTGAGTATAAACTTTAAAATTAGAAAGGATGGCAAAACTCATGACTGTCAGAGAAGCAGACTTGCAGTGTAATGTTTTCTTTAAACTTGTAAATTCCATTTCTGTAGGTCTCTTAGATAGGTTTTGAAACTTGTTTTCCATAAGTGACTTTGAAGCTTCAACTGCTTAACCCCCATTAATGCATGTTACCTTTCTAAGAGGAAAAAATGTATTGATCTCTTAGATTGCTTAAAGCATACCTCAGAATTTTACCATGGGTGTTGCTGTTGTTACAGTTCAGATGAGAGAGACCCCAGCAGTTATACCATTTGCAGTATTTTCTTTCTTAACTTATATATGTGTGTGTGTACACATGTGTATATAAATATGTTTTTATATAGTCCATATATTTTTTTTAAATAAACAGAAAATTAGAAAATTTAAATAGGATGTCAATGCTTCCTTGGACAACTGTGGTATTATGGGATATTAGATTCCTCTGCTGTCCTACTGTTTTGTAACACAATGAACTTTCTGTTTACAGACAGCCATTTGGTTTGTCTTGGACTAAGTCAGAAGTAGAGGTGTCACTCCAACAGGAGTGGAGTAATGTCCCTATCATGGAAGGTGGACTTTTTGCCTCTGAAGTTGGTGGCTATCAGTAGTCTAGTTAGCACGTGGTTAGCTGGATTGTGTACTGCTTCTGCCTCAACAGATGCCTGAACTGTGACTCAGTAGTGAGTAAATCCACATGGTTGTGTTTCTCTAGGACACGAGGGCTGAGAGTTGTACTAAATATTGTTGCTTTCTAGCAAAAATTCAGAGCTTGTGTCAGCAGGGTGTTATAATTCCATTGTGTCAGTGGAAGTGTGTCTGCCCGTGGCCAGTTTGCGTTCACCGCTTGCTTATTTGATGATTTCAGATAAAATCTTTTTATCTCAGATTTGAAAGTTGTAAATGTAATATGTTGCCATGCTATGCAGCTATTTCTATCAAGGCAACTAGAGGTAAAAGACCAACTAATAGAAATTCTGAGGAATTCACACAATAAAATTTGGTAATTATGCAATTGCTTAAAATCATTAGTAGTAATATTGACATTAAAAGGAGGAATTAAATACCTACTGGGTTACCTCGTAACCTTTTCATCTTTTACTTCTGAATCTGAATTAATAAGAAAACAATGCTTCATTCATCAGTCTACCTTTCTAGTGACTTTGGAATCTAGTATTCAAATTGATGGGAATCAGAGCTTAAAATTCTTGTAAATAATTATATCAATATGACTGTTCCACAAGTAATAGAGGGAGACTCTGTAGGTACTGTCCTTGTGCTAACTGAACAGCTCCAGCTATTAATATATGCCATTAGAGAATGCGCATGGGAAAAGTACACCCAGCTGCCCCCAATAATTTTCTAAACATTGGAAAAATTTTAGAAGAGCTCACATAACCCCAGAAGTCCAAAGCAAAACGGACATTATCAGTTCTTATGCTCAGTGATCTGATTTATTTAATTGCGTCCTAGGTCCTTTTTAAGCTTCTTGAAAAGAATTCCTGCTTGGAAAAGGGCTATTCATTCTCCTAATATGACTCCAACTTCCTGGTTGTACTGTAGCACATTTGCTTTTTTATCAGCTAAACTGAATTCTCATTGCAGATGGCTGAAAAACTGGGACACAGCGAATTTAGCAGTGGTATTAATAAATGAGACGGTGTACTTTGCTATCTTCATATGTTGTGCAGAATATCTGCTGAGCAGATTGTCTGTTTTTCTCAGCTCCAGGATTTCCTTTGATGATGAAGGGATTGTATGGTCTTTTAAAGGTCATGACTGGGAAGTACAGTGGTTGTTGGGATCCAGCATCTCTGGATCTCTTATGATAAGCTTGGAAATTATAATCTTCAAATTACTTGATTCTGTGTGTGGCTATGCTTGCTTTAGGCTGAGACACACCTATTGCTGCAGAATCTCACTGTCATTTGATAATCATGCTAGAGATCTTTAGTGTAGGTGTTGGTACATACACATACAATCTGGAGGGAGGGAGGTTTTCTGAGCAGTAGGTGAAATGTAGAAAATGAAAAGAATCATTCTGTGCAGAAACCCATGTGAATATTTATATGTGTGAATGTATGTATGTGTATATATATGTGTGTGTAATAGCTATGTAAAAACGTATGTTTAACAGATGTGAAACTTCAGAAGACCTAGTTTGGAAAAAAATCTCCAGATACATTGTTCATTGATCTCCAGAATACTTTAGTAAGTATATGTTTGCTGCAGGAATGTGTAGATATATCTCTTTAGAAGGTAGAATAGCTACTATCACAATTAATCACCTTGTGGCTTGCAAAGCCTCATGTTGCTGTCCTAAATGAGTACTATAGATAAATTTTGGTGTTTGAATTCATGGAGAGTAATTTCTTTTACCACCTGGAGATTTTTCTAGTTTGCTCACCATTATGGTACCCTCCTATAATAAATCAGCATTTACAGCTGAGGATGGCATTTTGGCATACTTCAGAGCACTACTTCACTACTTAGGTTAGCCAGTCAAGTTTTCCATAGTCATTTGCCATTCTACGGGAACCTGAACTTGAGAACAGATCTTCAGTAATGTTAACTGGGCAGAGGAAAGTTAAGAACATCACTAACACCTGCTGGTGGCCAGGCTGCAGTGAAAAAGTTTGATGGACTATTTCCTGACATGTGTGTTTTCTAATTGCTCTTAAAATAAGATTGACTTTGTAGGGCATAAAGATATTTTCAGTGTAGTCAACACTGTCTTCACTTTGTATTAAGGTGCAAATACAGGCTCTTGGACTACTCTGCAAGGAAATTCTACTAGCTGTCTAGATTTGCAATACTTGGTTTGTAGAAAGCTATTCCACATTTCAGTTTGGATCTCCACAGCCATTAGAGCAGGATCATTATTGCTAATAAAGTGATCAGTTACAGGAAAGATGAGTGTGTGGTGAAAACCTGCCACTTTGAGTGACTGGGAGCTGGATTAATTCTTTCAATTAATGGTCCTGCCTCCTTTTGATATTACTGATGGTTGTTCTACCAGCAGGTGGGTGTGGTTTTTTCTTCATTCTGACACAGGTGACACATTTGGCTTGCTGAGCTGATTAATATCCCTAAACAAAAGCTTCAGTGTTGACTATTCTTTATGGAGGCTTGTCAAATCCAATCAGTCATTATATTTACATGGCAAGTTGTGTTTGGCGTACATTGTAATCAGCTTGTGTATGAATACTTTTGTGAAACAAAGCAAAGAAACTTGACACTGTTTGGGGCCCTCTGCAACGAACCAAGTTGCTAAAAGAATGTTTATAACAGGAAGATAAGCTCTGTTGCATTTTTAATAAGTGCATTTTTTACTTTGATAATGAAAATTCTTTCTCTGTTTTTGTTAGAAATCTTGCTTGCCAGAGAACATACTTATCTCCTCTTGCCTAGGGTCAAATTAAATGCTAACTGCTTTGGCAGAATGCCAGTTGACCTTGTGACAGTTTTGTGTGTAGGCACTGAGATGGGCTATTGGGACTGGGGCTCTTCTCTTGTTCTTTTTTCTGTCAGTAGCTCGGATGAAGTTCCTTTTCTTGCTCTACGTTACCCAAGGATTACTACCTTAAACTTTTAAATTAGCAAATAAGAAAAAACAATTTCCAAGAAAGGTGCTGTGTTTCTTTTTGAGAGCAGCTTTTTGTGGTACAGAGGTGGTTTTATTCCGCTTCTTTGAAATTGTGTGTCATTTCAAGGTGGTTAAGCATGCACATTTGCAGAGTAGTATTACCATGTCCTGTTCAGAAAAAAATAATAATTGTGAAGTCTGCCATAGCAAGAGAAACTCTGGTATTCCATCAATTTCCGGTGTTGTCAGCTCTGCTACTTTGCATTATGTTGGCAAAATTTCAGATAGCGAGCTTTTGTAGAGTTAAGAATTGTCTTGACAATGACAAACTTCTAAAAAACCTTATTTCATTTGCTGACTACAGTATGGCTGCTTTTTAAAGCATATATGTTCTATGATTTCCTATAACTTAATTTAGTGCTATAGCAAAGGTTTTATATCTTTTTAGAAAAACTTCCTCAAATGAAGTCTGAAAAATCCCTGTAAAGGCAACACAGCTATTAGGAATTGTAGTAGTAATATACATAAACAAGAATTCCTGCTCTTTAGGGTAAGCTGATACTTTTTACAGTAAAAGCTAGTTTAATTCATGCCTTAGTAAGAATTGCCTAGCAACTTATTGACAGAAGGCAATTTATTTTCTTTAGAAGTTTCACTTTCATAAAATTCTTTACATGCATATCACCAAAAACCAAAACAAAACAAAAAACCCAAACAAACAAAAAAATACCCCAAATACCCTTAAATCTTTGACTAGAGGAGCAATAAAGAAAATTCTGGTTGGTAACTTGGAATATTTTATAAATGACTACAAACTTTAAACATTAAACTGTAGTTCCTTACAGTGTTAAAATGTCTGGAGGTTAATATTAATTTGATACAGTAACGGCAAATATAAGGGATGTAAATAGAAATTCTTATGTGTGAATACATAACCACATCTGCCAATTTTTCAAGGAATGTCTGCTCTTAAGGCATATTATCGATTGATTTTTCAACCCAGAAGCTCTGATTAATCATTAATACACCCCTCTCCAGGAATCACCAATTTCTAATATGTGCTTAAATGCAGAACTCCTCCCACTGCTTCTGAAATCCCTGAAACACTGACCCTTCTATCTTCATCTGACTAAGATAGTGTTTACTCAGATCTGCAATATAACTTATAGAATATCTGGATTGCCATTTACTCTGTTAATATCTTAATTCCATTAAGCTTGTGCTAATGGCCTCAGTTCCTTGAATGCTTTCCTTCTAATGGAATGATTCAAGCGATTGATTCTTCATCTGACTTTATTGTATGCCTTAAGGTACAAACCAAACCAGGGGTGTCTGCTCTTGCTTCTGCAGATTTATTCCAGAAATGCTTCTGTGCAGTTCAGAATAAGTATTCCAAGTCCAGGCTGTCTATTCCCAAGTTTCACTGAGATTTTGGTGCTCAGGGAGTTTAATAAATGGGCTTTACTGAGAAGGATATTTAATTAATGAAAATGCTTATTCTGTACATCCACTTATTCCACACATAGAGTTTCCCATAATGACTCATCAGAATATAAGTATTCCATAACGACTCTTCAGAATGTAAGTATCCAAGTATCCAAGATTTGCATGTTTGTTTTTCTGATCTGGAAAATGTATGCTGCATTGGTTTAACTTGCACAATTCCCTACTAAAAGTTACTTATTTCAATGTATTGTCCTTGTATTGGACCTGGAGGTTTTCCATTCCAGACAAAATATTTTCTTCTCCGAATTGTGTAGCACTTTTTCTTTAATCCTAGTGGCTCCTGCAGTCCTACTGACTTGGTCAGTAGAGTAGTGGTCAGCATGAGTGAGACTGCTATAATCTGCTGCACTGTGCATTTTAATAGAAATAAATTCCACTCGGATCTTGTTGTTTTTTCCAGACCAATCTGTAGCTGTTCCTTGAGTGATTTTTTTTGAAAACTGGTTGGAGCAAGAACTCACTGCTGTTTTCTTATGAGTACAGAAAAGCCTGGGTGGTTTATTTTGTATTTTCCAGATTATTATGAACATGTAGTGTTTTCCTTCTTACATGTTTTCCTTTCCCAGTCATGTAAGAATAAAAAATTTAATGTGTGTGCAGAACATAGTTAAAATTTATTATGGTAGTGTGATTGGTGAGTTCAACTTACTCCTGTGTGCCAGTTAAGATGAAGAGGGCAAATGTTAGTCATTCACCTTGGGGAAAAAATCTATTTATTCCTTGCAAAAAAGTCCAAGGTAAACTTTGAAAGACGTTTCTGTGAAATAACTGTCTTGAGAGAGAATTCCAGCACAGTGTTTCTACATCTTTATTTACTTGTGCAGCTGAGAGGCAGAAGGAAAGAAAAATATCCATGTGCAAATGTATTTGTATAACAAAACGGAGACAAACACATCCTAGGAGCTTGCTTTCTTTCTAGTACATTTACTGAATGAAATCAGTAGTTTTACTGTGGTGTCTTTTAGAATTTTGCCTGAGGTTTTTAAGTCATTCACAATTTAAGGGGGAAAAAAACCCAAACCACACCAAATCCATAAATGTGGCCAAGAGTCTGTTGCCACTGTTCTTCTACTTGATGAAGCCAATAATATATTTTAAAAGTTATGCTTAACCTGCAGTTGACTTTTGAATTTAATTTCTTCTGGCTTGAATGCATGATAGAGTTGTTGTTTGTAGCTTGGGAACAGTGTACAGAATAGCTTTCTGTGCGTGGAAGGCATTTAATGTTTGTCACTTTTATTGTTTGCATGTATGAAATTCATTGGTTTGCTGTTCCAGGTATCTGTTGAACTAAGATTATCAGTTGGAAAACAAGGTGTTTTTCTCCATTTCTGTATTGTATGGTGTTGTCCAGTAAGAGAAAAGAGGAAGACAAGGAAGTCTGTTTTGTAGAGAGTCTTCTGTTTCTCTGTAGTCTCTTGCTTTTCTTCCTGAAAGTTTCTTTGAGGCTGATTCGACAGGAGTGCAAAGTCTTGTAATAAGACTCCAATGACAATTATTGTACTTGGGTCACTTGCTAATTACCTGTTTGAATCTGCTGAATGCTACACCACAAGGTGGGATTTTGTGTGAAAGAATAGAAGTTGGGAATGATAAAAAATAATAAAACCTCATTTCTTGGTGTTGGGTTTTATCTTTTCTGTTTTTAATTTAAAAAAAAAAAAAAAAGCGCCTAATTTTTAGAAGGGAGTGTTTACCTAAACGTAACTACATCGAGTTCATTTTAATATGGTTTTGGTTAGCAGTTCAGTTGACTTTGTATCTTGGTAACATTTAACTCTTGTGTTTAACTTGAGTAATTATCTTGCACGATAACTTTAAAATTACTGAGTTTAAATCAGTGCTTTACAGGAATTCTACTGAAGCAGCAACAGCCTTTACTCTGCAGAATGAAAGAGCGCAGAGCCATGCCCAAAGTGAGTACTTTTAAAAGGGCCTCCACAGGTCTAGTGTGAGTCTGCTTATCTTCCTACTCAGAGATGTCTTTGTCCACAATAGAAAAGAAAGGGAAAAGGCTCTGCATTGTATTGTTTTTCTTTAAATGCTAAAGAGCACTCTGCTTTTCACTTCTATTCCCCTTGCATAAGCACAATGGAGAGTGGCAGAAGGATTTAGCTGACTGAAAGTTTGTCAAAACTCACTGTAAAGGAAGAGGCTTAACTCAACCCTACGTAGAAACATACAGATTTTTCCATAAAAGCACCCACTTCTCTCAACAAACTGTAAAGAGGAGTGAAAGTAGATGTTTGCTGTAAAAGGAACTAAATCTCACTAACTCACTTGTAGATACCCACTTTGTGTTACAGTTAGATGAAATGAACCCCACTATAAATGTTTGTGAGTCTAAATCTCTTGAAATCAACAGAGCTAATTATGTGAGCAAGGTTGGCCAGCTTTAAGCTGTGTCTTCTAGCTAGTACATGAAGCTTGGATTCTTTCTGTATGAGCTAACCAATATTTTGTTATAGTTTATGGTAGATGTTAGCTGTTCGTATGAGGTGGCATTGCTTTTATAGGTTGGTTCTACGAAGATATATATGCTGTTTTGTTGAAATAAATACAGTCCCAAGATATTTATCTCAATATTTTAGCATGAATGTCATTGTGTGTTGTAGATGTGAAAGTATAAATAAATGCGTTGACGTAAAGGCTCTCCGTTCTAGTTACATCTATAATAGTCCCCTGTATCACTGGTGTTTAGCTGTCTTCATTGTATCAGTCTTTGACTTGGGATACCAAAGCTCATTAAATTAAACCCTCATAAACATTAGACTTAGGGTGTGTTATAGACAGTTCTAATAATGCTGCAGAATCTGGACCAGAAAACAATACATAAGAAAGGAGGCCAATAAGCAAGCAAACTATTCCTATGCATATTGGAGACATTAATTCATATAATATAAGAACTACAGGAAATTATTTCTGTTGCCATTTGGGAGTTTTGAGTGACAAGCTGTTATGAGTGCTTCAGTTCTAGATTTTCCTCCAGGCTCCTGGTTCAGCTGTGTACTGGAAACATTAAATTGGGTTCATTTTTGTGCAGATTTTAGTGCAGCACCACAGAGATGATATGTCTTGCACATGGTACGAATTCTCACCCTTTTTTTTTTTTTTTTTTTTTTTTATTTTTTAAACCTAAAGCTTTTTGGGGTTTTTTGG
>VZRU01011224.1:109298-130792 GCA_013398155.1 Pedionomus torquatus
TCTGGTGATCTTTGGTGCCCTCCTCTGGACCTGTCCTAACAGGTCCATGTCCTTCCTGTGCTGAGCACTCCAGAGCTGGACACAGTATTCCAAGTCGGGTCTCAGGAGTGCAGAGTAGGGGGGGCAGAATCACCTTCCACCACCTGCTGGCCACACTTCTTTTGATGCAGTCCAGGATGTGGTTGGCTTTCTGGGCTGCCAGTGCACACTGCTGGCTCATGTTGAGCTTTTCATCCACCATCACTCCCAAGTCCTTCTCCTCATGGCTGCTCTACAGCTATTCTCTGCCCAGCCTTTATTTGTGCCTGGGATTGCCATGTCCCAGGTTCAGGACCCTATGCTTGGCTTGGTTGAATTTCATGAGGTGTGCATGATCCCACCTTTGGAGCCTGGATGGCACCTTTTGCCTCCAGTGTCAGCCATACCACTGAGCTTGGTGTTGTTGGCAGACTTGCTGACGGTGCACTCTGTCCGTCATTCAGGTGGGCCCATGTGAACCTTATGGGGCTCAACAAGGCCAAAGGCAAGGTACTGCACTTGGTTTGGGACAAACCCTAGTGTCAGTTACAGGCTGGGGATTGTGAGCAGCTCTGGCAAGAAGGAATTGTGGGTACTGTGCACATCTATGATGTTGATGGGTGAGTGGTGGTGTATGTCCTAGTGGATGGATAGTGCTTGTCCATGGCAGGATCTGCTTGTGCTACTGTGAGAGGACGTTGCTTCCAAACAGAAATTTCCCAAGGGTGATGTTGCAGGTGCGAGTGGAGGTTTCCCTGTGGGCAGCTCCTACTGCTGATACAGCACCAGCTTCTCCATGTCCAGCACATTCTGTTCTGAGGTGCTAACTCCCTAAGGAGTGTCTGGGATGGGCAGATGCTCTGCATAGACCCCAGTGAACATGCAGAGGCACATCAGGGGTGCCTCTTGCTTGGTCTCTGCCCAGTCAGAGCTGCCAGGGAGTTTCTTGGCCCATGTCAAATCACCATGATTGTCATGACAGTATGAAAGGAAAGCAGTGTGATAGCCACTGGTTGAACTGAACTGGGAAGATCATTGAGAGGACACCACCACCCTTGGCAGAGGGCTGCTGCATGGGGATTTCCCTTTCCTTTCTGTGGCCTGCATTCTCCTCTTTCTCCCTGCAGTATGAGATCAGGTGAATGCAATCAGCTCCCAACAGACCCAGGTTCTCCAAGGTCAATCCATGGTCATGGAAGCCAAAACCTTGAGTAGCCATGTGCAGCTGGGCATTCACCTGTTCTGTTTGTCTTCTTCCTGGACCCCTTCTCTGACTGAAAGGTTAGAGGAGAACACCACCTGTGCTCCTCATCCTTCAAATATTGCTCCGAGGGACATATGGTCTCTTTGGATAGTTTGAAGTTGTCTAAATGCTACCCAACTCTGGGGCAACTGAGTAATCAGCACCCAATGCCCGCGTTCCCCTAAAAACTGATGCACACACGCTCAGAGATGCAGCTTTCGTTCAAACTCTCAGTTTATTGACAACTTTGCACACAGTAAAGCTCCCAGAGGGAATGGGCTCTTCTAAAGACGCTGGGTGGTCTAGGGGACACCAATAGAGCTCTGTCCATGAAGACCTCTTTCAGACTCCATACAACAGCAGTTTTGTGAGCTGACCTTGCAGTTCCTCAAACTCAGTTGGCGTGGGCAGCTGGATCCTGCGCTAGGCACTGGAAGAGGTTAAGTGGCTGAGCTGCCTGTATGACAAGTGGTGATCAGTAAGTGATCTCAATACCACATTGAGGTAGAAGGTACAGAGCGTGCTTAGGATGCTGGAATCTGATTTCTCCGCAGAGCCTCATTGGCCTGGTGGACTTTGGTCCCTCATGCAGGTGTACTCCAGAACCACGTGGACGTGGTTCTCTGCTGGCATCACCCCTGCAGCACCCAGCTCCGTGTGGAAGGTGTGTCCACAGGGGAGCTTCAGGGGCCAAGCAGGCAGTAGACACCATCATGTCCACAGGGACTCCAACCTTTAAAGGTGCTGCCCACCCCAGTGGCTGGCTGCAGCACTGGCAAGAAATGATTTGACAGGCGTGCTTGGAAGATACCAAGGAGATTGCTTACCACTCTTCTGCCACCCAGCACTTGTGGGCCCCACTCTGCTCTGTCCACCTGATGCACTTTGCAAAAATCCTTGAAGGCTGCTAGAAGGTCTTCTGGAGCCTTCTCTTCTCCAGGCTGAATGTATCTATATCTATAGATCTAAAAATAGGTGCATAGAGCTTCATGGTGGTATTATCCTCTGAAACCTGAAGAACTTTCAGGTAAAGTAGTAACAGTTTGACAGCTCCCAACTTGATGCAAGAGATGAGATGGAAAGGAGCCCAGTGGTGGGTTAGCAGGGGTCAGCATATTGTGTTAGTTACAGTTAAGTTACAATTTAGCCTAAAAAAATCCCAATATTATAATGAAGTAGTCATGAACACAACATTGTTGTCTTCTGTTCTTTACTTTGGAAGTTACTAGGAATGGAAGTCTTTAGTCTGTGGTACAGGACAGAGAGGTAGTGTGTCCCACTGCTTGGCCACAGTGTGAGCTTCTGGTTTGCTTAGAGCAGAAGTGGGCTTCCCTTACCAGGGTGATCATTTCTGCTGGTGAAGAGTGGCTGTGTGAAGTTAGCATGTGTTCCTGTCTCTGGTAATGTGGAAAAAGTGAAAATAAAAAACTCAAGGGATCAGGATCTTTGACTCCAGCAGGAAGCAGATTTTGTCTGTTATGGGGTACTCTTGGTGCAATTTGGGTGGTTGCCATCCTCTGGTTATATAACAGAAAAAGGAAGTCACACACTGAAAACAACTTAGACTTGAGTCTCTAGTGCTACTGATCTGATGCTTTTCACAAACACTAAAAGATTTATTCATTCCATTAAAAAATGAAAGGAAGAAAAATAATAAAAATAGAAGGAAAAAGAAAGCTTCTAGATGCTGCCATTGAGAAGGAATTTGTAATGTAAAGATCATGGATTTTTTTTTTTTTTAAAGGCTTTAAGTCCAAAATGGAACAAGAATTTGATGTATGAACTGTTTCACAGATCACCTGAACCTCGCTTAAGGTTGTGTTAGTATTTTGTGTGTCATCTCTTACTCACTACAGATCCAAAAGGGCAGCTGTTCCTCAAGCCAATACCATATGCTAGCATTTTAATGTGCATGTTGTTTTTAAGGAGGATAAAACCTCCACAAAACAAAGATGAACTAGAAGCAGCTGATACGCTGTAATTAACATATTTTAAAATTCTTTAAATAGTCTCCAACTCTCTTGAGATCAAGTAAAAAATAGATTTTAGTCTACATAGTTAAGAATACATTATGCTGGGTGTAAATCAGTCTGCCTTTTTAATTATCGGGATTTTATATTACAGTCATCTCAGTGGTGGAAAATTGAAGCCTTAACTGGGTCAGGCCTCCTTGTTCTAGGCATTCAGAAATCATATTGTAAGTACCTGTTCCCAGAAAATTAAGGCTTTGCCCAGAGCGTTCGATGTGGTGGTGCCAGGATACCTGGGCTGATTGTGCAGCTCTGATACCGGAGTGGAGTGGCTGGGTTGTGCTGCTCCGTGCCTGGACTAACCAGACTGAATTCTTGGCAGGCTGCTTTTCTAATGGGGGCCATCCCTGCCTCTGGAGAATCCAACCTTGCTCTGTGCTGTATCAGCAGACTAGACTGTTAGCAGGTAGTTTAGGCATCTCTGCATTGGGTTTTAAATACTCCTTTAAAGTCAATGCAATCCAAAGCAGTGGTTCCAATAGTTACAATGCTAGTCTGCAATTTAGAAAGCCTGCTTTTAATGAAATTCTAAGACATGTATATTTTTTTTTAATTTACGAATAAAACAATCTAATGAGCTGGACTGAGTAATGAAAAGATGAATACAAATAAGCTTGTGCTTTAAAACAGCATAACATTATGCATAGTTGCCAATTGGTTGTCACAACTCGTTACCTGCCTTGGCAATGTCAGATTACAGTTTTTGATGTGTTTATGACAGGAGAGAGTCTGAAGGTCATACAAGACTCACCTCAGTGCCTTTTTATTAAATATTTATTTTTCATATTTTTTTTTTTATTTCCCCGACGATCACTGTTAAAGTTATTGTGTGTCAGATTAATTTTATTCACTATATTTATTTAATTCTAGAATGGGTCCACATAAAATGGGAAAAAAGCAGAAAAAAAAAAGAAAGCAAAACACACAGATAAACAAGATTCTTGCATATTGTATACCTTTAAGTTAGCTGGACATATAATTTGAGACATTGGGCAAATTAAAGCTGGTTGGTTCTGTCCACTTAACTGTACAAACGGTTAAACAGTTGATGCTTGTTATATGTAAGATTCTAATTAGGGATGGTTAAACTATGGGGGAAACAAAATATAGTATGTTAACTCATAAAGGAGTTTTTTCTGGCAATAGGATTAATTTCATATTTAATAAGAATATTTATGGCCATCACAGAATGATTAAATAATTAAAATTAATTTTAAGACTCTTTCTATAAGCTTTTTATATGTGGCCACAGCACAGGTGATTGTCCAGAGGTTGCCACCAAAATTTTAATGTAAAAGTTTTGTGAGCATGCAGCCTTTGACATCTTTTTTTTTTTATAATTTCGGACTTCTTTAGTATGATTAGTTCAGATCATGGTGTTCCAAACTCTAAACGGCATTAAATACATCATTGGGGAAAAAAGTATGTGGTGATGTTTGCTAGTGTGAAATCAAAGCCTTCTAAGATAATGGTAACCGGTTCCATAGAAAACAAATAGACTGTTTTTCAGAGGTGGATATGACATCATGGTTTCATTTAATTTTATAAGTATTGTTGATTAGGTCAGATCATTACATTCTGCTCCTTTTAGATCATTAAATTCTGCACTTTTTATTTCTTTCCTAATTGAGGCTTCCTGCCCCATTAGTTTGAAATAGGAGAGGGAGAAAAGTATGTCTGCGCACTAGCTGGGCATCTGTACTTTAGGCTACCAGATCTTTTTTTTTTTTTCTTTTCACTGGCTGCCTGTTCCTAGAAGATACAGCAAGATACAGCTGTTTTAGGAATCATGTTGTTTAGGAATGAATTATGTAGTTTAAATTCTACTTATGATAAGGAATGTTTGTTGAATTTCTTGGTTTGATGGTTCTTTCTGAGCTTCGGGTGGAAGAATGTGGCAGTAAAAGGATTTTTGTCCAGAAACAGGTTATACTTTTTGCATATGACATTAAGAAAGAATAGCTACACCTTACCTGTGCAGCCATACAGAATAAAATTGTCCCCAGATGTGATGGGGACTCCTGAGAGCATCATGATACAAATAAACAGTTTGTGTTAAGTAATGAATTCTGCACAGTTGGGGCTTTCCTATGAAAGTCTTGTGGAATTGCCAGATTTTGTTAGATGGTCCAAGGCAACAACCTATCTCTGTTTTTTTTGAGGTTGGCAAGTGCAGTTGTCTGGCAGTTTCCAAGAGCTGCTTATCACAAAGTGTTTTACCTTGTGCCAGCTGTAAAAGTTGTTATTGAAATGAAAGATGTTACAAAGGTTCATCAGGAGATTTGCTATCCTCTGACTTTATTGAATTTCTCACCTCAGACAGACAATGACCGATGTACTAACCTTGTCTCGTGGGATTTTCTGTAGATTAATGTCTTCTGTGCTTTTTCTCCTTCTTTCATCCTTTATCCTTCCTTTACGTCCTGCTAGCTAACTGTCAGTGCATAGGGATATTCGTGGTTGATAAGCTCTTGAGATTTTTATGCCAGCAGCACCTGGAAAAAACAAGCATCAATTCTGAGTTTCAAACTGATGTAAAATATAATTAATGCCTCTATAGACAAAGTAAAAAAAAACAAAATGCTGTGATTGATGTAGGGTGTCCTTTTATTTGCTTTCTTCCTGACTGTTGTATGTTGATACTTGCCTCACTGCTGAGGTCTTAGGTTAGGTAATTGGACAGTGCTAGCTTGTAGCACCTGCCATTCACAGACACCTGCCTTAATTAAACAAACCACCTGCATTGACCTGCAAGAAGATACAAATTCTCTAAGAAAATTGGTCAATTTTGTCAAACCGAAAAATCAAATCCTTCCCTTTTGCAGAATGGGTCTAGGAAGAAAATAGCTTCTTCAAGGAAATCATTCAAAGCCTGGGAGCTGTTAGTATTTTTACGGGTTTGATTATTAATAAAGTCAAGGAGAAAAAAAATACTGCTACGTATTTGGTTTTTAAAGGAAGTTCAGGAAGTTTAAAGGTTGTTTGCAAAATGTCACCATTGTTCTTATTAACGGAATTGGCATGATCCTTCTGGCAGCTAAGACTGCACAAAAATAAAACCTGGGTTCTTAACATGCTTGTAATATAACAAATGTCCCCAGTCAGTGTCTGCCAATTTTTGGTATTTCTAGAGTGCAAATCAGATAAATCTCTATGTGCTGCAATATCTAGGTTAGGGCCTAAACCCCTAGTCTGTTAGTTTGATGACAGTGAGAATTTAGTAAAGATGGTTTTCTTTGAACCCATGTCTTTGCATTTCCCTTGTCTTTGTACATGGTCTTTCGTAGAGTCTTGGGTTTGCAATCACTGTTATCTGCAGTGGAAGTAGTACTTGCAGAGAATGAATGACAGCTCTTTTAGTTTGTGGTTTTAGAGCAGTCTGAATTCCTTTTTATAAAGTAAAAAAAAAAATTGATATAAATATGATCTGACATGCTTCCTGTTGTATTGAATATACTAATACGTTATTTACGAGCCTTCAAAATGGATAGAATAATGTTTATTTAATTTAGCAGTCAACAATTACAAAAACAGTGGAATTCAAGGTTAAATGTAGGTAAAATGATTTGAATTGTAAAATAGAAGAAGAGAAAAAATCAAGAAGTAAAAAGTTTAAGGATGTTGGTACCTTCTTATAATGTCAAAAATCTTTTAGCAAGTTTCTTGATGTTGTCTTAAACTGTTCTGCATACTGGCTACTAATGACAGAATGGTTGTTTTGAAAGACAGAATAAGAATTAACGGGAAAAATAATTATTAGCCAAATTAAAAATACGGACAGTATTTTTGAAACATCTGGTTCATCAGTCAGAATTTCCCCTTAGAAATCTTAATATTATTGTGACACTAGATTTCCTAAACTCTTTCTATGGGCATACCACAACATTATGGATAGAAACAAAATTGACAGTAAGATCTTTTGCTGAATGCATAAGGAACCTACTTTGTCAGGGAAAATAGCTTCTAATAATATCCTTTATTCTACAGATATGTAATATATACATTGTGGACGTATATGTAAAAACTATAAATATTTATCTATAGTTATTATATTCTGTTAATATTCCCATGTAACAAAATCATTTTACTACTGTGACCTTAGTCTGATGAGAAGTTATTACAATGGTTACAATGTGGAGCTTCAGTAGTGATCCTCTTGAGATGGACCTTTTGCAACTTAGTTTATGGACATTTGTAGAGGACCTGGTTTGTGTAGGAATAGAATGTTAAACAGTGAATAGAAAACTTGAAAGTAGACCAGAGTTTGATTGAAATCAACAATTCTTTGTAGCTCAGAGGAGAAAGATTTTTACTTGAATGCTTTCAGAATTCAGTTTTGTAAAAAGTGCGAATTGGCTAGTATCAAGGGTGGCACAGAAAAGAGGCACATTTGTGTGGATTCAACTTTGTAAAAAGTGTTCTACAGATAAATGTGCAAAAGGTAGTGAATATCAGAGTGTAGGTAATCTGGAAGAAATATAGGTGTAGCATTTATTTTAATATAAAGCAGGCATTAGCTGATCTTGTCATGCCATATTTATATGTATTGGAGGTTCCATCTTGAACCACAGGTAAGAATCTGCAGCTGTTGCATATTCCATGGGACCAGATTATCCAATGTGGGGTTTGGGCTTCAGCAAAGTTGCCCAAGCTCAGTTTCTGATTGCCTGGGGTACAGTTCTGAAATGTTTTCTCATGTGGAAGAGCTGCTTTTCCTTCCTGACCTCTGACTCGCTCTGTTCATGTTTTGTAGGAAGTACTTGACCAGTTTGGTTTTCTCTTGCCCAAGCTGGCTTTGCTGCTGGACTGCTGTCTGCACTGTTCCAGTATTTCTACTTAAAAATGCAGGGACTTGGTCATTCTGTGCTTTTTCTTGTGTCCGTGCTTAGAGTAAAAATATTTGCATTGCGCTAAATGGCTGTGAAAGGATAATAGTGTTGAATCAGTCAAAATAATTATTTCAGTGTGTGTATTAGTAGATTGGGTTTTGAGTGATGTCTGTCTGTTCATTGGTACCATTTTCAGTTGAGGATCTCTTCCTCTCACATGCATATGTTGAATTCAGGAACATATGTTTCTATTCACTCACAAGTAAATTAATGCTGACATTATACTGTCCTATCTGAAATTTCTGAATAATTCAAGCGTGTGTGTGCGAGAATTGTACAATGGAGCTTATGTTCGGAGTTGCCTAAATTTAAATACCTACTTTTGAATTTATCACTGTACATTCAACTTCATCTCAGTCTCCTTACAAATACTTTTATTTCTGGTCATCGCTACATAAAATTGGTAACCACATAACTCTACTGTAACTCCAATAGAGTGAAATTCCCTTAAATTTAAATACTTAGCAAATAATTTTGTTTCAACAAGGAACTGCAGAGTAAATTGAAGGGGAAAATGAAAAAAACAAGTTGTCTGCGTTGTGTAACATTAGCCCATGGAATTCTTCTTATTTTTACTGTGTGGTGCTGAACCTTGTAATTCAAAACACATTATGCATACAGGTGTACACATATTTTAATAACATTTAAAAAAAATCATTATGATGCCCAGAGTGACATGCATTTGAATGAGGGCTGCACTTTGGGTTGACTGGTAGGAGGTTAGGATGGAGAAGTGAGGAATGGCTCCTTCCACACAGCACTCACGTGGCATCAGTTTGGGACCCTTCTGGAAACAGCCCAGCATGGTGGGAAAATGGGTCTGTGATGTGACAGTCTCTCCCCAATGCAGCTCTTGAGGCTATGCTTCCTGCTTAGGCCTTCAGATAGTCATGATTCAAACCTTTAAGACTAATCCAGCTCTCAGTAGGAGATACTTCTCAGCTGCAATCTAGCTTCAAATCTTACTATATCAAAAGCAAACTCTAAATCTCAGCAAAAGATGCTCAAATGTAGAGCAGGCATTCTCATGGTCTTAGGGGACAGAACTGGAATGATAACTTGTAAAAAATCTCCAGTGAACAGGAGGTATAGCACATCACTGCAAGTGCAGTCTGTATTTTTTATATTTTTTTTTTTTTAAAGTTCCCTTAATTTGGCCAGAGTAATGATTTTTAAATAAGGACAGTTAAAGAATTTGGACTAGGCAAACGTTTGCACTGCAATGCCAGTTTTTCCTTGGACTAAACATTCCTCTGCATGATGAGAGAAGCTCCTGACAGCTGTAGAGTCAGACAATTTAGTGATTCTTTTAGTGATTAGGCTATGAACTATGTGTTGCTACAAACCCCATAGTTCAAAAGGAGGAAAGACACAGCTTAGTTGAGAAAACCACTGAATATTTGGACAAAATTTAACTTGCAAGATTCTGGAATTTTGGGGTTGGTTTCTTCTGTTAGGTCATGCTAACAAACCGCAGGTCTTGCCTGTGAGAGATATGGAAGGGTTTTATGAAAAAATCTTCAGTAGGCAGTAACACAGAGGCCTGGAATGAAATTTTAAATGAAGTATTATACCTTTGTCTGGTATTTATTAGTTACAAGAGAGTGTGTATTAGACTTTGCCAGTGCTAGGAAGACTTATTTAGTTTGTATTCAACCAGCAATCAGTTTCACAGGTTGAGATGGCTAAATAAGTTGTTCATTCAGTGTTATTTATCAAAAATGTGTACTGTACTATTTTTCCAGGCCTGTCTTTGAATTTACTGAGGTATTGGACACACATCTTGAGAGCAAAAGAAAAATAAGGTGGACAAGACTGTGTTGCTCATTTTTTATAATTGGAATTCATTTAAGGTTCCTCATTTGTTCAGCCAGCTTTGGTAGAGATGTACCTTTTTTGTGGGGTATTGCAATTTAGGATACTGCCTGTTAAAGCTTCAAGATTTCTACCTCTTGTGAATGAACGCATTTGGGCTTTATAAAGAGGACTGCAGTTCAGAACTGCTGAATAGTCTCTATGCACCAGTTTTTCTGCTGCATGATCTCTGTACTCTCCTCAGATGTCCTTTTCTAGTTTTTCCTTATATTGAATTTCAGTGATTAAGATTTTTTTTCAAGACTGTCAAAGCTGCTTATTTCATAGGGGTGGCTTTGAGGGAAGGAAAGAAAATCTGAAGTGTTAACAATACAAGTATATATACTTGAAACTAAACATTAGAAGCTATGTAAAATTATGTTGGAAGTAGAAACTTGATGAAGGCTAAAGGAAGAGCTTTTTAAGAAACAGCACTGTTGCACCATTTGTGGAGAATTCAAATAGTTAATAGCAAAGAAAACCGCTTAAATAAGATGGTGATAGCAGTAGCTATATTAATAGAACAGTATTTTAAACCACTCTTGCTTTTATATAGTTGATCAGCAGTTTACACAGATGTGACTCTACAAAATGTATGTAAACACAGAGTTTCATGAAAATAAAGGAGAATAATTGGAGAATTATGATATGTACAGTGTGCTATATGCTTTTCTGCTTTCAGGCAGTGTGCTAGAAGTAAGATTGTTAGCTACAGTCGCTTAGACTTTTCTTGCAATCAATGTCTATCTCTAGTGGGAAAATCACCTAAACTCTATTCATTGCTGTGTTGTGCCTGAAGAACCAGAGAGACATTTTTCTGTCTTTGGTTTAGTCAACATGGGATGGCTGGATGATTAGGTAGGTTTGGTAATGTGGGATCTTTTTGAGAGTGCTGTTTCAGAGCTCTGGAGTAAGATTGGTAATGTGATTATGGATCTCCAATTTTTCTTCCATGGAAGACCTATCTAAAAACAAACATGTACTTTGTATTACTGGTGGTGAGTTCAGTTCTAGCCATTGTCTTGCAGGTTGCAGGGAGGCAGGACTCAGTCTCTTCTCCCAAGTAACAGGAAATAGGACAAGAGGAACTGGCCTCAAGTTGCGCTAGGGGAGATTTAGATTGGATATTAGGAAAAATTTCTATACTGAAAGGGTTATTAAGCATTGGAACAAGCTGCCTGGCGAAGTGGTTGAGTCACCATCCCTGGAGATATTGAAAAGATGTATAGACATGGTACTTGGAGATAAGGTTTAGTGATGTTTTTTGTTGGTGTTAGGTTGATGTTTGGACTAGGTGATCTGAAAGGTCACTTCCAACTCAGGCAATTCTATGATTCTGTGATCCATTGGTATAATTCAAAGTGTCCTGAAAGAATGAAAGCATTCCTTCTGTGTATTTGAGTGAGTGCTGAACCAGGTCTTAGACTTGTCACTTCTGCCACTGACTTCTGGTTTTGCTTAGCAAGAGAAACGTTTAAGCATTTTGGAGGAAAATGATCATTAAAAAAAAAAAAAAAAAAGTTGTGGAACAGTACACTTTATGAATCAAATCTATAAAACTGCATTAATTCCTGTGGGGAAGCAGATCTTTCAGATTGACATGGTATAGTTAGGGCATACTTTGAGGCAAATTGAGCCTCTGACTTCGGAAGATGGTTCATTGCCGCATGGCAGTTCCTACTGATGGGCAACACCTCTGATAGCAACTAACTTTTGCAAGCACTTGCCTGAACTAAATGCTCACAGGAAGATAAGAGCTGGGGGAGAATTGAATTCTGGGGCTTCTGAAGAGCAGCTGTGTTAGTGAGGGGATTGTGAGGCACTATTTGAGCCCATTAAACCAAAGCTGTATTTTGATCTTCTTTCTGTCCTTCTGCACCTACTTACATTTTCATTTGCCAAGATGCTTAGGTTTCAGTGGTTAATGGGGTGACTGCTCTATGTAATTAGAGCTCAAGAACTATATTTTTCTAGTGTTTTGATTTGAAATTTGTTAAATGTTAGGCAATCATCAATATATTGCCCTTGATATATTAAAATGCATGTTTTAATCTTGTACTTGTCCTCAGTACTTTGAAAAATGCAGCAAATACTTGACTTTTTCAGAAGCATCACTTCCTCTTCTTAAACTCTGTTGAAATTTGGTACAGTGGTTTTCTTAGTGTAGGTTTTCAATTTCTAATTAAAAAAAGGTAGCTAAAGAAGGTGCTTAGTGTATTAGGCTTCACAGTAGCCATATCAGCAGGTACCTGTGAGTCTGGCTTCTGAAAATGTCTGTAAGTTCCATAGGTAAGCTGGAAGTATGAAGTGCTGGAGCATGTGCGGAGGAGAGATACTAAGCTGGTGAGGGGTCTAGAGAACAAGTCCTATGAGGAGAGGCTGAAGGAGCTGGGCATGTTTAGTTTGGAGAAGAGAAGGCTGAGGGGAGACTTCATTTCCCTCTATGGCTACTGGAAAGAGGTTGTAGAGAGGTGGGTGTTGGCCGTACTCCCAAGTGAATAGTGTCAGGAACAGAGGAAATGGTCTGAAGCTGCAACAGGGGAGGTTTAGTGGATATTAGGAAAAATTACCTTACTGAAAGAGTGGTGAGGCACTGGAACGGCCTGCCCAGGGAGGTGGTGGAGTCACCATCGTTGGAGGTATTTAAGAAATGTATAGATGTGGCACTTCAAGGCATGCTCTAGTGGCCAAGATTGCAGGGGTTTTGTGCATATGTATGGTTGGACTTGATGGTCTCAGAGGTGCTTTCCAACCAGGAAGATTCTGTAACAAAAAAAAAAAAAGTGCAAAATATCCTTCACCAGTATGAAAGATATGTTCCTTGTAAAGGAGTTTGACGTTGTTCCTGTTGGGTAACTCCTAGAAGATTTTAGTACGTATTAAGTATGCACTCCCATAAGCTTGCAGATTGATTGAAGAGACAATACATAAAGATTAGTAGCACTTCTGGGTGACAGAGTTTTCTTGGCATCTGTCAGCAGAAAGGGCAGCTGTGCTTGCTATATCATGTTCAGATAAGCTCAAGAAAGACAGGGACTATATTTTTGAACTGCAGATTTAGGTGTGATAGCTGAAGCAGTAATGGTCCCTGACTGTTGTGGAAGTCACTATGCTTTTAACAGGGATGGTAGAAGAGATGTGCCCAGTCCTGAGACACCACAGTCTCTTTGGGGGTAGCAAATGCTGGGAGGGGGATGTGGAGAACAACTGGTTCTGTAACCACTTCAGCCATCTCAGAATAGTTGTCTGTGAGTTCAGGTTGTATTGCTCTGTAGTGAAACTGCCCAGATGAATTGAAGGACTACTGGAAACTTGGACAATGTGGAATTGGGCCCTACTTTTAGAGACACAGTGTCTCTCTGAAACATGCTTAGCAGTTCAGAGGTATAGGAAGGGAAAGGTGTGGACAAGTACGATACTGACTCTTCCACCTGTGCTAGGGATGTGATTACTTCTGCTGTTATGATGTTTGAATGCCTTGCATGTTTGCAGTGTATTTATCCTCACACCATTCCTCCTGGAATAGGAAGATGCTATTGCCATTTTTCTGATAGGGAACAGAGATGTATGGGTATAGATACCATATGCCTGAGGTTGTCTACAATGAAGTGCTGCAAATTCAGTCTGAGTCTCTGGACTCTGAGGTGGATACATTTAATTGCTGTCACATCTCTCCACCTTTGAGCTACCCTGTGTTGCTGTGAAACCGTAATCATGAGTAATTGAGCTTCTTTTCCTGTTGCTTTCCAACCCTTCTGCATGTACCTGAGCATTGCTAAAGTACTTACAAAGAAATTATTCATGCCAAGGTATGTTATCTGATATTCCAGTTCACCTCCTTAGATGTTTTCGAGAGCCTAACTTTAAATGCACATTTTGCACTGAGCTGAGAAATCTTTGCTGAACTTGATTTCCACCAAATTGCAGAACTTCTCTGACTCGTGAAATTCCTTTTGTTTCCACCAAATTGCAGAACTTCTCTGACTCGTGAAATTTATTTTGTTTCCTGGGATGTAACTTACATCTTTACTTGCTTTATCTTCCCAGTTGAAAGTTAGTGACTGAGCAACCAGTCTTCTGCTTGGGTGTGTGAGGCTACTTTGATATTACAGAAGGAAAAATTCTCCCATAGCAACCAACCAAAATCACAGAATGTTTTACTATAGAGTTTTTGTTTTTGTTACATCTTTACAGTGGAGAATTTTGATTACAGTATCTGAGTCATAAAAAATATCTAGTGATAAAACAACAACATTAGTTTCTTTAATTAGGAGTTTGTATTGCTTATATACTTTTATAAGTAAATGTAAAGTGTTAATAATGAAATTAGCTCAGGTTTCTGAAACATTTCATTTTAAAATGGCTACATTTTTTTTCCACATTATCCAGCATTTTCTGTGAGCCTGATACAACAGAGTCATCAAACTTGTGGAGCACAAGATGATAAAACAAAAGGATGTTAACCGACACATAGATAGTGTTCAGACAGCTAAATGAGCTACTCAGGAATGTGCTTCAACATTTATTTTCACTAAGGAGTGAATGTGCAGCTACTATACCTGTGGTACAGTACCTCAGGGTAGTGGAATAAACCTAAATGTTCAGGTTCTGCTTTGGTTACATGAGGTAGTAATAGCAGCCCCGTTTAGTCTTTTTTTTTTTTTTTTTTTTTTTTTTTTTTTTTTTTTTTAAATTTANTTTTTTTTTTTTTTTTTTTTTTAAAAAAAAAGACTTTTAAAAGGCCATTTGCTACAGCAATTGTTATGGGTGCACAGTAATAGCAAACAAGACTCTGTACTTTTCCAGTCATATGGGATGCTTTGATGTGTTGCTGGACTAAATAAAAGTGGGGAACAAGATTACATTTGGCTCCATATTAGAGTAAGGAAGCAGAGCTGCTTGTTGAGTGGTTTCTTGTTCATAACCTGCTGGTTAGGTTTCCTGTTGCAAGATCAAGAATTTCTGTAGCTTGCTTGCCTGGTGGGTCTTTAGTTTCATGCCATTCAGCCTCTCATTTTACTGATTTTTGCTGGCAAATTATATTGTTCTTAATATCCAGTTTTCTGCATTTAAATGTCTATGTCATGGGGGAACCCAAGAAAATGACTTTGTTCTTTAAACATCTTTTCTGAGAAATTCTGTGATCTGCTCTGTGTTCTCTTGGTTGTTACCGTACTACCCAATCCTTTATTTCCTGTCTTATACCTCTTTACAGCATCCCAGTTGCAGTGTCACTGCAGTGATTGGATTTACAGCTCTTTGTATTGATATGGGTGAATAATAAAGAAACAGAGAAGGCAGTATGTAATTTAAAGGCTCCATTTGTTTTAAAAGATGCATCAAATGCTATTTATTTGGCTTAAAGAACTTTTTTTTTTTTTTTTGTGCCTTCACTTTATTTTGTTAGTAATAACTGAGATATGTGAATTTTGCCCCAAAGAGGCTGGCTGCTGACTTCTCTGCTGCACTCTAACCCCTTTACCATTACAAAGCCTTGCATAAATTTTAAAGTAGATAGTGGTCTCTCAGAATGAAATTGCTTGAAGAAACGTGGCGTCGTTTTACATGTGGTTAAGAAACTGATTAATGAAGAGCATGAGAAAGCATGGAATGCTCTACCAATCCTGTCATTTCACTGTTGTGGTTTTGTGGAGGGTTTGCTGATTTAGTTTAAATTGCCTTTTTTTTTTTTAATTTGATGTAACTGTATATTTAATTCAGATGCTAAAGGAAAAAGTTCAGAACTGGGTCCACTGAGTGGGAGTGTGACTCTTGCATCAACTTACTCAGTATAACTAGAAGACACAATTAATTTTAGTTTCACACTTCCCTGTAGATTCACAGGTTGCTATATTTTGAGATCAGTAGAGAAAATGCATACTTGTCATTGCTCAACTCAGCTGTAATGCCACACCACAGGTCTCAATCAAATTACACCGTGTTACTTTTATGTCTGTATTTAGCTTAGCTTGTGGTGGTTGTTGAGGCTGTTTATGTAGCAACAATATTGTGTCACAAAAGCTTGACTGGTGTTTTTATGCTGATAAAACGGACAAATCAAGATGAGTGTGTTAAGTTTAGGACATGATTTGTAGATTCCTAATGAGTAGTTAGTTTATATGAAAAATTATTTGCAAACTGCAGGAATTTGTATATAATTTGCTTCTCTGAACATTTTTGACAGTGAAACTGTAGGCTGAGAGAGGTAGCTGTCTATGTACATCGGGCTCTTCATGTGCCCCATTTGTGAACCTGCAGCTTAACTGAGCTGCTATTAGCTCTTTTGGGATTGGTGTCCAGAGACATCTTTGAAGAGCTGTCAGTTTAGCTGGCAGGTGTTTATGCTGCAGTGGCGTTATCTCTGTGCAGCACTGATCCCTATTTTAAAGTAGCTGTGACAACACTAAGCCCTCAGGCTAAAAATTTTGAGAGTAAATTCAAATAGCTTGATCTTAAAGGCTGCAGTATATCAAGGGAAAACTTGGCTTCTGGAGATCAGCCATTAGCTTAGAAAATGGCTATCGTGTCCCAGTTTGATGCCTGCTTGAATTGAGACTCCATCCATAGTTCAACCATCGCCTCACACTTATTTGTAAGGCTTTGTCCGCAGGAATTGTGGTGCCCTACTGCTTCCGTTCACATTGTGGGGTTCTGAGAAATGATTTCTCACTTCTGAAAGAGGAGTTTACTCTCTTACCCTTTTCTTACCAACTCTTCTCTCATGATTATTTACTATTTTAATGCATCTCCTTTGTTTTCCTTTTTGGTGTTGGGCGTTTAGTTTGCTGCTAAGTAGCTACATCTTATACCTGGAATATGTCTGTGTGGCTGAAACCATAGGGTCATACTGTATTTGTGAAAACCAAACAGGCATATTTAAATCAAAAATACAGTCAGAGCTTTATTCTTCTCGGAATATAATTTTACTCATACTGTTTTGAGCACATTAGTTTTTCAAGTTGATACTCCCCTTTCCTGTTAGCTTTCAAGGTGGTGAAAATGTGGTAAAATGAAGTAGACGATGTTTTTGGCAATACGTACATAATGCCAAAAAATGGCATTGATTTGTAGATTAAGCAGCTGAACTTCATCCCTTGGTGTGAACAGAAGCCAAGTTTCATGGCTTCATACTTCAGTTAGCATAGCATTCCACAACAGTGTCCAGGAACCCTCAGCCTTCTTTCCTTTGAGTTAAATCCAGACTTTTCTAAGGCTCAAAGTGATCTGTACTTTTTATTTACTCTCGGGATTTGCCAATACTCCCACAGATGCCTTACATATCATTCTACTTTTCTATGAGGTCTCCAGGCAATCCTGCTTTGTTAGGTTTTACTTCCTCTTTTCTAGGAAGAATTTCAGTGATCCAAAACCAGAAACCCAAAGGTTGGTTCAAGTGGTGACACAAAGTCTGTGTTCAGGTTTGCATCAGTTCTCTATGCAGCCATTGACTTTTATGGTCTTTGATCTCTCTGCCTGAACTTTGCATGTGTAAAATTTTTCCTCGTTTTCATGAGAGAATGCTAAATCCTTATGTGATATTCTAATGGGACTCATTGGTGTGCCTTTGCTGTAATTAGCTGCTAGCTCTCCTCAGTTCTGTGTTTCTACTTTGTCATTCAGACTCACTGAACCTTCTGACTGATCAGAAGTCTATTAAATATGGTTCTGGTTGGAAAAGAATAGTAAGGATGTAGGAATGTAATGAATAAACAGGAGATAGATTTTGCTGCATGCTATGGGTGAATCTTTGTGGCCATCAAGACCACTGTGCTATGACCAGTACTGAAGAGCAAGAATGGTAATCAATTTTTATCATTATAAAAGTATTGTATGTGACAACTGAAAAGTGCCTTTTAGATTCTGAGAAGGAGTACTCAAGAGACCCATCATGAATGTGCTAATGCATTTTGTAAGAGTGAGTATGTTCCTGTTGCCCATTTTAGGTCTCAAATGAGAGGCATGTCAGGCAATTTTACGTGCATGACAATTATTTGAATATAGCAGATGTGAACCTTAAAGGCAAATTGCTGTGAAACAATTTCTCTGTTCTGAGTAGCTCTCAGTGTTAGTTAATAATATCTGTGTCTTGTGTAGATGTATAAATATGTATAGGCCATCAGTAGATGGTGCTTTGAACAAGTTAAAGATGGAGAATTTAGGGGACATTTAGGTTTGGTGTGCAAAGTCCAGTAATGTGATGAAGCTGGAATATCTCCTTTTTTTACTCAGTTGCGATCAGACACGCTTCCTGTAGGACAGTAAGCTGTTTGCAAATCCTGTGGGACAGTATATATGGGTATGTTGAAGATGGTGTGCTGGCGCATGGACCATATTGTGAAAGAGAGTCTATAGCTTTTTCTTTGATGCCTTTTGCTTAGTTGCATGCCTCCTGAGGCATTCAAACCAATGAAATCCAATGACGCTGTAGCTTTTTTTTTGTTGTTGTTGTTGTTCTTTGTGCTTCTTTAATCAATTGGTTAGTTTGCTTGAAATACTTTTGTGGTTTAATGTAATGGACAAGTTACTCTAGGCTTTTGTAGCAGATTTAACTAAAAACTTTTCAAATTTATGTTTCATAACCCTTGTATTTCAGTCAACAGAGTAATGGCATCAGCCTTTTGGGGAAAAAAAGCATGTTTTTTTCTTTTCCCCATTGTAAATTTAGTAGGGTTCATTTCCTCATCATTTGCAGTGTGTTAGCATGAGCCCAAAATCCTCTGCATCTCTGCATCTTTTTTGGAAACTTTGCCTACACAGTGGGGGTCATTTGTCTCTGTCCTAATTGCCTTCTGACTCTAAATGCAACAGGAACATTTGCAAAGAATAAATCTTTTCCCTGTATTGACAAAGCTTCTTCTGTAATTGTGTTAGCTGAACCAGACAATGAGGCTGAAATCCTTTTTGAATTAGGGTTTATGTAACTCTCCCCAATTCCTGGCTAAGCCTCGCAGACTGATCCAGAGCAGTGAGCACTGCGTGTTTTGCTGCAGTCTGTGGCCCAACAGACTAAGTCTGGGATTGTTCTGTTGGTTTCTACCAGCTTGGTTTTGCCCTGCTTTACGGTGATTTCCCTGTGGCAATGTTACCTGACAAAGAAGGAGAAAAAGGCTCTGTTGTTCCTGGCTGGGTAGAGATTTCCAGGTATAACGGTTTAGGATGGTGAGAGTGGACTAGAGGAGCATGGTTGACTGCTACAGCAACTTCTGCTTTCAGAAGCTCTATTTAATAGAGCTAAGCTGACAGGGAAAAGTACAGTCCACTTATACATGCTTTTGTCTGAAAGCATTTTCTGAAATGGGCTGAGTGCTAACACACCACCTATGGCACTGGGTGAGAAAGGACGGAAGACTCTCACCTATCAGTGAGTAGGCAGATATTTATTGACTTAGACGTAAAGGCCTTCTATGCTCAATCTCTTTAGCCTCCTGCTTTTATGTTCCTTGGCTGTTGTATTCTTTGGAAAATGATAATGGAAAATAATAGAGTAGCGGCGCAGTCAGAGATGAAAATTCATGTGTTCTGTAACTTTATCAAAGTTGTAGTAAGCAGTGAGTATCCAGCCAAGTTGAATGGGAACCGTTATTATACCAGTGTTTCAAACCAAACCAAAACTACAAATGAAGAAAGAAGTCCAGATCCCCTGCATCCTGAGTTTACTGGATCTCTAGCGTTGTTTTTTGGTTCAACGTTGCTTCTGTTTCCAAAATCCCATTGAAGTGGTGTGTTCTCTGGCTACACAGAATTACCCAAAGTCAGTCGCACAGTGAGTGAAATACCTAACGCTGTTTATTAGAAAAGAAGAATCAGTTTGGTGATACATGTATCTCAGAGGGAGTAAAAAGCACTAGCACTTGTTATAAAAACAATTCAAGTTTCATGCTTGGTAAAGATTTGGGGAAAAAAAAGAAAAAGAGACAAACCCCCAAATAGCTTCATGCCAGAAATCTCCCAATGGCCTGCATTTTTTTTCCATTTTATAGACATTAGCATGTGAAATTTTTAAAAAAGGAAAATATTTTTAAGTGGTCAGGCCATTGTTCAACTTTTGCAAGGGAATAGTAGTTAAAATGCTGTATTCTTTTATACTGTATTTATTTGGAAATATTACAAAGTGAAAATTGATGTTAGAGGGGAAAAAAAGAAACTTTGTGGATAAAAGGGGATGTTTTCTTGTATGACTCTCCTATTTAACACTTTTGAAGTTGCTGAACGTGAAAATTTCAGTACAAAATAAAAAATGTAATTGTCACATTCAGCCTTTCTAAATATTTGACTACATATCAATGGGCATTTAGTTTTTGACACAGTTTTTGGTAAATGATTGGTAAGAAGAAAATCAACCTACTTTTTCACTCATTTGGTAATCATAAGCCATCATAAAAGTTTCAGAAAATTGGAGAACTCCCAAACCTTCCATACTTTCTGTCTTTGAGACCTAGTAATAAACTTCCCATTAGTTTATGACTGATGGTTTTTCAGCTTCTGAGGAAAGGAAGAATTAATTGGAAATGTTAAGTTGTGTTTGGAGAGGAGGTGGATGACAGGAGGAGTGGGATTACTTTTCCTTCCACAGTTTCAAAGATGAGAATCTTTTCAAATATGATGGTGTAAATTTGTATCTGTGTTTAAACCGACCCTTGAGATTTAAATACATAAAAGATTTTTTCAGAAATCATTAAGTGATCTGTGGAGTTGGATGAGAGTCTCATGAGAGTTAAACTGGCAGTGCCAGGCAGAACCTAGTGTCACGATACTCCTCATGAAGAAAACAGAACGGAAAACTCCATCTGGTATCTTGAGTAAGTTTAACATGAGGTAACTGAATCTGTAGTTTGAGGATGATGCTTATGATGTTTTTGTGATCAATACTAGCAATATATATGGAAATTCATATTCCTGATGTAACAGGAGGGATGTGTGATTATTTTTTAAACTATTATTTTACATTATATTTATTAAATATCCTGATGAATTACTCTGTCATCCTTTTGCCTTGCTGAAAAGCTGACTTTTTCAGATTTTGAGTTACTAAAAGAGGTGCAGTAAGCATATTTCCCAAAGGTTCACAGTGGTGGTAGGTAAAATGCAACCAGCCTTTGACAGTGCCGGGGAAAACAAGTCAATCCTTGTTTTCAGTGTCACTGGACACTGACAGCAGCATGTCTGAGTTAATATACAGGGCTGTAGCTGTATTCCATAAGGCTAATAGTTTCTCCTTATTGTTTTGACTGAGAATATTGATTTGCATATTCATCCTTTTCTCCATTTGCGGTTGTTCACACTGCTAATCTAATGTGATGGTGTGAAAAAATGTACTGGAGCTTTTCTTTAGGATTTCTCGGGGCTTAATGTCTTTTACCTGCTGGGCTTTTGCCTAGAAAATGACTGCTTGTTGAACTTCAATTTTGCATTACTTTTCTATGTTATACACACATTTTACATATATCTTATATATAAAAT
>VZRU01011224.1:130894-150114 GCA_013398155.1 Pedionomus torquatus
TATGTATTATGTATATATATAAATATATGTATAGATTTGTAATACATATAATATATTAAATGCATATAATATTGATATATTGTAGTATTCATATAGACTTATAAGTTTTTCTATTTAATGTAATTTTCTGTAATGTATTTCCTTACATTTCTTCACATTTGTGGATATATAGACATAATTTCTATCAATAATGATATCTTTTACTTATCTTCACATTTGAGTTGGACTGTACAGAGTATTCTAGCAAAATTACCCTCGATATGGAGTATTTTCCTATAGCAATTTACTCAGTAGTGTGTAACCTGCTTTAGCATTATGATAATGAAGTGTAACTTTATTATCATAGTGCTAAATTTGCTGCCTCATCCCTGTGTTTTTCTGAAAGAATTTTTTTTTTAATTGCTTTGGAAAAAAACAAGTTCTGGCAGGGCCAGTAATCACTTCTTTGCTCAATTCCAGCCCCTCTCCTTCCTCTGAAGGAATGAAACAGATTACCTTCTTTTGGTTAGATAAATATGGAATAATTACTGCATTGCTTCATCTCAGTAAAGGTACTGAATACCCACATGCAGATAAATAAAAAACTTGCTATGGGGATGCAAAAACCTAACCCTGCAGGGGTAGCCCTGTGTTTAAAAATATCTGTAGGGTTCTCATTCTGTGGTCTGATGTTTCGTTCCTTAGCAGCAGTCAGCTGGAGTCAGACACATTGGTAGCTGAGACGGAGTTAGATCCATGTCAAAAGATTGATTAATTTGGCCATATGCATTTTTTGCTTCGAAGAAGTTACAGTACAAACATCTGGACTACAGTAGGAGGTCTTTATGATGAAATGTGAAGCTAAGGAAAGCTACTGTCTTCTAATATTTTCACATTATAAAATATGTTGAATAACAGCTTAAAAATTTACTGTTGTCAACAGACAAGTTTTAAAATGACCTTATTTTAACATAAAGATTTTCCTTCCTGAGTTATAATAATTTCTTATTACTATTTTTAATTTTAAGCTGAGGAGCTTGAGAGCAGCTGAAACAAGTTAATGCAGCTAGTGTGAAGTTTGAATTTTCTTGTGGCTGTGTTACGCTCTGGATTAATTCTTGGCTTTTGTGTTATTGTAAGGGATGTGTAAAATGCACTCTTTTCTCAATGTATTCACCCATAGGGCAAATGGGTTCTGGTTGTAAACTTGCAACTCCATAAAATGGGTACAATTCCTGTATATGAAAGTGCTTTGTGTTACTTAAGTGATGTATAAATGCCAAGAGGTTCTTTTTTGTTTCTCTGTGTATGTTTTTGTCAATAGTATGATATCTAATCAGCAACAGGGATTCTTGTGACAGACCGGCTATAACAGTGTTTTACAAGCAGTGAGTTACAGTTATTAGACTTTTCATTATACGTCATTAGTGCAGACCGGCTGCAAGGCATGAGGACAGCAGAAATCACTGGTGTGAAGTAGAGTTCAGGCCTATAGCAAGTACCTAAACGAGGTGAACCATAATATTACGCTAATCAGTATGGATTCAGCTCCCCGCTGCAATCGTTTTCTAGGCTGTGACTGGATCCTTCATCTGAGATGCTTGTGCTTCTGAATGAGACAGGACAGATGGTGCCTATTGTTCCCCACCCCCCTGGCAGACAAGACAATCTGTATTGCCAGCTAAGCTTCCTTAGATTCCTCGGTGAAAGAGAGGTGCAAATTCCCTGGCTGTTCACTGGTCTGGCAGTCTGTGCTCACTTACGGCATCCATCTCGAGTTTCTGCCACCATAAGGAAACATATCCATGCAAGTGTTTTGCCTGAGGTTTCAGAAATGCATTTCAGTTACTGCTTTGGCAAGCTTGGGGAGCCAGTGAGAACTCTGCATTTGTAAAAAGGGTGGGAGAGGAAGAATGAAAGCTTAGTGCAGAGTTTGGTTTATGTTTTTACTACTTTTGATCATTCACTAAGTGAAACAACACCTTTTATTTCGGAAATATTGGGAGCTATCAGATTTACAGTATTAATTATAATAAAACTCTCATCTCTTTTGTTTTTAAGTTTCTCTTTGCTGTTATTTTCCTTCTGATAGCATGAGATATTCTACAGCTTTAATAACACTGCTTTGAAAGCTTTGTGTATGTCATTCTGTTCACGTGGTAACCAAGTCTTCTCATTTTATCAGCCAGATAGTTGTTCATAAACTAATGTTGCTTAGTTTGACCATGTGACTGCTGCTTCTTGTGGTCTAATTACTTTCCAAAAGTAAAATGTATCTTCTTTTATTTTTTTTAAGTGTTTTTTTTTTTTCTTTAGAGTATTACAAAAAGAGTGTATGGCAGACGTAAAGACTTGAGATCTGAAGAAAAGGATCAAATTTTTTATTTCTGCAGTTACTTGCACTTCAAAGAGTTGTATGGATGATCTTCAGAATAGGAATAGAGAGAGAGTTAAAAACTGCTTATAACTAACAGTCATGTAATATTCCCCTTTCTGCTCACTGTGTTAGTTGAAAGTATGCTAAAAATGCTCTGTGTGACAGAAGAAGATATACTAACTTTTATGTCACTGGAAAGAAAAAGCTTTGTATGAAACTAGAGTAGGAGTGAAGGAAAACAAGAGCATCTTGTGTTTGGGAAACATATCGGACAAGTTCTATTTAGCCGTGTTTTTTTCAGACCTTGTATGCCAGAAGATTTGAGAATGGTTTTCTGAGGGATTTTCTCTGGAAGGTTACTTGTAGACAAATCTCAGAGTTTAGAAAGGGAGGGGGAAGATTATTTGGGTTTTGTTGCACTGAGATTGAGAGCTTACATTTCTCACTGCTATGCAACTCTAGTTTGATTTTACTTAAAAAATAGGGTCAGCAATTTCAAGAAGATTTTGTGATGTTACATTAATATAAAGCTGTTGAAATCTACTTCTGTTTGATGATGTGTAAGTGATATGGCACAGATGGGATTTGAAGAATAATAAGGCCCAGAAAACTTCATGAAATTTTGAAAATATTTGTCATGTATAAATGTGAACTTCATAAATCTGTTGGTGGTAAAATACCTTCTGTATAACTAGTTTTTCTGCTGCTCACTTTAGGTCTAATGCTGCTTTCAGAGAACTAAGAACTCCCACATGCCATTACCCTCAGCTGCTATCCTGTCTTACTTTCTGTCATTCCTGTTTCTGTAGAGACCAGAGGCTTCCACTGAGTGTTATCTACTGTGTGAAGCCCTCTACAAACATTAGTGATGGTTCCTGGCCTGAAAAATTCACACTGCAACAAACAAATCATAGTATGCAAATGAAATAAGTAAGTGGATGGGTGAAAAGACAGAAGAGAATGCAGACAAGATCAGAGGGTACTTCATGATTGACCTTGCTTTCTGTACAATTCCTTTCAACAATTGTGTTATACCACAGAAGACCACCTTACCTGTCTCTCCTGATGGGCACAGGCTGAGGCGAGTTGAGCTTTGTCAGATTGCCACCAACTTTCATTACATTTGAAAGCGATTCTGAATCAAATGTTGTTTGGTAAGAGATTCTGGGAAATTTTGGAGACTTCCATCTGGATTGCTTCTTTTGTAGGCAGTAGTATGGTGTTCTTTGTACCATTTCTATCCAGTTTTTTCCTGTTACATCACTTTTTGTTACCTAAGAACATAAGAAAGGCTGTACTGGATCAAGCAAAAGATGTCCCATCCTGAACACCAGCTATAAGCAAGGAGAAGGAAACAGCCTGTCTGGTAATGCCTTCCATTTCCTTCTGAGACTTTAGCCATTTTCAGCTCATGGATTTACTGAGCTAAGTGTCGTTTCTGTATTTATTAAATAACTGGGTTTTTCATGCCCTGAACATGTCCAACCTCCCCTTCAATCTAATGTCTCCTTATCAATCACAGGCAAAGCTAAGCTATAGCATAACATTTCTTCTGCCAGATTTTTTTTTAATCCCCAGAATCAGTGATATTTTGTACAAATGCACTTCACTGATCTTTTTCATATTAATTTGTGAAAATATCTAAGGTAGTTAAGGTAGTAATTAATTTTGTTTGGCTTGTTTTGGTCACTGTTCCATCATTGTGTCATGTAAATCTGACCTGTGCTCAACGAAACTCTAATTTAAATTAAATTTTTAGTATTGCATCTTTGTATAGCTAATTTTAAAATTGACAGCTAAGGATGACATGCAAAAGAAGGTGACTCATTCTTCAGTATGGCTTTCTTGATGATGCTTTATATTACATAAAAATGATATTACTTCCTCAGTGACTCTTGAATATACATCACTAGGTAATCTGAATTTTTCTCAGAACTGCATCTCTCAACTATCTCTAAAGCTTAGGAATGAAGAGTAAATGAAGTTAAGCTGCTGTCTCTCCTAGATGTTGTTAGAATTTTATTTCAAGTGGCTTTTTTATGGCTTTGATTTTTCTTTTTCTTTGTTTCTCAAAATTGCATTTCTTCACATACTCTTTTCATATGACCTGCTCTCTGCCACAAAGGATGAAAATGTTTGGTAAAAAGATCAGCCAGAAAAATAACAAAACTCTGCTTTTTTGGTGTGATTTCTCTACAGATGAGAAGACAAGTCTGTATACAACTAAAAGGTTTTCTATAGAGAAGATGAGTGCTTGGCACAGAAGCACATCCTGCTTGAGATTTTGCTGTGTAATGCCCTTGTACATATTTCATGTGAAAGTACATTAAGCTTTACGAAAGTTAGCAAAAAAAGCATGAGTAAATAGTAGTGTGATTAAGAAGCCAACAGTGTCTGCAGGAGAGTGCTGGTGATGTCATTCCATTTGCCTTAGCCTGTTACTAGTAACATGCTACATTCCTGGAAGAAATGTAGAAAGCCTCAATGCACTGAATGTATAATTCTGGGGCTGATAGATTGCAATGCAGGCTTTGCGTTCAGAAATAGTGTCTAACTGCTCTGATTGCAGTGCCATTTTTCCTTTCATCCTGCATATTGGGGATCCATTTTTAAGTATGGGAACCTGTGAAGGAAGACACTGCTAACTGTTGATCTGTAGATTTGTGAGCTTAAAAGGAAAGGATTCTTTGAAATCCCCACATTTCTTTTAAAAATCAAACATTATTGTGGCACTCTGATTTCTGCCATTTAATATCCCATATGAGATAAACGAAATGTTGGAAATCATGGAACATTAGAAAACACTCAGAACTATATTTTGAACACCTTCAAACATGCTGCTAAACAAAAACTGGTACACTTTTTCCCAGGATGGCCTTTGTAACCTGTGGTAGGAACACTGCAGAAAGTAACTCATTATAGGTGACTGAAATAAAGGTATTTGAATAGTTATTTGTTGATTTAGGCCTGCCTTGATTTAGAAGAATATTTAATGATGTCCATTTTGAGATGGCTGAGTGCTTTTGCTGACTTCAATGGTATGACTAGCTGTGAAGTTAGGCTGCTTTTGAAAGGGTTTTTTGGACTGAGGCCTGGAAGACAATGACCAAATAGCATACAGCTGGGTAACTGCTATTCTTCGGTCTGACTGATGTACCTTTATGCCGTATGCAGTTGGCTTCATTTCCCCCCTATTTTAAAGAGGTATAGCATTATGAACTAATATTCTGAAGGATGCTAATTGCATCAGTTTGTACAATAACATGTCTTACTTTAAGAATAGACTTGTTTTAGTGATGCAGAATTATTAGAACAATTGCATTTTAAAAAAATCTTTCTTGAATCTGAGAAGCCAAAAGAAATAACTTAAGATCTGGTATGAACTTAAGATACGTCTTCCTTCTTTTTCTGTCTATGTACTTGTCCTTTTCTGCTATTCCTTGTCAGTGATTTGGCAGCAGTTTTATAATAAGTGGAAAAATTGGCTCAGAAGAATAATTATCACAAGCAGAAGCAGCTTGTTACATGAAGTGCCTAGTCAAAATACCCCTTTTTATAATTATTGTTTACTAGTCCAAATTTTTGTTACTTTTCTAGTTTGACATATTACATGAAATGCAGGGAGAAACAGTGGTGAACAGATCATTACCAAGTCATCTGAGGTATGTGAGGAGGACATACTGTGGAGGATGACCCCCTGTGACATGCTCAAAAATTGTAGGAGGTGGAGTGCTCAAGCGTTGTTATTCACAGAACATGGTGAGGGACTAGATTGTTTCTGCATCATGCCCTTTTTAAGGTCCTAGAAAAAGTACTTGAGTACTTGAGAAAAAGCCTAAGAGGGTCTTCAGGATTTATTTATGAAGCCTTTTATGGTATAACTTATTTTTAGCTTATGAAAGAGTGCATCATTTCTCTGTTACCGTTAACTGTTTATATATAGGATCTATAGTAAAATAAGGATTAAACTAATCTCAACCACAAAGCAAAAATTAGCCGAAGTGTTATGAGGAAGAATGAATTTTTTATAGCTTGTAGAATGTACACTTTTTCTCCTTGTCCTTTTTCTTAAATGTGAATTGTGAAGAATTAACAGAATACTCTCTCAGGTCACAACAGGCTGGTTTTGGGCTTCTGTTCATGTTTTTAGGTGAAAAATTGGCTTGTGACCTGGTGATTCCTATTCTCTGGGAGTGTTAGTATATACTTTCCTGTGCAAGTTTACATGAAAGCTATTGGAAGAAATGAAAAAATTAGCCTAAAAAGGACCCAAAGCCTTACCAAAGTCTCTTAGTGTTGCTCTAAGATATATTAACAAATGGTTGGGCAGGCTGAGACCACACCAGTACTAGGTGTCAGCACCCTAAAAAGCATTTATGAAAAAATGGTGCTAGGGAGATGCAGGGAAGAAGGATGATTTCTGGTCAAGTGGTAAGTACCTGCTCAGAATGTAGAGGACATCATGAGAAAAGGGAAAAGATTTGTGAAAGTACTAAGAGAGTGGGTTTGAAGATGTTCAGCGAGTAAAAGCATCAAAGTTAATAAGAACATATGAACTGTGTTTTCTACTCACATCCAACTTCTCTTACAAATATAGAAAATTCAGTCATTACTCGGAATAGCCCCTTGGTTACCTGAGGTGACCAGCTACTAATAAATTAAAAGCTTGTGAGTAGATGGCATTTGATTGATAACATTGATTGTAGTCATTTGTATTCTCCTCAGCATCACTGATCACAGTAAGGTGACTCTCTCTAGTAAACTGATAAAGATGTGAGCAGTGGAGGATCCATTCTTCCACCAATAACAGCATCACAGTGTGGTCTTAAATGGGAAAGAAATTTAATGTAAGTGCCCAGCAACTAAACATTTCATTGGTGGGAATTCACTTGCAGTTCCCTGGCTATATTGTATGCCTGGGAGGTGCTGTGCAATGATTGGCAGTTAATGATGTACCTCTGTATGAAGATATCTTTCCTACCAAAATTTGCAAGTAAGGCCTAAAATGTTGAAATGGCATTTTATGGTGGATTGTGGTAGAGAGACCAAAGAGAAATAGGGGTTGAAATTCAGAGTCAAATGGTGATCTAGTAGTAGTATGGCAAGTCAGACCACTAATGCAGCTGTAGCAATATTGTTGGAATGTTTAAATTACTGTCTTAATGATATAAAAAAAAAAAAAAAAAAAAAACCAACAGAACAAACAAACAAAAAAAACCCCAAACACTTGTTGTGTTCCATGTTGGTTTCCTTTGTTTTTTTTCAGAGAAGCTCTGGTAGGTGGAAACAATGATCTCATGACTTTAATCAGGCAGCCATGTCAGTCTTGCTTGCATTGAGACATTTGCAGAGGCAATTAGTCAACCACTTAAGAGTCTGAGGCTGAAATTAATATTGCAACCAATTCTCTAGCTGCTTAAGGTTTTTTGCTGCCTATTACTTTTATTCATAAGTTGTATAAAAGAAACCCCTATGTGTATAATACTTCAGAATAATTTTTAAACCACAGGTATATCTGAATGCCTTCTGGTAAAGTGACTTCTTGAAGGTTGCCTTGTGACTGCACTGAACTTAGTACGGAACTGGACGGGTAGGGGTCATTCAATCATTTGCAATGAAAACTATGCTTGAGTAAAGTGTGTGTTAGCTAATGCAAAGGCTGAGTAATGGTGGTTTAAATCTTGCTTTTCCACTCCTATTGCTCACTGAAGAGGCTTAGTCCTGTATTTAAATTAGGTCTATTCGAGGACTGATCTGTCTCTGGCTTCAAAAATGTCGCCGTGGGCCAAACTGAGGGGTTAGTTTGTTGCACTAAAAATTGTTTCTGGGCTAAAAAACTCTCTCTTGCTACTATGCTTTTGTTTCAAAGCTGCTAGGGAGCCACACATTGAGCAGAGGAACCGCTTGTCTTTGAGTCAGCTACAGCAATTCAAGGGCCAGCTTTTACAGAATGTGGTATGAAGTCCAGCTCCGTTCTATGTGACTTGTAGGCACTTGGAGGTGGAGAGACAGCAGTTAGTGATTCTGCTGTTGTGACAGTACTGTGTCTTCTAATGTGGGTGATGAGATTAGATCAATGATAGACGGTGCTGCTGCTGCAGTAGGGGTAAGTCTATGGTGCTGTGCCTCAGCTTATGCCCCCAGCCTGGCAGTCTCTTGTGCCTGTCTTTGCTATTTTCCATGGAGCTTGGTGGTGCTGGTGTGGGGATGCCCCCATGGCTGCTGAGCAGGGAGGTAGTCATGCTCCTGGAGAGTCAGCAAGTTCCCCCAACACATGCCAATCCTTGTCCTTGATACTTCTTAAATAGCTTTTGCCCTCCTTGGAAGAAATTAATAATGATGCAGCATTAATACTATTACAGTACTTTTGTTGTTAATTTGGAAAGATAAAAATGTATTTTCTGCACTCTTGTGTACAGAATAGGTTACTAATCTGGAGCACCAAAGTGCTAGAAATACTGAAAAGTATACTATTGGGCTATAAATTTACTGAAGTGATTCCTTAAAGTCTACGATCTTTGCAGCAGAACCTCTTGCCTGTCTTCAGTTGCAGAAACTTTGTCTTTTTGTTTTTAGCATTTGCTTTCATTAATTTTCTCCTTGGAGAAAGCTGATTTATTCTGCATTTCTGACTGCAGATCATCTTTTCTTCAGAGTCTGCTTTCTATTTGCTTGGCAGAATATAGTCTGAGGGATGATAAAATATGTGGGCTAGATGCTTTCAAGCTGAAAGGCTAAATATTCAGGAGTGTGCAGTGTTTTTACAGTGTCTGCCATGTTTGCAGTTGACAGTCTTGAGTTTCCAACAGTTGTTTTTGCAATGCTCAATGCATGTGTTGCCAGTGGTGAGAAGCCTGGAACCGAGAGCCAGCAACACACAGACAGCTTGTAACTTAAAACACTTAAGATGTCTGAACATGAATCAGATCTGTCTGCAGAATGGTTTATTATTTTCTGCAGGTTTGACTGTGAATTACAGGCTTGTGGGCTGTATTCCCCCCTCCCCACCCCAGGTTTGGCTTGTTCTCACCTTCATCTCAACATGTTTTAATCCTATCTTTAATTCTTTTCTTAGCCAATCCTATACACTAGGGAAATGGCAAATATTATTGGTGTAGCTCGTAGTGGGTATGGGAGAGAAGACATTTATTTAACCTTCAGCTCTTCTTCACCTTCAAATTCAATTACCAAGTACATTAAGGTTTACCATTTCAAGAATGTCTGCTTAATATGTAAGTAGATGACAGAGATATTTCCCCCTCTTTTATTTGATTTATACTTCAAAGTTTAAGAGGTGCAGACAATCTTAACCCTTTTCATTAAGTCAGTCTGTAAAGATGGTATTGCTGGAATAGCAAAACACATTTTATGATGAGAACGAGGATTTTTTTTAAAAATCAAAGATGGAGCGTTTTCTAATTTTCACCGTTATGGAAAAGTAGATAAAATGGAGTTTAATATCCTGAAGCAGTGAGGTTGCCTGTGGATATAAGAACATGTGTTTATAAACAGGAAATTTTGAACCTTGCTGGTTGATTTTGGTATAAACTTTACAAACAGGAGATCTCAAAGGTGCCAAGTTCCTACTGCTTTTTGGAAAACAGTTGGCCAGGTGTACTGTGGCCTCCCGATGTTGTCCTTCTGCAGAAACTATTGCAGTGTGAGCTTGCACTGAGGACAAGAGTTTGAACACATGTACACACTATCAGTGCCTTGGCTAACAAGCAGATTTACCTAGAGCTTGTATCTTAATAGGGAATTGAAATACCAAACCAGAAGGTTGTGGGAAACTAGGTGTCATAGTTTTGGTCATTATGGACCCACTTATTTATGCTAACTTTTCATCCTTTGTTTATTTGACTAATTTTCTGAATTGCCAAGACCAAGTTGAATGTCTGTTAAATGTGCCCAATGCTCAGGAGAGTAGTAAAGAGGGAATTAGTACCTTAGATTTGACATGCGAATTATGTGTATTACTTAATGACTTACATTTATGTTTTATTTTGGGCTCTTAGCATGAAACAAGCAGGTCTTTCTGTGAACTGCCCTTCAAAATCATGTCTTCACTAGCAGCACCACAGCAGCCCAGAGAGACATTAGATCTCCTGGAGAGTAATATGCAGGTAGAGGTTTATAGAGGGTAAAGGACCTGAGACTGTATTACTAAAGATGCTAATAAACCATTCTTCAACAAGCCTCTTCACTTTTTTTTTTTTCCTCATTATTCTTTCAATTTAGTCTCTTCTCTAATAAATTATAAACAGTCTTGGATTTAGGTTGTGCTGGATACATGCAAAAATTACCATTGCACATGCAGGGCTGATGAATTTAGCACACATAGCTAGGTTTACTCATTTAATATTGAGCCCTTGATTGCCCTTCCATAAATACTTCTAAAAATAGAGTGATCACATTTGGCAGGTCAAAACGTTGCATCTACTTTTGGTTTTTTTTTCTGGTTTCACACACTCCTTCATACATACACTGTCTCTCATTTTCTGTGTATTACAGAATTCATACAGAGGCTGTGGTGTAATCTCTACTGCTCTTGTGCAGACTGCCAGCTTTGGATTTAAGCTAGTATCAAATGGCCTTTTAAAAGTCAGTAGAAAGTCCCCTCACTAGTAGGTATGTAACTTCCCTGTTTGCCTGAGTTATTTGTAACTTGTCTTTAGCAAATCTATTTGCTTTCTTTTATACTTTAGAGAGAGGAAGAAATTGACTTTCTGATTTTATTACATTGTTTTGTGTTCTCAGTAAACTATTGTAAGCTCTGTGGCTGAGATGTTCAATTCAGCATGTGGGGCTCCAGGTAGTCTCACCAGTGCTACATAAATGATGAGTCTAACAGAAAATCTACTTTGTTATAAGACAAGTAGGTATATGGAGGGGAAAGTGCATCATAATAATTATTTCTCTGATACGCAGTCTAACCGTGATACTTGTATTGACCCTTAAAGTTACACTCATACTGATTTCAAAGCTTATGTGGAAATGCTGAAGCTTTCCTTTAGCTTATATCCCTCTTCTAATTTCGCTTTCCAAGAGATGTGTTGCTAATGAGCACTCCTTTCAGTGGCTTAGTCATGTGCTTGTCTTTGAGGTTTCTGATGTCAGTGGGGTCAGGCACCTAATGAGTATTAGGCACGTATTCTCAAGCAGACTGCAGTACAGAAAGACGTCTGTCAAGGTTGGAATGGGGGGAAAAAAAAGGTCTAAGATCACAACATTATTCCAATTAAAAGCACGTTATTAAATCTGTTCTTTAAAGTTAGTTTCCCTTGATGGGTTTTCACATGAAAAATTTTTTTCTTGAGATTCCTGTGCACCGAATCAAATTCAAGTGTAATTACTGCCATGTGGTACCATTGAAAGGAATATGACTGCACAGATAAAAGCAAAATTTGCCTCCATATTTTTGGTCCAGAACTGAGGAAAGTGAGGGCAATTTAGCTGAGTAAAAGAGTTGACCTCTTTATATAGAGGTTCCACAAACACTTTCTGTAGAAGAGAAATGCTGCAGAAAGGAAAGTATTTATGAAGGAGTTTCAGGAGGCTCATTAACTTCCAGAACATGGGTGAACTTCAGGTAAAATAAACATTTAAAGGGCAGCCTTGCATTTTGAAGGGACAGGTGGCAAGACTAATTTGTATCTGCAGTTACGTTTATAAACATGACATTTAGGAAGCATCAGAAGCTGTAGAAAAGTTTGTCACCTTTTGGTTGCTTACTAAAATGGAAGACAAATTGCTAGTAAGGAAGTAATGTAGAAATAAGAGATATGCAATGTTAAACCTAAGGAACAGAAACAGATAGTTTGCTTCCAAGGTCACATTGAAAACAACAGTAACAGCAAATCAACATTTGTACTCCCTTTCCCTTGGTTTTGATTTTAATTCTCTGATATCTAGAATGGGAAATACCACAAACAAAGTGGAGTACTTTTGAGTTGTTAGGAAGAGATTTTGATGGGTTTCATTGCTAGTGTTAGTGGTGGTGCTTTATTTCTGAATAGGGGTCCCCCTCAATGTAAATGCTCAACAATTAGAATCTAGTTAATGGTTTTGTCAGTAGAGAATTCAATTTGTTTTTTTCTTTCTAACACTGGCACTGGCTTTGGAATGCTAGCAGGGGAAAGTAAATCGAAGTCAGACTTTGACCTATTCTTGTTTTCTCTTAATAAATACTGTCAGGCCTGTGGCATAAGAATAGCCTTGTATTTGCTATGCAAGGTATTGTTTATGAAGCTTTTTTCTTCAGGGTGAAGCTATGATATCAAGGTTGATTTTTGTCAAATGTTTTTGTTTGCTGTGTTGGTGTCACAGATTACCAGCGGCCTAGACACCATGACTAGCAACATCTCCTGAAGTTGGAGACATGAAGTTAAGTCTGTTTTTAAATGAAAAATACCAGTTAACAATGACCTTTACCAGAGTGTTTAAATGAGTATAGGGTAAGTGTATGTTCATTAGATAAAAACATAACAAGATGCAAAGGTTTGAATTTTAGACTAAGTAAATTTAGATGAGAGACTAATTTTTAATGTTCAAAGTAAACAACAGAAGTATTTTCTATTAATTTAACTGTAGTCTTTAGTGCTTTTTTTGTGTTTAAGTTAAGACTGCCATAGTGGAATGATTGAGTTTGATGCAGAATTTACAGGGTAAAACTCAATCTGGGTTAAGTTTTGGAAAGACTGTTCAAGGGACAAGGAACTGCGATTTACTGGGGTCATTGCAAACCTGGGTGGGATTAGAGAGCTGCTTTGTGGGTGGTAGAATTTAATGAGCAGTGGGGCTTTCTGTCATTAGTCTGTAAATCTATAAAATTCCTTTGTGTATGAAATTGAAGTATAATGTTTTGCAGGTATAGGGGTTCTCAGGTCCGTTTAAGGACATCAGTTACATGTTTCCAATGAGTTAAATCTTGATACGTCATAAATTAAAGGCTCTGCTTTTGTTGTCCTTGCCATGAGGAAGCTGGGCGAGTTGTTACATGTGGTGAATTTAATGTCTACCTAGCCATCAAAACAGCTTTAGTGCTATTACTTTTGTAGGTCGTAATAGTCTTGAAAAGTACATAGCCTATGCAAACAAAATCCTTGAAGAAAATTACAGAAGACATAAGGGCTTTTTGAGATGTGTGCCTTTGCACCCAGCTGTGCTTTTTTTTTTTTTTTAATCCAACAAAATTAAACTGATCTGTTAGTTATTCCTGCAATATTTATTTCTTTTCCTTCAGGAATCCATCAAATTGAAAATGGGTGCTCACTGAGGCAGAGCAGCAGCAGCTGTTTATAACACATAGAATCATAGAATGGTTAGAGTTGGAAGGGACCTTAAATATCATTGAGTTCCAACCCCCCCTGCCATGGGCAGGGACACCTCCCACTAGACCAGTTTGCTGAAAGCCCCATCCAGCCTGGCCTTGAACACTTTCAGGAATGGGGCATCAACATTTTATCTGGGCAACCTGTTCCAGTGCCTCACCACCCTCACAGGAAAGAATTTTTTTCCTAATATCTACTCTAAATCTCCCCTCTTCCAGTTTAAAACCATTACCCCTTGTCCTATCAAACCATTACCCCTTTTCCTATCACTCTACTTCCTGACAAAGAGTCCCTCTCCTGCTCTCCTGTAGGCTCCCTTCAGATACTGGAAGGTTGCTATAAGGTCTCCCTGGAGTCTTCTCCAGGCTGAACAGCCCCAGCTCTCAGCCTGTCCTCATAGGAGAGGTGCTGCATCCCTCTGATTATGTTTGTGGCCCTCCACTGGACCCATTCTAACAGTTCTATGTCCTTTCTCTGTTGAGGACTCCAGAGGTGGACACAGAACTCCAGGTAGGGTCTCACGAGCGCAGAGTAGAGGGGGAGAATCACCTCCCGTGACCTGCTGGCCATGCTACTTTTGATGCCGCATACAATGAGGTTGACTTTCTGGACTGCCAGCGCACACTGCCAGCTCATGTTGAGCTTCTCATGCATGAAGTACATCTGGAGTAGTATTTTCTAGTTCCAGATCATTTTACCTAAGAACAGATGAATGAGTCTTTTTAGTGGTGCATATATGAGAGAAAAATCATAAAACATACAAGAAGACTGAGGAAGTAGAAGCAGACTTTTCTGGCTTTTGAAGTAGAAAAATGGGAACCAGCCAAGCTTTATTTTATTGTATGACTGTGTACAAGTTACTGCCCATTTCTGTGCCACTGCCTGCCCCAGTTGGTCAGTCCGTAAGTGAAATTAATAATATCTCTTAATTTACGGAGTGCTGGGAAGCTTGTTGTTGTACAAGTGTGATACAGGTTACATTAACACAAACTTTCTGACGAGGAGACATACAGAATTGCTGACTGCGCAAAAGACCTTTCTTACTGTAGGTAGTAGAAGTTCAGTCTTGTGACCTGAGAGTTCCTAGATGCAAGCTCCGTACCCTCGCCCCCGGCATCTTTGCTGTAAATGCAGGGGTGATGTTTTTTGCAGTGTTACTGTTGCCAGAATGTTCTAGTCTGGAGCCCTGTGGACTAGGACTTTAGGACTTTTTCTCTTCTCTTGTTTTTAAACATAATAACAATTTCAAGAAAAATAAAAAAAACAAAAACAAAAACAAAACAACCCCGAAAAATAAACAGGGGAGGGCTATAAATGGGAGCTCCATTCTCCACTTGAAGTTGCATTTGAATTGTAATTAAAATTTTGAATTAAATGGAGAGCTGTGGATAAATGAGAAGACAATTACCTGCTAAGTTAGCTGAAGGCCCTGCTTTTGTCATTCCTAAAGGTCTCAGAAGTATTACTGTCTTGATCCTGGCTGCAGGTTGTTGACATGGGGCAAAAATATACTTCTTTTATAGAATTGGATGCAGTGAGCTATAGTTACAAAAGATGTTTTGCTGGTCAGTGCCTAAAGTCTCCAAATTAATTTTTTCCTGTGTGCCCTCATTTCTCTTACCACCTTCTGTGTTTTCCCTTTCTATGCCACTTTTCTTCTTCCCCCATGCTTGGAATTCTCTCAGCTTTCTTCTTACCCACTGAAATTCTTTTGCTGAAGTACAATAATTTATTTCCTCTCTTTTTGGGAGATTATTCAGACAACTGACATGTTAAGTGCCTTTGGAAGATGGGATGCCTGGAGTATTCACCAGCTACAGTATTCAAAAGTTATCTCATCATCTCACCTGACAAAGAAAATCTTGTTGGATCGTGGGTCCGAACTTTTCTTGGATGACAGTATAAGTGAGCAGGATGCAGCTGGTTACTACTTCTGCACCTCCCTATCAATCTTAAACAATTCTAATGATTTCTGGAGTCACAACTGTCCATTTTTTCACAGAGCTACTATGTAATTTAAGACATTAGGTGGGGGGACGGAGGGAAATAAAATGTGCTTAGCTGTCTCTTTGTTGTGCTTAACTATCTCTAAGCAAACAGTCTGCATGTTGCTCTTACAGGACTTTTAAATATATGATTTTTAGGATTTGATTGTTCCCTGCTGCAGTGTAAGATATTCCAATTGGATGCGGTGGATAGCAATATATCATACAGTGCACTCTCAAAAATAACTGATTACAGAACATAAGACCAACAAGAACATGTACATGATGATTTTTTTACAATTCTTGCTTTCTCATGAATGTGTCTTATCTTGTTCAGTGTGCTAATAGCACATACTTTGTGTTCTTCATAGCAGCAAATACAAAGTTTGCTACAGGGAATCATGGATATTATAATAACAAATAGGAATGGGTAATAAAATGTAGAGTTTAGTATGGAGAATTTGCCCCACTCAACACACCACCCACCTATTTATGTGTTGACTCCTGTAATATTTTTATGAATGTATATGAATATTTATTTGAATATGTATATGCAACTCCCTAATCCATTCTTCAGTGTATGTGGGAAAGAAGCCTTCAAATTTGGAGATGATATCCAAGGAAAAAGTTAGGGTATTAGTTTTATGCAACATATGAATTGGTGTGTAAGGATTTTTAACCATGCATGTGATCACTAACGTTTTAATTCTGTTTGAGACATTTCCGTTTTCTGTGAAGCTGGAAAATTAAATGGCCTCTCCCTGGATAAAATCTGGGTACGTAGAGAATTGTAGAAAGATCTATGCAAATCCGTTTTTGAAATAACTTTCACAGGGCAGCCATAAGAGAGCCATATGAGATATCAGCATCCTGTGAAATGCACAAGGAGATGTAAATGATCACTAGGCTGCAATACATCTAGTAAAGCTCTTCAGCCATTCTCTATTTCTAGGCCTATTCTGTTTTTCAGGATAGTACCAGACTTTCAGTGGGTTTTCTTGCTCAGGCCATTGGTGTTGGGAAACTAAATGAAGACAGTTATCTTTAGTATCTTAATACAGTTCTTTTGGTTCATTAACGTGTTTATTAGTGTATGTCATGATTCCCTTATATGTCATGGGCAAACTTAGATTTTGTTCTGCTGACTTGTCTGCAAGTTTGCTCCAGCTCTTTGTCCTATGGAAAAGTGTGGTGAGTGCAAGAGGCTTCTGTGCCACTTTCTTCAGAGTCTGCAGTTTGTGCCTTCTGAAGAGTGCGCTGTGTCCAGTACTGGGCTGAGGGCATTTGCTGAGTGCAAGAATTTCAAATTACTGCAGCTAATTCTTTGTTCTGACTTGCTCTTGTTTGAACATAAATAAGTAATTAATGAATTTAATGTCTTTTGATGTGAAGAAGCGGAAAACCACATAAACATGTAGTGTAAATTAAAGGGAGCAGGGAGGAAGACTGCAAGATTCCAAGGATTTTCGCAGAATGTGTGGCATTTGGCTTTGAGGGATTTACTCTATCTCATCAAGAGACTATGAAGCACTCTCTTGTATCTGTGGGGAGAGAACCATCCATGTATCAATGTTTGTTGTCTTATAAAAGATTTGGTAAGAAGCCAGATGCTTTGTATTTTCTGTGTTCTTCAGGGACGTCCTTGACTTTGCCTGAGAATCTGTTTCTAAATTGTGACTTCCACCAGTCTAGACTGGTGGATAACCCATACTGTTGCAGGCAGCTGGTAAGAACAAAGCCAAGAAGCACTTCCTCTCCCTTTTTTAGCACTGATAAGTGCTGGATAGTTGCTTGCTGCCTTTGTTATTAAGGGGATAGATTCTGAACCCAGCTGCAGTAATAGCAGTTTTTATTAACTTACAACACTGACAAAGTAATTCTGCCTTTATATTAATTTGTAAAACCATATTATTATAGGGTTTTCTATATTTACTGAATCCCGCTTCCTTTCTGTGAGATGAGAAGTGAGAGGGAGGAGCTCGAGCAATTTCTATTCCATTTTCTAAAAGTTTTCTTCCTGTCCCTTTTCTCTGTTGGGAATATTTCTGTGCTTGTTCTGTTGAATTTGGTGGGAAGAATCTCAAGATATAATTCCCTTATAGCACATTCTACAGAATTTCTATTTTTGTGTATTTTATAAGCTAGAGAAGGTTAGTTCATCAGACTTGTTCTCAATTCAAAGGTGTTCCTTATCATATTAAGTTTTTACTATTTATATTAAGATTTTTTGCCATTATGATTGTGGAGATTTACAAAGAGAAACCAGGTAATTTCTTGACAAATCTACTTAAAAGTATTTCATGTCCATGAAGGATGTATTACAATTACTAAGAATATATGCTGTATAGATTAACTTTGGAGGAAGTACATTATTCCCAGAGTTAAAAGGGCAGTTTGTCTTCTTTTGAGCCAATATGTCAAGCTTAAGTCTTTGTAAACTCATAACAGAGGTGTTTTAGCATCCAGTATCCTTAAGGTGTGCCAAGAATAGAATGCATTTTCAAGATTCCGGCCAAGTATTGTTTGAAAATATTCTGATGGATAAAATTGTAGTCTTAAGAGCAGTGTTAAAATAATCTGAATGTATTCTGAAGTAGCTAAATTAATAGATGTAATTTGCAAATTAAGATTTAGATCAGATATGTTAATGGCAAAATCAAACACCTCATCCCTACAGGTCTGAGATTTGGAGAAAGAGTTGTTTTCATAGGATAAGATCTCTTTTCAGTAAGCTTTTTTTCTTATTCCTATCAGTACAGAGAGATTTTCATTTGATAGCAGTGAAAAATTGGAACATTTCTGTGTTCTTAGATGTGCGTGTTGTGTTTCTAATGAAGGAACCTCATTTCTCTTACTGGGCAAACTTACAGTATTTCCTGTAATAACTGTACTATTTCCATGTATTGAGTAGGATGAATGAAAAGATATTAAAAAAAATATCAAAGTCAGCAGTCCATTCTGATTAGTTTTGATCTGTAAAGATATTATATGCCAAGGTCATTAACTGTCACTGTAACTAGATTTCAAATGGTAGGCAGAGTTGTATATCAATATCAAGTTTGAAGAAGTTCTGCTTACTCCTGACCAAGGGCAACCTTTATCCTCTTCTATACAAAAATAGGTTTTTATGTAAACAAAAATAAATCTATAGTCATAAAGCCTGTGAGCCACTTAAAATGGTGTTTTGTCTCTGGTCAGCAATCATATTTAAAAGCACAGTACTTAAAAACTTAGGACAACATTTTTTCCTGATACAGATGTAAACAAAGGAAATGCTTTGCAGATGATTTAGAGAGGCCATGGACAAAGAGAAGATGTGTTTCTTAAGGGATTTAACTTCAATGAAATACTGGAAAATTTCATTTGTGCTGAGAATAAGGAATTCTGTATGATCTGTGTGGTTTGTAAATTTGAAACTATTTGGGGACTGAAAGCCCACAATAAGACATGTTTAGGCATTAGATGTGAACAGTGAGATACAGGACTTGCCACTTACCTGTTTGCAATACATGGAATCCTTCTATAGCTTTTTTTTTTTTTTTTTTTTTT
>VZRU01011224.1:150132-213051 GCA_013398155.1 Pedionomus torquatus
TTCAGTAGAAGGTGCAGTAGGCAACCTATGGAAAGCTCTTGCTCTGATGGTTTCACTGTTCATTCCCACTGCTATAGTAGCTCATTTTTCCTCCCTCCAAACTTCTGTGGAGTCAGCTCCGCAGCTGTGCAAAAAAAAATAATGAGAGTTTAGTGGTTGTGTTTGTTCCATAGTCCAGCCATCTTCTTGGTGGGCAGAATAAGGAGATTTGTCTACTGGCTCCCTGGCTGATGTTCTGCAAAAATAATAATTTTTGCCCTTTTTCTTTTCTCTTGTTTCTTTTTCAGTTTGAAATGCTGACATTTGCATAATAGCTTTCCTTCCAGTTGTCTGTGTCTTTAAAATCATGGCATGACCACAATGAAGCTCATCCTGTTCATGGTCTGTGAAGCACTTAATAAACCGGTGATGTTTTGCAATGCTAAATAATACATATTTACCACAAAAAGAGCAGATCTAATCATTTCTGAAATTGTACTGATACAGCTTTGCCTCTCTGATACACTAAAATATATTTTGTGGTGTAAAATAAAAACTTTCATTTCTTTCTGTTATACTAGTAGCTTGCTTTTAGCCTTTTCATTTGTAAATGTATTTTACCAGTTTTAACCAGGCGTAGCTTATATGCCTAATAGCATCATTGTTACTCTAAAGGCAAAAGTACGCAGGAATTTCCTTATGTATTTCCATTTGGTCATTGGAATAGATGACTTGGGAGAATCTTCTTCCCTATATCAAATAGGCTGCCTGTTTTGGTCCTACATAATAGTACACGTGGGTAGTAAGGCATTGCTCTTTTATCTTGCAATATGATAAACCATAATGACTGTGTTGGCTTTGTACTTGTCTTCCATGGAATGCTCAAATGAGATTTGGATGCTGGTGTGTGAAAGTTTCTTTGTCATGCATCAGGAACATCAGAGCCACTTTTGAACAGTGGTGAGAAAAAATGTTAATAGGTATTGCAGTAATAAAATTGGAGAACAGGGATCCCATTACCTATTAGCAGTGACATAGTGTTTTTCTATTGCTAGTTTCATTTCTGTTGCTAGAAAAATATAGCAGCGCTGGACTGTGTCCCCCCGACTGCTGCCCGGTTGCTTTTCCACTTCTTCTGGATTCTGTTGTTTTCATTTCTGAGACAGAGTGACTCCCATTAGCAGAGGCAATAATTCATTCAGTGTAGGAGTTAGTTACAGTACAGCTGTGTTGCTTTGATGATGCCATCTGCCATCCATGGGTAAAAGCCAGCTTCCCGCAGCCAGCACGTTGTGAGAGCAACTTCTCTTAAGACACCCAGACATTGGTGCATAGAGCTTGCATGCCTCATAAAACATAAGAGCAAAGTAAACTGGTGAGCTGTTGGGAATGACTTACTTAAGATCTATATCTTTAAACTGTGGTGTTAGAATCTAGAATAATTACATCTAATTGAGGTGGAATCATATGAAGCAACCCTGCTGGCCAATTTTAATTTCTCCTATTTTAGATTAACTACCTAATTCAGCTTTGTTAAGGTACAGGCAGCCACATCTGGCTGGGCATAGCTAGAAGAGTGAAATTATGAATTGCTATCTAAATATATCATCCTCTTAATTGCAACGGGCCTTAACTCATATTTGATGGGTGGGTTTTTTCATTACTGCTTAATCAAAAAGCTACTGGACAAAATATTTCTGTGAATATATCTGTGTCCTAGATCTCTCCTGGTGTTTGCTGTAATGCCTGTGTCAAATAAGGGTTCTCAACACTGTTGAATGGGGATGCATTGTTGCCAGGATCCAGTACCTAAGGCAATAGGTGTGTGCAGAACAGGCAAAGCTCTACTTGTTATTTGCCATTTCCTGAGCCAGGTGAAGCCGATGAAGTGAAAGCACGTGCTGGTTAATTCAGCTTGTTCTGCCCGGTGGGCTGCGTGATGAAATCCTACGAGGACAAAAGGGCAGTGTCAGCCAGAATCATGCATGATGTTGGTCACAGATTAAAGCTGTTGATTGTTATATGCTTATTTCACGGTAGTATAGAAGATTGTGTTCCAGAGGATAGACCTCAAAGACCTCTCGAGCTATGCAAATTGAGGGAGGAGATTAGACATAAACATAGACATAGCAAGTCCTTAAAACTTGATTGGTCTAATAGATGGGAAAACAAATGTTGTCCAAGTCTGTGTTTCAGAGAAAGCTAGTGAATGCTTTCAGTCAAACTGTTTTCCAGTCTTGCTTCAATCAATTCCTTATTTAAAAAGAAAATGAGTGATTTTTAAAAAGTCGTAACTCCTATTCCACAGGCAGCAAGGGTACTGACACTTTCCTTAATAGTCTGGCTATGCTTACTTGGGGTTTTGTGTCAGCCAGTCCTTGCAGAGCTGAGTTGAAATAGATACAAAAGCTTTGTTTGAAAAGAGCACATTATGAGCTTTGCTTTAAATTCTGTTTATTTGAATGCACTTTTAACTTCTTAGCAATAAAATTTACACTGGCTACTTTCCTCTTACTTTGGATTTAATCTGCCCCATCCACAGTATGCAGAAGAACCACGGTGCCTGAACTGAAGAAAGACTGTATGTTCCTGTACTATAGTCCTTTTCCAACATTGCAGTTGCAGAGTGAGGATCTGTTTGTGGTCAGCACTGAGTAGTGGGTGGTGATTCAACCGGAGCCTGATTTTGGTACTTTGTAGTCAAAAGTTGGATCTCTTTTAAAGCATAATTTTCTTTGCTTTTGATGAAGCTGTTTGACCAAAAAGTCTTGTCTGATATGGTAACTCCTCCATGCTTTGTTTATAGCATTGAAACTCTTGAAACTTGTGTGAGAGTAGTGTCAGTTTGTTAATGATTTAAGTCATTAACAAATGACAGCCATTTCCCATCTGCCATTTATGTCAGTCCAAAACCCATATGCAGCTTAGAGTTGGTTGAGTAGACAATCTTGCTTTCAGTATTTCTTCAGTAACAAGCAACTGTTTGTTCCATTTCAGCTTCAGACTTTTTTCTTCAGATGTGGTTTTGGTCCCTTTTGTGAGGGGAAAAAAAGGAAAAAACCAACAAACCACCACAAAAAAGGTAGACACTGAGCTTGTGAGTGGTGTTGATGGTTTCTGTGGGACTGTTCGTCTTCCAAAGCAAATGCCTCTGTTTCTCCAAGTGGGTGAAGAACGGGCTAAATGAGGCTCCTGTTTCCGTCAGCCAGGCAGTTGCAGAACCTTGCTGTCCCATTTGCCAGTAAGATTCAAATTCCTACAAACTTCATGTGGGATGGGGAAATAGTGATGTCGCTTGCATCTGAGTGATTCCAGGGTGGCAATTCAGCTGTTACAGAACAGCTGTTGTGAATCTGAAGGCAGTTTAAGGGTGTCAGAGCATTAATTTCCACAGACTGTTTTTGAGTTCTTTAGTTCAGTGTGCTAGCTTATACTCGGAGAATGCCTATTTCTGATGTGTCTTGGGCATTGCAAGCCAACCTACACTTCCTGGAGTTCTGTACCATTTCCAGAACTAATTAGGCACTTCATCTCAGTAATGCAATGAGCTCAGGATTAAGGGAAGAAGCCTAGCTTAATCTCTATCAGAAAGTATGACACACGACACCCTGGGATAACTGGGAGATGAGCTCAGCGGACTTTGAAGTTGTGGCTCAGATGCCTTACCTCCAGTGATTGTTTCAAAGCAAAACCGATCCCTGATGGTTACCTGGTAACAGTCTTCAAATATGAGCAGCAGTCCAGTTTACTCCAAGTGTAGCTTGGTGTCATTGTGGATTCAGCAAGCGTAAATGGGTGGAAGAAACACAGAGATAATTTGGAATTATATTTAACCAGAGTGGGACTAATTAAGGTGGGGCTGTATTTATGTATACAGGTTTTTTTTAAAAAGCAACATATTATTCAGTCTACGAGGCATTCGGTCTGCACTGCTAGTGTTAGCTGTTCTTCAGCTCCTTGGAACCTGGCATTGCTTAGTCTGGTGGTCTATTTGAGTAGCATCAACCAGAATAGAACTGCTGTGCTGGCTAACTTTTGTAATAGATTTGTGTGAAAAATAGGAAAGAACAGAAACTCTGCTTAGCAAAAAAAACATGCTTAATTGCATAAACACAAGGGATAAAGTACTGTTTTTCATGCAAAAATACCATGGTGTGTCAGCGTGTTGGCACTGGTACAGAATAAGTTATTTAAAATACACATCCCAGAAATAGAAAATAAGTTAAGATCTGGTATTTCAGAATGGGAGCCTATCTTAGATGGTTTAAAAAGGGCACAAAATGATACCATACCACATAGTTAGAATTTTGGACTGTAAAGAGAAGTGAATAAGAAATGATTGTGGACTCTTTCTGTAGGCAGCTGTTAAACAAGTAGGTTTTTAAACACTTCTAAAAATTTTGACTAGCAAACAGCACACAATAATAAGACTTGCAATGTCAACCTTATGCATGAATAAATGAATATATATACTTTAATGATATTTCTGAGGCTGGTGTTGCACTAACTGCCTTCATTAATGATCTTTCAAAGTGAAGTGAAGGCATTATTACGGAGGCTAAATCATTCTCTAAAAAGCAGAAAGGTAAGAAGGATTTTCAGTTTCAGGGGGTTTATACTGGTGGTGGATTTGGAATGCTGCTTTGTAAAGAGAACACCAAACAGTGGATATGGTTGTATACTCTCTGTAGATTTAAAAGCCCGTTTTTGCTGTGTCTGACTGCTTTCCAAGCAAGTGTAAATACCTATTTATAACCAACCTTGCTGGAAGCAGGAGGCTTAGAGTTTCTGGTGGAATTAATTCTGTAATATTTGTATAGTGTATTACTGCTCCTAAGAAAGAAAATAAGTAGAGAAAGCAGCACAAATCTATCTCCTGTGAAAACTTTGTATTTTCCAAAATGAAAGCTATAAGTAGCTTTTGATTGTTTGGGGGTTTTGTTCTTTGCTTGGTTTTGGCTTTTTCAAAAACCCTTATGTAAAGTAAGAGGGCTCACTGTCTTTGGCTGAAGTACAGCACCGGCAACATATGTGTCTGGTTTTTGGCCTCTCCTTAGTCTACTGAGACATGAAGTAGAAGTGACTAATGATGTGTCCAGTAACAAAATAGTGTGTGGAGGAAATGTGACCCGCTCACCTTGCAAAGCAACCGCGGTTTTTACCACACACCTCCCTCCAACTGTGTATCTCCTGACATCTCTCTCGCTCTTGCACTAAGTGTACACAGAGATTCTGAAATGTGAAACATGCTACTACTGGTTCTGTAACAGCTGCAGTGCTGCTAATAGCATCATGCTATTAAACAGAGAATATTTTTTTCCTTGGATCTTAGTTACTGTATTTAGTTGTGACTTAGGGGATAGATCAGGATGGTGTCTGACCTCCCATGAATGCACATGTATTTAGTTGGGAACATTTGGGAAATCAAATTAATTGTCCTATAGATAACAGCATCTCAGATTTTTTTCAGAGTAATTTAGCACGCCTTTTTAAATATGATGTATCAACGGGATTTAACCCACAAGTTTAACAAGCATACACTTCAGGCTCTGTTTGAAAAATGATGAGAAAAAAGTGAATTCAAAAGTATGATAATGTAGGTCACTATTTAATTACACTATTTTAAAGTTTATATTAAAATGAATAAAAGCAAAGTAATTGTTTTTAAGAACATCCTCCATTTTGATGAGAATAGGTACTCTGTTATTCTTGTTTTGGATGACATAGCAATGTATTGTTATTTAATAGGAAATGCAAAACTATTGGAATGTTTATGCTGTGACTCAAATCCCTGATGTTTTCAGTGAATGGAACCTAGGCAAATTTCCTGAACAACTTCAAGAGGGACATTAAGCCTTGCTGAAAGAAATGGCGTTTGTAAATGTTGAAATTGTGAAATGCCCTAGGAGTAGATGTCTGCAATTTGTGTTGTTTTCTTTTAAGTAAATAATTTGTCATTGAAATACAATAATTGCACATTTTTAATTGTAGAGTTAGTCCTGTATTTTAGCTAATACTGCAAATACTTTCTAATGGGCTTAGTGCATATAATTCAATCTCCTTGGGCAGAATTAAATGACAACACATGATGCTAAGGACTTACATCAAGGTGTGAACGTCTCTGTGATGAGGCTTTGGGGTTTGTGCATCCAGGGCACTTAAAGCTGCTCCTAAGAGTGACACATGTGACACTGTATCTAGATATCATTAATGTCATTGTAAGATTGAGGTTTTAGTTATCCAGTGTAGTGACTTTCATGCCACAAGAGCTTTATCTTGATGTAAGTTTTCAGAGCATATTAATTAATTTGAGCCTTGTAACTCTATTAATTTTGAGTCTACAAATTGAGGTGTAGGAAAAGCTTAAAGGGATTATATACTACTGGAGAGGGAGTGGCTTTTCGGTGTCATACAGTATCTCACTGCAGTGCCTCCTGTTCTGCTACCATAAGGCTAGCGCCTTCAGCGTTTCAGAGAGGCTTAGTTATCAGGTGTGTGCATCTTCAGGAGATCATAAACTACTACTGTAATAAGAAAGCCTGTGGTTTTATACACATTTTATACTGTGTTGTCAGAGTAGTCATACTTTTAATGTGGTCTGTGAAGCGTGGATTCGTTTTGGTTCAGCTGTGTTGGTTCCAGAACAAGGAAATGCAGTGTGAGATGCTGCAGGATGAATTGAATTGTCAGGCCCGCTGTTGTTTGTGGAGTTTTCTTGGCTTGTTTTGTTTTCCTTCTCTGAAACAAGATTGTCTCAAGCCATGTGTTTTGTGCTGGTTCTCATTCCTGGTGGATCTCATTAACAGCTTTCAAACCAGCCTGTGACTGAGAAAGCTTCTACATGTTTGATGCATCCAAGAATAAATAAAAAATAGAATTGCTTTTTGCCTCTCCACTACGTCTTGCCAACAGGTGGCTTTTCATTCTGAAGGTAATTGATCAATTCAAGAGTGGCTGGAATGAAAATTATTGTGGAAGGAAAGACAGAATAAAAGTTTTCAAAATAGCGCATTCAGAAATAGAGTGCTACTGTAAAACGAGTGTAGCAAATACCATGAAGATTTTTCCTATATTACAGTGGTACACATTCTCAGGAAGGTATTACTAGAGGAAATTATTATTCTGAAGTTCACAGTAGGCATTTACTTAGGTTCTGCTTTAATTATGGAGAGACATCCAATTGTAAAGTTGCTTTTCAGTTCTCACTCGATGTGTTTATGTAGATGGAATAATCCTGTCTTCTTGAAGCAGAATTATTAAAAAATACTGTGTTAATAATGCAAATTCATCATGGTTTTTAATTTAAGAATCTTGAAGTGCAAATGTCTTTAATTAAAAGAAGAGCAAACTCCATGTGGAGCACTTAGTTTGGAAAGAATTTGGTGTCAGAATTTAGTATTGCACTTGAGTGCAGTTATCTGGGAGTGAAATGTGTGAAAACAATAAAAAACAAATATAATACATGTCTATGGAGAAGTCAGACAATTTAAGAAAACTGGAAATATTTTAATTATTTTTTGCAAAGCCATTCATTAGAATTTCTAAGTGCTTAACAAAATAAAGCCTTAATTGAAAGTGTCAGAAGTGATCCATGGCTGCACTACAATTTTCTTTTTTATTCATCATTTCCTTTACCCTTTAGTCAAATAAAAAACACTATTTTTCTGACCTACTTGTTTTGGATGAAAGATGTTCACCCTGCTTTGTTTTCTTTCAAGAGAAGAATTAATACAGACTTGGATTGAAAAACATGGAAGTTTATTTGCTACTTTTTGTCTGAACCAAAATCAGTGTTCTGAACAGGTGGCCACAGAACGGTTTCATGAATGCAAAAAACTTTATTCCATATGTACTCTTTTTATGCATTAATCTGATTTATTAGTAAAAACTCTGCAAAAGGTTAGAGAGAGATGTTTTAACTCTAACAATGGCTTTGTTAAATCCAGCTGACTGTGGTAAAGTAGATGGTATAAAAATCCTGAACTTGCATAGGTAAAGATAGCGATCTAATCAACCAAAATTGATTCTAATTAATTTTATTCAGTATATTTTGCTAGTCTCACATGATATTATTTTTTTTGTACAGCATCAACATTTCTCAAGAAAAATATTAATTTATACATATTTTGATGAGTTTGCTACTCACTTTGTGAATTTATGAAGTCAGCTATAAAACCTATTTTGAATAAATAAGTATAAAGACTTTATACTGTACTGCACCATAAGGTGTTTACTACTTATTTATACAGAGTAAGTTCTCTTCAGGCTGTCTGTAGTTTTACAGAATCAGGTGCGATGCTTCTGCCTTGTGCCAGCTGAGAACCTAGACACACAGTAGTGTCGCAGTGGCACGCTTCAAAGAGGTGGTTTTTTTTTCCTGAGGAGTCCCTGCCTCTGAGAGCAGTGATGGAAACTGACCCTAACTCCAACCTTGTAGAGAAAGGTGCATTGAAATATAAGAAGTTCTTAAATAATCCAGTTTATTGAATAAATTGTTGGGACTTTCCAGACTTCGATGCTTTCCTCTGAATTATGGATATAATGAGTGTCTCACAGCCTATGTGGCAACACAATTTCTAGCAATTTCTAATAGAATAGAAATTTTTGTGTGCTTTGAAAGGTGTCGGGCAAGTTTGCCCTGTGCTCACCTGAGCTACTTTTCTCTATAATGGTTAAAATTAGGGCTGGGAAGTTCTTTCTTCAAAGTGTCAGCAGGCAAGACAACTCCTTGTAACCCAGGAGAGGAAAATTATCAGTTGTATCCTCACCTTGCTCTGCTTATCAAAATATTTCCAAAGACTCATTCAGGCATAAGAATACTTTAAAGGGAAATCACATGAGTCTTGGCCCCAAATAGTCTTCCTTAGGGCACTATAGGATGCATCTCTCTTTTGAAGTTGATAATTCTATCAATTTATGTCTTTTAATTTACAGTTGCTTTAAATTTTGAAGAAGAAAATTCATGGTTGTTTTTCACCAAAAAAAAATAATTCTGGTTGTCTGTGCAATAAGAGATAAAGAATGAGTTTTATAATAGTGGGAAGTTAGGCTAGCAGGAAAGTTTCCACTATGCTGTTTTGCTGGGAAGTGTAGAAATTGAAGGTTTGAACCTGAATGAAACAGGGAACTCTTTTAATGTTAGTAGTTTATCAGGTATCTGTTCTCACAAATTAATATAATTATAATATTGTCAGTATGTAGTTTCATGAAAATACTGTTAAGGCTTCATACGGGGAAAAAATCCAGTTCTTGTTGATGGCTCACAAATGCCATACTTTTGTTTCTGAAGCAATCCTACGTTGTCCACAGAAGTGGTCCCGTACCAGGTGTATTCCTTAACTGTAAGCTTTACTGAGAAATGAATGCTAACTATAATAAACACTAGATCCAGGTCTTTTTGCCTGTTGTGACTCGTACAGCAAATGTTATCTGGTCTAAAAATAGATCATATCTGGGACATGGGATCCAAGGAACTTGGATCCTAGAAAAAACTGAATATGGAAAAGCATTGTATATTTGGATCTGTTTCAGATGGAGATTGGCAAATGTAGGAAAAATGAACACTCAGATCAGTAACTTCACATTCTGGCACGAAGATATATGTAATGAAGTCCCTGGGTTATAAATAGTTTGGCATGTGGAGTTCTGTGAAGAAACTGATAGTTATCTCTCTGTTTGCCTAAGAGCAAAATACCTTCTATGTATAAACCAAGCTTAAACTGGGAGTTTAAGCACATTGTGGGGATATAAACTCTTTTTTCTGACTGTTTTTAATGGCACTTACTGAAATGCTATTTATACAAATCAAATAGCCCACTTGTGTGTGTGACTTGCCCCCCTTGCAGCTTTTTTGCTGTGTGTACATCTTTGTTCGTGGGGACAAGGAAAGGTTTACTGACATACCACTGCTGAAAGGTGCTTACTGTTTATTCAGCAGTGGCCATAGGATTTCCACAACCAAATTTATTCATTAAAATCTTCAGTGGGCCTCTCTTCAAGAGGGGGTGAGAATTCCTTTTGAAAACAAGAGATGTTTTACATTTGCATCCTTAAGAGGTTGTTACTAAACTTGTCTTCAGACCCATGGAATGTCCTACGCAGAAAGGCACAAAAGCAGCTCGCTGTTGGCTTGTGTTTGAATGCAAGCATACCCAAGTGACATATAAATTCAGTAAGATGTACTTTGCTTGGAAATCTATTTTATTTATGCTGTCAGCTCCACTTCTTAGGAGGTGATGAGTTGTGGTGAGTGCTTCTCTTCCCGCCTCCTGTGAAAGCATTAATCTGCAGGAACTTGACGATGTCTTCTTGCGACTCCCAGTGCTGACTGTTTTCTGTGTCACATGGTAGGAGTCACTGCAGACAGGTCACACAGATTAATGTAATCTGTGTTGATCTGCAACACCACAGCGCATACTGCAGATTACTTCCTCGCTTGCTGATTACAGCTGACCTCTTTTTCTGACATGCCCTTACATTTTACCTTATAAAGAATGTAAGACACAAACGAGTGTTGTAATAATTACCCTGTTTAATACCTGTCATGCTTTGACCTTTTGGCACAGCCTCACTAAGAAAGTACAATACAGAGATTCAAAAGGATGACTTGTGCAAAGCTGGAAAGAGATCATGTGATACTCTGCTTATTTTGCTGTGTTACTAAGGCTTTCATCAATAGTTAATACCTTCCCTCTCACTAAAGTGCAGAATAACAGAAATACAATTAAATTAGTACAGTAGCAAAACACACTAATAGCTCTTCCATTTAAGATAAAGTGAAAGCATATGCATTTTTATTTACCATCTTTCAGGCCGGTACAAAAAAGGCTAGAATGTTATTTTTCTGAATGAAGTCTCTGTAAATACATACAACTGATGCGTTATATGCATTTAGTTTGTGCATAACCAGCATTGCGTGAGAAACAAAGGGGCTCATGTTTCTTTGGCCAGATCTTCTCCTGGTGAGATATTGTTCTGGGACTTTGGCTACAGCTTTTTTATAGCTGACTCTTGGTGTGAAAAAAAGGCTCATGCCTATTAATTCCTTCAAAATTACAGAGAAAAAAGGAACGAAGGTTTAGAAGATTTCTCATCCTTGCCAAATTTTGAGTTTGAATATTGAATTACAAGTAAGCTTTACTGTAGACTGACTGCCATACTGCACCAGGTACTATGAAGTGTATTTGCTTGTGCCATGTACGTTGGCCATTCCATATGGTCTTTCTTTCTTTGGTTCTCAAATTGAGTTAGATGGTAAGCAAAAAAATAGTTATGTAAAATGAATTAGAGTATCACCTAGATGAGAAAAAAAATAATGGTTTTTACTGTTAAGTTTGATGGAAAGAAATGTTTTTGTTCTGTTTAGAAGAATCTTAGAATCACAGAATAACTCAAGTTGGAAGAGACCCATACGGATCATTGAGTCCAACTCCCTGCTCCTCCCAAGGCTACCTAAAACTGAATCACATGACTAAGAGCGTTGTCCAGATGGTCACTGGACTCTGACAGACTTGATGCTGTGACCACTTCCCTGGGGAGCCTCTTCCAACCCTTTCAGTGAAGAACCTTTTCCTAATGTCCAAGATGAACTTCTGCTGATGCAGCTTCATTCCATTTTTGTGTCCTGTCACTGGTCACCAGAGGTCATCAGTGCCTCCCCCTCCACAGCCCCCTTTCAGGAAATTGTAGACTGCGATGAGGTCAGCCCTCAGTCTTCTGTTCCCCAAACTGAACAAATCAGGTGATCTTAGCTGCTCCTTGTAAGTCTTGCTCCTGAAGCTTTTCGCTCTCTTGGTTGCCCACTCTAATAGTTTGATTATATTGAGGCACCCCAAACTGCACACAGTACTGGAGGTGTAACTGCACCACTGCAGTGTAGAATGAGACAATTACCTCCTCCAGCTGTCTAGCTATGCTGTGCTTGATGGACCCCAGAACACGGTTGGCTCTTTTGGCTGCCAGTGCACACTGTTGACTCATATTCAACTTGCTATAAACGCAGCTCCCCAGCCTCTTGTCCCCCAATTTGTAGGTATAACCAGGATTGCCCTTTCCCAGGTGGAAAATCCTGCACAAGCTTTTGTTAAATTTTATATGGTTGGTGGTTGCCCAGCTTTCTAGTCTATCCAGACCTCCAGGTAAGGCCTATCTACTCTTAAGGAAGTCCACAGCTCGTCCTAGTTTAGTGTCATCAGTAAACTTAGGTAATGTATATTTGATTCCTGCATTCAGATAATTCATAAAAACTTTAAAGAGCACTGGCCCTGAAATTGAGCCCTAAATTCCATCATTCCTATTGTCTTGAGTCAGTACTCATGAAATTAAATAGCAGTTTCTGGTTTGTAATCTCAGTACTACTGATGTCTCACTCCCCCGTCATTCTAGGTGAATGGACAGTCACAAAAAGAGGGCTTTACAGAGATCTCAGGCTACTTAAATATGTATTTCCAATTCCTTGAATAAAATGGAGCCAAGGAGGAACTTCATATATGTTATTTAGAATTAGGCAGACTCGTTCCATTACTGCAGGAATAAACAAAGGAAAACATACAATTTTAAGCTTTTCAAGTGGTAATATCAATTATCTCCTGAGGTTATAGGAAAGGAAAACAAAGTAACTATGTTTTCATTTTACTTTAGTTCTAGTGTTTTTCTTCTGTTTCAGCCCACAGATAGTTTCTCTTGCTTTTTTAACATTGCATACAGAAAATTGTCAAAGAAAATCTATAAGTTTAATGTATGTTGTTAGGCTTGTGTTCAAATATTGTCTTTTCTTCAAATGTGAGATAATGCTTTCACTTTTTGTTTTGAAAGTTCTAGCCTAGACGTTTTGGGAGAAGGAGAAGGGAGAAAAAAGATGCAATATGGAAAAGAAAAAACACAATGAAAGAAGTATTTGATTTTGCAGAGGAAAAAAGCTATAGAAAAGAAAGTAACTTATGAAAAAAGCTGTCTCTTCAGAAATAGCCACCTTATTACAGAAGTGGGGTTTTGAAAATCTCTTCCCCTTTTCTTGTTCTGTAGATTCAGCTTAATCCATATGGGTATACTGTAGTGTTCACACTGACTGAGAGAGAATTAGATTATTTTTTATTGTTGTTGTTAAATTTTAAGACTACTTTCAATTCTGATTTTTTGAGGTTACAAATCTCTTTCAAGCAAAACAGTCATATATCAGAAGAACTGAGTGTAGACATTTGATTCACTTGAATATTCACTATAAGTTTTTTCATTTGCTCCCATCCTGGTAGCTAGGATTTAAGGTCCACTTAGTTCCTGTGATACAGCACTGTCTGTAGAAGTTTCTGCAATGAGAATGAAATTCCATTAGCTCTTTGCCAGCTGCTGTTCTCTTGAAGATTAATTTTAGTTCTGTCTGAAGACATTCCATCAGACTGCAGACTATGGGTTTGGTATATCACCCTGCGCAATTGAATTGTGCTTTGGCAAAGCAGTCTATCAGGTGAGAGAGACTATCTTATAATCATGGTTTTGGCTACAAGATTGAAATACTGCCCTACCGTTATGAAGACTGTAGTCACCGGGGCTCTGAATAATGGCAACATGGGCTAGATTAATTTCTTTGATCATACAGATGTGAAGTTGCCGGCAGAAAAAGAGTATGTAGATTCATAAACTGGAAGAAGAGCTGTTGTGCAGCCAGTCAATAAAGGATGCAACAGAGCTGCCTGAATTGTAATGCATTTCTCAAGACTGAAAGAGAGCCACCATTGAACAGAGCTTTTTATTTCAGGGTGCGGGTGCTCAGTTGGCCTGCAAGCTGCAGCTCAAAATTTGTCTGAGAAGCCAAGCTTTGTAGGGCGTGACTGTGATAATAAGTTCCATTCATTATGTCTTGAAGTGTCAGCAAGATGTTAGCTGGTAATGCAGAGCATCCAAAGATGCTATATAAAGATGCTATGGTTGCCCCACCTGGTGAGATTTTATTTTCAGAGAGCTTAAGTATGCACATCTTGCGTTGGACTCAGTACACCACACCTCCTAAGGCCTTTTCTGTTACTGGCAGTGGGATTTGCATGTAGTTATTCTTTCTGATTCAATGCAGTGATGTTCAGATAAGGGACTGAATAAGCCTGTAGAAGTTTGCTTAGATGAATGTCTACCTTTCAAGCAAGAGTAGGTATTTCAAATTATATAATTAGTACATTCTGTATTGCATATGCTGGGTCTGATGCTAACACCAATTGGCAGGTGCTGCTCTGCCACCCAGTAATAAGCTGGAAATTCACAAATTGCTTTTCCATTACTTCTGTTATGTGTGAGAGATTATGATTTCATTTAAGCCAGAGGATGTGGCATTAGTGTAACTGGGAAATATTTGACATCCAAGTCTCAAAAATCATAGCCATTTTGCGTATCTTATTCTAATTATTTATTTAGCAGTTTGTTGCATTTATGAAAAGCAGACATGTTTGGTTAATAAAAAGGATCGTTTCCTTTAAGCTTATTTCCTTGATAAATCTGTGAAATAGATAAGTTGGATCTTTAAAATAACATACATAAAGGTACAGAGCGTTGCTTCTTCTCCAGGGAAGATGCTGCTATTTAACAGACTTCCTAAGTTAATTTACATTACTTATGCATACCCTGTAGCAGTGTTTTCAATGCTTTGGAAAGTACATAATCATTTCAAAATTAAGACACTCTGTCAAATCTGATACAGTGGGATCAGATTTTTTGTGTTGTGCTAAAATTTACCCAAATTCTGCTTTGGGTCTTTGGAAATGTTAAGATTAGAAGTAAAGCAGGCTCTGTACAAGAATTTTGTGAAACTACTACAATTTGCCTCCTGTAACTGTCTCATAAAGTTAGATAGTTCCCTCTCCTCAAGCAATTACAGCTTAATTTCTTTATATTAATTTTGATTCTTATACGGAATTTTATTTCTTCATTACATAATCTAGCTGTAATTTAGCTTTTTAAAGCATTGCTGATTAAGAAAAGATTTATTTCACTGAGTTCAGCATTATTTTAAAATGGATATAGAGGCATCTGCTAGCATGCCTCACTCTTAATATTTTTCACAATATGGGTAGAGCTATGCAGAAGTTAATTTCCTCATTATCAGAAGCTTTCAGGGATTGCAGAAATTTTCATTTAATGTCTTTCAAGAATTTTTGCCATTTATCAGTGAAAAGGAGCTTGAGAATGGTTACTACCTGAAGAATCAACGTATCAGTAGTCATGGTGGTCATTTGGGATGCAACTTTAAATCTCTGGTATTTCTTTTATTCTTTCAGTTTAGGTTTTAAAAATCTTTTGGAGATTGATGAAAATTTACCTTCTAGAGCTCAGAAGTAATTCCTGATGGAGTATTATGGCTGAATGTATTTCAGCAAAAGTTTTAGTTGTTTCTGGTGATTCATTACTGTCTTACAAATATATTTTTATGATTTTCTGATAGGCTATACTTATAGGTAAAATACCTGCTTATATATTTGTTAGACTGCTTCAAATATTTCTTGAAAAAAATAGCTCCATAGATGTGGCTGTGGATTTTACTTTAGGAATATTAATAGTGTACTTTTTTGTGTGTATGTGTGGTGACTGAAACAGTCTTTGTGCTTCATGCTCATATTTTGGATGAGCTCCAGTTTGTGTGTGATAATTAGAATCAAATTCATCAAAGATTTGGCATTTAGAAAAGGAGAATACTAACCACATATATGTAGCCTGAAGGTTTGTTTCATTTATGTAATCCTTGGGGAAGAGAGTCAAATGAGAAAAATCAATCCAAACTGTATATTCTGTAACAATTTATAAAATAAAAATAAATTTAAAAAAAAGACAAATTCTGTATTCCCTTATGAAGTCTTCATTGGAAACTGGTTTATCAGTATGAAATTCAGCACTCAACTATGATCTCGTAGAGTTAAAATGAGATCTGAAATGCCTACGCATGTAGCTGAAACTCCAGTGCTAGACTTTTGTAGAGAAGCTTTGTAATTACTTGAACATACCCACTCTTTTGATAAAATGTCAGATTTTACCATTAAGAAATCTACTTGAATGATACCAAGACGAATCAGTAAAATAAGTGATGTTACTATCCATGTGGAGTGTCAATAAACATCCATTTGTGTGCTTTTGCTCGATTATTAGCATGCTTCAAAGTAAAAATCTAGCACAATGCCTTTGTTACGTGTACTGAAATAAAACTGAATCAGCGTAAGGTTTTTTAATGAAAAATTACTTTGTCTTGCTCAAAGATGTGTCTGTAGCTTATTTCTTTTATAAGGGGAAATGAAAGGTAATTCAAATTATTACTCACTTTATTAATAGTACGCCATCATACCAGTTTAATATCTTCTTTTGTGTTTTAGGGTCAGTTCTGTCTTTAAAATGAACAAAGTGCTAGCATTTTATTGTGTCTTGTGCTACGTGTTTGAACTTGTGTAATGGTAGATGATTCTGAATGAATCCTGCAATGCAATGACCACTTTGTTTGTCCAATTTACCTATTGCAGAATAAACACATATTGTGTAGAAACCTAGAGAAAAATCTTAAGGCATTGAATACGCATATGAGTATGAAGAACAAAAAGTGCAAAGTAAAATGTTTTATTGCCTACAGACTTGGTGTCCCCAGTGGAATACTTTTAGTACTGCTATTGAAAATACATTATTAAAGGCTGCCTAAGCCTTTAATGTTGCATTCTACAGCTTGGTCCAGGTGCTCACTTGCTGACATTGTTTGCATTGCAATACTATAAAATGACCTGCTGTTTTGTTGCTTTATATCCAAAGCAGCCTTTTGAGTTGGTGACGTGGGTATAAAACGGCCAGCAGGCTAGTGTTCTTCAGTCATGGCCACTACTGACAGCGTATCACATCACGTTACACAAGTGCAAATAACTGTTTAAACGGGAAAGCTGAGGAGAGATCAGATGCAAAGCTAAAATCAGGTATAGTATCTTTGGTTTACTTGCCAAGAGAATGTATGAGCCACTAACAGAACATGTTTTCTCCATAAAGACAGTTTATCTTTCTGTTTTAATCAAGAACAGTTATGTTAATTGTAAAATATATACTGGCTCTGGTATTTTGTTGATTAATAATTTTGCTATCTCTGCCTCTGGAAAGTAGGGGTACAGAGCCAGGTAGATAGCCATTTTATACTGCATTGCATGATGCAGAAGACTTTTACAAATAATGCAGGATAGTGCAATTATTATTAAAGGACACAATTACTACAAATAGAGCAGACCCCACAAGTTTCAGGTTGTGAAGTGCTTTTTCTGACAGAAAATTTGCGAAGGGTTGATTTAATGAATGTACTGGTGATTGTGGTATGACAGCTTGTTTGGTCATGGTAGCATTTTCTTCTCTTACACTGTTGTGTTAATGATATCATAATCATATTCCTTATATGTTAGACAGGTGATTTGTGTAGTTTGTTGCTAAATACAGTGATAATGCAATTGTGTTTGTAAGGAGGTTATGAAATTGAATAGAATGAAATGAAAGAACAGATTTGAAGCAGCAACACAAAGATGGTGAAGCAGCCAGTGAATCTGCCTCTCGGCCTGTTGGGGCAAATATAATTTGAAATGTAAACATCACTGAGTGCTTGTTGTGGAAGAGGGTGAGTTTAGACAGTAGAGGGCTTGTCATACGAGCAGGTAATTAGGCCTCTTGAAAAACCTTCCCAATGATTGCTATGTGGGCTAGGGTTAGGTTAGATACGGAAACTGACTGCAGCAGTGGCATCAGAGAAAAATTTGGGAACCTTTATATGAAGGGGATCTGGCACGGGCAAATAAATAAATAGTCAAGGTGACAACTTAGCAGTATGCAAAACTTCTCTGTTACATTCATGCTCTTGTTTCAGAAAATGAATTACAGAGTCTGAGGGAGGAAGTGGCTGCTTCACATCTCAGTAATGGCATATGAATGCTGTGTGCTCTACTGAAAGTTAGAAATAGCTTCTGGGGGAGTATGGTTAAATTTCATTTCTTTATGACCTAGAGTCAAATTTGGTGCTAAAGTGTGTGTTGTGTGCCACAATGAAATACTTATGAATAATAAGTATAGCATTATCAAATTTAAGCATTCTTAAGTCAAATAATTGAATCACAAAAGTGACTGGAAATTGTACGATTTAAAAATACTGAGTTTCCATGATGTGTTGTAATTTGTGAGCTCTCTCTGTTACACGTTTTAGGACTTGCAGATTTACTCTGCAGTCAGAGTGCTAGAAATTTTCTCTTTTTAAGGAAAGCTGCAGTTGTCATGAATTTAGGTATTCATGGCTAAAAGAAACATTACTAAGGAACAGAAAGCTCACAATGAAAACAGAGGTTGGTTTTCCTACCTATTATACATTGCGTGCATATGAAGCACTACATATGTTGCGCTTCTGACTTGGAATGGAAACTAACCCCAAGGAATTCATCAGCTGTCACATTTCACTCTTCATTCACTGTCATCCTCTATGCAAAGGGGTCACATCATCTGTCGTCTTAGTGGGAATTAGGCTGTTTCTGGTGGTGGAGCGGTGCCAGTTTCCAACATCTGAGAATTTAGAAGTGAAGTTTTCTAGTTCATAACTGGCAGAGAAGATGAAAGACTGAAGCTTCTGTAAAACAACTTATTGGTTCAGAAGTATCAGCAGAACATCCATTAAAGTCTTTATTAAAAAGAAGTCTCCATGTTGTTTAAACAAAGTAACTGAAGAGTTGGGAACCCTTTTCCTGTATCATCCAGTGATGACTGGGTGCTATAATATGGTATCCAGCCGATTTGACTCAGCAGGATATCAAAACACTGCTGTTACTCTGAATCATGCACCATGACGCACATCTGAGGAACCTAGCTACTTGTCCTCCTATGATTACACACTCGATTGTTTGGGTTTTTTTTAATATATAATTACAGTTCCCTTTCTTACTGGAGCTCTCTTTTGGTCATTGTTCTAGACCTGGAGATGCCAAGTCTGATGCTGTTGACTCTGCTTTCTGATTTGCCACCTCTGTTCCAAATCCTAAACCTGTGTAGGAAGTAGTCCCTGAGCTGTTCCCCTTGCTCATCTTCCAGTGGGCATGTGTTCTCTTCCAGGGTGTTTCTCTGCAGACTGATGAGAACTTTCTTGCTTTGTGCTCCAAGAGGTACAGCAGATAGCTTCTACCACCACTGTGTCTGCTGAGCTTTTGTATATGTGTCTTAACAAAGGGTATCTGTTGAAGTGGGACGGTTTAACAGCCACATGAAAGGGACAGACCCTGTGTTTCAGGAACTTCAGGCTTCTCTGAAAATCCACTGTAGATCAAATGGATGTAACTGATTTTTAACATCTAGAAGAAAATGAAAAAAACTTTGAAGGGAATTGCCTCTGTAGCTTAATTCTGTCAACAGCTATCAGTAACTTAATTGGGTGTTGTATAAAAATCTTCTGGAATCATTTGTGTGCTCCCAGTTGAAATGAGTTGATTAAATTCTTTTTTTTTTTTTTTTTTTNTTGTCAAATCTCAGTGAATTCAAAGTGCTTAGCACTGAATCCTGCTACAAACCCCAGAATAGTGCTCTGCTTGAGGGAATTCTGCTGCCAGTTGAAATTCATCTCAACATTTCCCCTGGGGTAAAAGGATTCTAAGTTGGAGTGTAGAAGTCCTCTCTCTCTCTCAAAACCCTCCTAGACATTATGAGTTGGTGCTCTGCCTTCCTTGCCTTCCCTTCCCTAGTTGTTTCTGTGCAAGAATTCTTATCTGGGATGTTACTACATCACCCCATTTTGAGAGACACAGCCATCCATCAGCAGCATCCCTGACCCTTCCCCAGGGTCACCAGAAATTGCACCAGATCTGGCTGGGAGAGCTGTTAGTCTTCACTTGATTCTCAGTGACTGTTGCTGGGAAAGTTGCAAATGCCAGCTGAATGAAATGGCCTGCCACTTGATTTTGTGTGTTGAGAGAAAAACAACTGAGATTTTATGAAAGATGCTTAGGACAATTTTTTTTCCCTTCCTTTCTTCTTGATACATCTTGCAATGTAAGGAAGGGAAGGAGTGTATGCAAGTGGCTTGCTTGATAATTGTTAGATATGTCACTGATATGGCAACCCGATATCTTTCTATGACCTGCCTTCTGGATGGAGAGAAGGCTATGGCTTTTGTCTATCTGGACTTTGGTAAGGCCTTTGACACCATGTCCCACAGCATTCTCCTGGAGAAGCTGGTGAATCATGGTCTAGACAAGTGTGCTCTCCACTGGGTAAAAAGCTGACTGGCTGTGCCCAGAGAGTTGTGATTAATGGGGTGAAATCTTGTTGGCGGCCAGTCACCAGTGGTGTCCCTCAGGGCTCAGTTTTGGGGCCAGTCTTGATTAATGTCTTTACCAATGATCTAGATGAGGGGATTGAGTGCACCCTCAGTAAGTTCACAGACAACACCAAACTATGTGGGAGTGTTGATCTGCTCGAGGGTAGGAAGGCACTACAGAGGGATCTGGACAGCCTGGATCGATGGGCTGAGGGCAACTGTATGTTGTTGAATGAGGCCAAATGCCAGGTCCTGCACTTGGGTCACAACAACCCCATGCAGTGCTATGGGCTTGGGAAGAAGAGTGTCTGGAGAGTTGCCCAGCAGGAAAGGACCTGGGGTTGCTGGTGGACAGCTGGCTTAATATGAGCCAGCAGTGTGTCCAGGTGGTCAAGAAGGCAAACATCATCCTGGCCTGTATCAGGAACAGTGTGGTGAGTAGGACTTGGGAGGTGATCATCCCCCTTATACTCGGCACTAGTGAGCCCCCATCCTGAGTTCTGTGTCCAGTTTTGGGCCCTTTACCACAAAAAAAGAAATTGAGGTGCTGGAGTGGGTCCAGAGAAGGGCAAGGAAGCTGGTGAGGGGTCTGGAGAGTAAATTTCATGCAGAAAGGCAGAGGGAGCTGAGGTGGTTCAGCCTGGAGAAAAGGAGGCTGAGGGGAGACCTTATTTATCTCTACAGCTCCCTTGAAAGGAAGTTGCAGAGAGGTGGGGGTCAGTCTTTCTCCCAAGTCACATGTGATAGGACAAGAGAAAATGCTCTCAAGTTGCGCCAGGGGAGGTTCAGATTGGATATCAGGAAAACTTTTTACACTGAAAAGTTTATCAAGCATTGGAATGGGCTTTATCAAGCATTGGAATCACTCCAGGGGGGTGATTGAGGCACCATCCCTGGAGGTATTCAAAAGACAGGTTGACATAGTTCTTAGTGACATGGTTTAGTGGTGAGTTGTTGCTTTTTATCGGTTAGGTTGATGTTTGGACTAGGTGATCTTAAAGATCCCTTCCAACCTAGACAATTCTATGATTCTGTGGAACCATCTCCTAGTCCCTGGAAAACCTCAGCAAGTATCAAAAGAAAAGAAGTTGAGTTTAACTGTAAGGCAGATTTATTGCATGCTAAATATCAGTATCGATGTAATAAAGATGGCATCCGGTAAGTGATGAATGCTTTTCTGAAGAACCATTTTCAGTGAGTTGTCAGCCTGTTTGGAGTAGTGAATTGTCACCAAAAAAACCCAAACAAACCCTTCACCCCAGAAAACAAAAGACAGGTGGAGGAGAGAATGGACGCACCCTCTGAGCTGCTCAGCTTAGTCCTCTCTCCGTTACTACAGAGTGGTAGTCTGGTTTGATGATCTACTGGTTTGGGAAAGGGGTGTGTTGTGTTTCACTGGTGTTTTGTTTCTTGATGAAAGAGGCATAGATAAAGCACAGCTGGAATGTAATACAATGCTTTCTATATTCTGCGGTCTTTATTAAGCTAAACTGCCTTGTTTGAAGTGTGCTCAAAGCACTGTTGCCATGTTATAGTGTAAAAAGACCACAGCAGAAAATTCTGTGTGTACTCCTGAGGATGGGAGTTACTTTCTTCTTCAGGGATTATGCTTTAGATACCAAGATCTTTTTAAAAAATGTTTCTATAATAACTAGGAAGGTATTTTAAAAAGTGAGGATGGAAAATGCAGAGTTGTGCTGTGAGTAGAATTGAAATATGACTTCATTCTATCAAACACCACTGTTCTGTCTCCATGAGGGGAACCATATATAGATTTTCAGTGGTCTAGGACCTGGCTCAGCATTTGCTGGTTGAAGTAGGGGAATTTGGGATAGGATGGAGCTGGCAGATGCTAAGGCTGGGTGATGGTCAATATTAGAGGAATGCATTTGGAGAAAGGCTTGCTGAGATGAGGCTGTCCATTACCATCTGTGGCTGTCAAGAAGCAGAGCCAGAGTTTCTGTTCCTGGCAGGCAAGGAATCCGATTAAAAGTTATTCTTTGGGGTGTGAAATCAAAAAAACACTGTATAATTTATAACCTCCTTTACTTACAACTTGCTTTCCGTTTTGTAAACTCTCTGGGCTGATGGTAATCTTTCTTGAGTTTTTTGTTATTCCATTTGATCTTCTGCAAACTGCAGATGACAATACCTTAAACAAACCTGACATTTAGAAAAAAAAGTGTAAATATGCATATTGGCTCAGCTAAAATTTTGATTTCCAAATATGAAGGGAGCTATCTCTTGGATTTTTCTTAGACGATGCTAAATTTTGATTTGACAGCCCTGCAGAGTCCAACAGATTGAGAACAGAGCTGTTAGGTAGGTACAGCTGCATTATGCTCGAGGCTCTTTCATTTTGTTTGCTGTATCTCATTTACTCTTTCAGTGTTTCTTCTTTATTTTTGGTCCCAGGTTAGTTTTTTTAACATAAATATCAGGAGCAAGAAAAGCTAAATTAGAAAAATCTCTCTTCTAGTCTATATGAAAGACATTGTTTATTTAAAAGATTTAAATTTACTGCCTTGTCAATGCCAATGCCATGTGCTAATTATTAGTCAGTTCAGCAGCAACTGCAGGCTTCATTTTTTGGAAGGCTTTGTCTACCACTTGAGACTGAAGACATTTCTGTGTTTTGATTACTGACAATATGTGAATCACATACCAAACAGATCTGTAGTTTTAGAAGACTGATCTTGAACAGAAGAGCTCTTTTCTTTACCTGACTACCTGATAGACATTTTACTGCTGAGGAACAAAAAGCTAAGTGTTAGAGAAATACAGAGCTTTCTATTAAAAAGGAAAAATAAAACAATATTTAATGTCATGGAGTGATGAGGGTAATAGCTGTAAAGATGCAAACATTTTGCTGAAGGTGAAGCTGGGCAGGAAACTGAGGCAACCTGCTGTTATTGCTTGAACTGGAAAATCAATGTCTTTGTCTGTTTTGCTGTAGGGAATACTGGATGTGGCTGTTTGTTTCCAGCTCCCAGTGGGTGTCATTAGGAGCACCAGTACGTGTAGGAGCACAAGCTGTTGAGAGGTAGCTAGCATGTATGTTTGATGAAGAGAAACTAGGAATGCCTGTCCTGATAACTTGAGATCATGTGAGAACGTTGGAATGTATTATTCCTGAGAGCATTTGCCAAAATACTTTCCTAATCAAGTCAGTGAATGATGAGGATTTAAAAATTCAACAGTTAATGAGTGAATTCAGCTTTTTGTGTGGGAATGAAAATGTTTTGGTGTAGCACTAAACTTGTATTTATTGTTAATGATGAGTTGTGGGTTGAAAGGATCAAAACTGAAACCAACCCAGCAAATATGACTTACCCAAATTCTACTCATGTCAGTTAGTGTTCTCCTCTGAAAACAAGGTTGCTTGTTAAATCGTTGTGTCAAGACCTGATGCTGCTGTGATCACTGCTGTTGCTCCCTGCAGGAGGGTTACCTACCTATCAAAACATCTCAAAATCACCATGGCGTTTGGTTGACCTTCAAGATGATTTGGAAGAGTTAATAGATTATCTGTCTGTATCAGCTGCTGCTTCTAACCCTCCTGCCAAATTGATGTGTATTTGTGACACAGCTTCACAGGCTGGATATATCTTGTGGAAGGTAACTTTGTTCTGCCTTTATTTCTTCTCAGGTTGTCAGTCTTTTTCAGTTGACCAATGTCTTCTTGAAAGCTATTTTTTTACAGGCTTTTTTTGTTAGTAAGAGTGATAGCTCTGCGAAAATTTAAGCAGATAATAAAATATGAATAATTTCTCATCTTCTTAATCAGTAGAAGTAAGAAAATAAAAAAACTTCTTGTAAGTAAAGACAGTTGATAGCTGGTCCTATAAAAACTGGTCCGAATGCTTTTAAAACTATTTATTCAGTACTAGGTCTTGTTCAGCATGTCCTGTCGCATTCGGCAGAGTATTTTAACAAGCTGCTCTGAGTTTACAGAATAAGGCTGTGAAAGTTCTGTCCATGTGTGAAGACAAGATGTTCTGGCAAGTTGGACAGAACTAGTATTCTGGTATTACATTGCACCTGTCCTTGTCCACATGGTACAGTGGATATTAAGGCACTTTTGTTCGTGGAAGGAGGAACTGCACAAGAGCTGAAAAAAAACACCTCAGAGATGTTTTCTCTGTTGGTTCCTTTAGGGGATACAATAGTTGCAGAAGACAGAGCCTGAAGGAAGTCAGTATGTCTCTTTCCTTTAATTTACACATTGAGTCTGGGCTTTTCTCCGCTCTAAAACTATTTCTTTAAGCTGGAGTAATCTCAGGGTCCCTTTGTGCTGGAGTGAGAGGATTCATCATCTTCCTATATTGTTTTTGTGCCACTGGAAACCTCTTCTGACCCTTTTCAGATATATTATAACCACTATGGTTTTGGATGGTGTACAAAGCAAGTTCAGGTACCAAAATAAGGTTGTGATTCCTTGAAGGGAGAACAGGCATCATTCTGAAGAAGATGGGAGACCTGAAAAGAGGGTCAAAGAACCATGAGAAAGCCTGCCTAACTGGGGGAATATGCGGTAGAGGAGTCTATTGCAGAGAGCAATATTTGTGAATAGATAAGCTTCAGGTGGAGGAAAGAAGTTCAGGTGAGAGGATAAGGAAATTTTTAAACAAATATTGTGACTGTGAAATACATCTGTGAACTGAAGAGTAGATGGGAGAACAGTGGGATGATGGTTCCGTAGTACATGTGGAAGAGTAGGCGTCCTGTTAATGTATTCAGAGCTAGAGAGAAAAAACCAAAACTTTTCACTGAAATGTCTGAAGGACAATAAAAGCAGTTCTTCTGTTTCGGGGAGGAAAAATTCTTTGTTTTAAATTCTACATAAAAGTACCAACGTAACTTGTTGTTTAAAGGAGCTTTGCTTTCTTATTACCATGTCAAAACTTTAAAATACTATGAAACTTTTCCCCAATATATACCAACTTTCCAAACATAATGTCTAGCAAGCAAAATTTTCAAGGCAGAATTGGGTTTGAGTAACATAAATTAACAAGAATAGTCTTTGAAAGATTGTTGTGGCAGATTATCTGTGGGATAGTTAATAAATCTGATAAAGGTTTTAACTGATATCAAGAACATCACAGGGATGTAGAGATATTTTCATTGTACAAAGACATTTAAAAAGAAGCAAAGCATAATTGCAGTTGCAGACTATGTGCTAATTAGTAAACTGATGTGTCAGCAGCATCACCAAGTTGCTCAGTATGGGAGACTATAGTTTCACAAGTTGCTTTATGGGCTCTTAAAAAGAGACATAAATAGCATCATCAAACCCATAGAAAATGCTTTTAATACTTTTTTTTTTTTTTTATAGAGCACTTTAACTTTTGCAACATACAGAGTAGATAATTGCTCTCAAAACCTACTAAAATCAAGTAATCTTTTCCTTTGTGTTCTGGGGAGTATTTGCTACATCTGATCGTCCGACCTTGTAGATAAAATTTCTGACTTTTGCATTTTTGTGTCTCTTGTAGCCATTGACATAAAATTATCACCAATAGTGTGTCACCAGAGAGCATTCTTGACTTAAAAGCTGTTTCTTCTGAGTTACCAGTTAGTTTTACTGGCTAGATTGCCCTCATTAAGTAATGAGCTTGATAATGTTGGTGGCTGTTAGGAATGCAAATGACTTTCTTAACTTGAAGACAAAACTCTCAAGTGTAATCTAAATTTTTATTCAGTAGTTTCTCATTGGCTTCTCATGAAGGCTTCCATTTATTATGAGAAAATCTGATATTTAATTTCACAAAAAAAGGAAATTAAGTTTCTCAAAGTTTTTGAATTTTCATCCAAATAATCCCATCTATACATAAACTACACACTTGCATGAATTCACTTGCTTTAGTGAATGTTAGCTTACCAAAAAAACATTTTCATTGTAGACGTTGTAAGAACATTTTAGCTATACCTGCCCTTTACTATAACAAATTAAATTTTAAAAATGTAGGTAACAAAACTTTCTTGACTATCACAATGGATTATTATATACTTAATAATTGAAGCATAAATTATTATGGATTTCAGTTGGTATGTAATAGACCTGCAATACATGCAGCTTTAGAAATGGGGATTTTTTTTTTTTTTTTTTCCAATGTTTTTGATTACAGTAGTTTATTTGTTTAGAACAAGCTCTCTGATGCCTTTCTACCAAGTGTCCCCCTCGTTCACACATTTATAAGTAGCTGCATTTCATTGTCAGTCATTGGAGCAGGCTCCTTGGGAAAGTGGTCACAGCAACTACCCTGTTCAAGGAGCATCTGCATGATGTCCTTAGTCTAATGTTCTAGTTTTAGGTAGATCTGCGACGTGCAGGGAGTTGGACTTGATGATCCTTACAGATCCCTTTCAGCTCAAGATATTCTATGAAACGGAACTTAACAACAAAAAAAAAATTTCTAGGATAGCAATAGGAAAGCATATCCAGGTCAATTTTGCAATAAATACTGAGTGCAAAATAAGCCACGAAAAGGGTAAAATTGAGTATCAAAGAATATTTGTTTGAATGGAAAATGGGGATCCAGCAGGCCCTGACACACAATTTTGGTTTTTGCTGTTAAGATGAAGACTGGGGGTCAGGTCGGCCTTTATGATAGCAGAGGAATTGTGGACAGTTGTGGGGTTTCTTATTAGTTACAGAGTCATCAGCTTTCTTGATCTAATGGAAAAAATTCATAGATATTACTTTATGTAAATATGCATTAATCTTTAATAATAATGCAGAGTGGCCTCCCGGACCTTGGAAGGGATCCTTCGTTTGCTTGGATATAGAAGAATCAGCAGCCATTACAATGAAATTGCAAATGTCCTTGTGGGGCCTTCAGTCCTCTGGAGTTAGTTTTCCACAAAGTAGCATAGGAGAGAGAGTTCAGCTTATTACAGTGACTTGTATAGAAGCTGCTCTGAAAAAGAGGAGGCAAAAAAATGAGATGGGGGCAGAAAATCCAGCTTGGTTGCCTGGCTGAGGAATCCATGTGTCTTTCCATGCTTGATTAACTGTGCTTATACACTTGAATTTGGCTAGAGACTGCTTTTATTTAATAAACAGAGTATGATTTGAGCAGCATGAGAGATAAAAGAAATACTAAGGATTTTAGATCCAGATATAGAGCTAATTCCCTTACAGGGAAAGGCACTCTTTTAAATATTTGAAAAGATGAAAAGAAAAAAGCCCCAACAACTTGACCTATATGGTTTTTAAATAATGCACATGGAGTCGAATGTAAAGTATTGCTAAAAGCTGCAGAGACACCAATTTAGGATGGTTGGAAACATCCATCTGAATGTTTGGGATGTTGCATGATATGATGCAAGTTTTCTTCCCTGCTATTGTAATACTATTAATACTTCCCTACACCACCACCACCCACCCTCCCCCCGCAGCCAGCTGGAAGTGGCTCAGATGGAAGGTGGGAAGAATGGGACTGTAGCAAGTGGATGCAAACAGGTTCTGAAATATGATCGTTATCAGTTATTTGAGATTCAGTGGCTGTAATATGATAATGAACTATTAAATTATGCAGATAGAAATCACTGAAAGAGGAGTGACATCAAATAGAATTATATGACAAATACAACAAAATCTCATTTCCCATTCTCCTGTTCTTTTCTAATGGGAAATATTAAATAAGGAATATGAATTCTGTGTTTATAAATGGAAATTCTGTGAAGCAGCATTAATCCAAACTACTTAATTTTATTTGTCAAGTAAGACTAGAAGATAAGCAGCTGATCATGTTAAAAGGTTGACCTTGGAAATCCAGTTAAACATTGGAAAGACACGATCATTCATCAGTCAGTTTTGGATTATAACATAGTTTGCAACACTATTTTCTGCTGACAATATGTCCTATTACCAACTGGGAAGGTATTTTATATCTTATTTTTAGCCTACGTACTCTGAATATAGTGTATGTAAAGCTGTCCATGAAAGAGTAACTCTTTTTCCTTAAATGGTAAAACAACATAGGAATTCCTGTTCCAATATGCCTTTATGTTTTATATTCTCCACTAAGGACTCTTTCCCTAAAAGGTGTGGTTTGGAAATTTGTACTTACTTAAATGAAAAATTAGCAAGGGCTAAGTTGGTCCCCAGGAGGAAGATCTGAGTAATCATTGCTGAAAACTTGATAAGGAACAGCACTGTGGCATGTAGAGTATACTTTTACTCCAAGAGAAAACAGATTTAGATTTACTTTTTTCCCCCTGCATAATTTACTACTTTCTGTGCAGTAGCTCTGCTTTGCTGGTTGGGAGGGAGGGTATGTAATGAAAGCGCTCTCTCTTCTTGTTCTTACCTGTCCTCTGCTTCTACCATAGCAACTACTGGTAGCAATATGTTGCAAGAGATGTATTAAGAGATAGCCAAGTACTTGAGATAAATTTTGTTAATAGGAAATGCAAGTTCAAAAGAGGTTACCATCGTGTTTTATAGAATGTGGTGTTTCTTAAGGGTTAGAAGCTGCGAGCATTAGCGTGTGAGTCTTACCAGAAGAAAATACTGCTAATAAGAAGCTCCTTGGTGTCTCTTGAGTGTATTTAAATTATATTATTCCTCTACTGCTGTCCCCCTCCCCTCATTGAAGACATGGCAAAAATGGCTCTTTTTATGAGACAGGTTTTAGCTTTGATTAAAAATATGTCTTTGCTCCAGTTGCAATGCTTGTACTTTGTTGTAAAGCTGCAGGTCTTCTTTACACAAGTAATGTTCAAAGTAAGATTATGTCAGTTTTTCTTGTAGTAAGAGTAGTCTTGTTTACTAAAGAGATGTTCTGGCTGGTGGCATAATGGTGTAAGTGACATATCACCTTAGGGATATCCTTTCTACATTTACTAATTTAATTTGAGAAGTAACATGAAATATTTCATGTACATCTCTAAACTAGATTCCCAGAATATAAGAGAAAACAGTATACAAGTTTAAAGGAAGACAGTGACTGTATAAACATATTTTGGTTTTTTTTTTTTGTTTTGTTTTGGTTTGGTTTGGTTTGTTGTTTTTTCTTTGTGGGTGAAGGTTGTATTCTTTTGACCCTGGAATCTTCCTCTTCAGAGATGGAGAATATAAATTCCCCAGATCTTTAATTTTCCCAATCACTTAAATCTTTCAAAAAACCTAATAGGCATATGCTTCTGTATTATATAGGTGTAAAGAGAATAAAATTTAAGTATCTTTTCAGTAAAAGTTCAGAAAAGTTTTTAATGGTCTCACATTATAAGAACAAGTCATAACACTTTTATTAGCCTTTTTCATGTGAAGATTTTTCCCTTTGTCAATAAAGAAAAATATTTTAAAAAACCCCCAGATATTAGCAAAGCACAGCATATAGGAAAAATATACATACTGGGCAGTATGTTGAGAGTAAGTGCCAATATTTTGGTTTCAAATAGGTTTTAATAAAATCAGTGGAAAAAACCTATTCTTCAGAAGTTCTCTCGGTATGGGTCTGATGATGGATATTGTCTCTCACAGAAATGGGAGATGTGAAACTCAGTTAACTATTTGAAATACTGGCATGTAAACTCAAGTGCTATACTCTGATATTATAAATTTCAAAAAATCTGCGGGCATATTTGACCCAAGCAGAAGTGTGGAATCCTCACAATCTTAAGATATTTTCATGCATTGCCCATGTAGAAGGCCAGGGAGTGAGCAAATGGAAGAGACCTTGGGATGTGGGAGGCTGCACTCCTGCGAGCAGCTGGTACTATTTGGCCTTCCAGCTTCAATAATGTCACTTTCAGGGAAACAGATTTGCAGGCAGTTATTAGACCATGTTAGCTGCACAGATGGTTTGCATACCTCTGAGCAAGAAAAAAAAACAAAAACAAAAAGGGGGAATGGGAAAAGAGAGGGATAAAGCAGGCTGTATAATTAAGCAAAGAAGAGCACGTTTTTTTTAGGACTAAAAGGTGTAGTTTAAAGAAAGGACTTTGCCTGAATAAAATTGAGTGCCATATATTCTAACTTGAAAATGCTTCTAAAGAAGCATTTTTGCTTCTTTATGCGCTGTATGATTAGGTCAGTGTCAGTATCAGAGTGGATAACCTCTTGGTAACAATTTAATATTTGTTCTTCATAGAACCAAGTTTTTATCAGGCTGTAAGACAACCAGTATCTGAGTCCTCGTGACTCCTTATGGGGAAGATAGTTCTGCTGAAATATTAAATATTCCTCACAATCCAAAGTCCAAAGGGGCTTGAAAACCTAGTTAATCCCCTTATACACAAAACAAATCCGCTGTTACTAGTTAAGGAAATGGAACCATAGTAAACATCTGCTCCTTGTAATACAGTGGGTGTTAGAGGCAGGTGGCTTGGAAACAGCAAAAGCATCATCTTCAGTATTAACTTCTTGTGGGACAGGGAGAGTGGGTAATTGGAGAATGTTGGTGATGCAGACTATCTGCTGATGCAGAAGAGTTTGTGAAAAATGGCTGCTCTTAACTTCTTTGCTAATGAGAGGAAAGAGGATTTTTATTGTTTTTATAGGCATTGCAGTAATGGCTGGTACTGAGGAGCTCAGAAGTGTAGCTTTATTTTAATACTCCTACAAGGCATGGGAAGCAAGCAGTGCTGTCCCTGTTTTACAATGGGAAAATGAGATCCATAGGGAGAATGTTCTGGCTTTCCTGCAGGTGCTCAGTTGTACAAAGACAATTAAGGAATTATTCTGGATAGAAAATGAAATCCCCTTCTTTCTTTACCACTGTTGAAGGATACTTTGAACAGCAACAAGAGAAAATTACCTTTAGTTTACGTTTCCAGTGCAACCATCATCCTCCACATGAGGCCAAACAATGTGCTTGCAGCTATGGACAGTTTGGCCCTCAAGTTTCACCATTTTCTCCTTTTTCTTCTGGTCTGAGGTGACAGCATACCTTGGAAATAGCTCTTTGCATTGAAGACACTTTTTAAAAGGTGGATATGTTTTAGCATCTAAGTAGCTTACCCAGCATTAGGGAGCTTTGTGTACTTGGTTGTTACTCTTTGCAGCAACAGGTTGTTACTCAAAAGCAGGACAAAGTCAAGAAGTAGAGAAATCAGGAGGAGCAGACCAAAATACACTGTGAACGCATCATCAACATGAACAGGAATTTCTGTTTATGAAAACCATGTAAAATTAGACTGGATAATATATGGGAAAATAGCAGTGCAGAGCTTCGCTGACTGTAGATGGAGCTGACAACTGAAACAAGTGGAAATTTGGTATCTCTGATTCCATTTCTGAGAGCACTGGGGAACTGTAGAATCTAGTGGTAAATGAAGCCAAAGAAGTGGCAATAGAAAAGCAGACATCTGTTCCTCCACAACTTGCTAGGTCTTTGGCAGAGAAGTACTTAAGAAAGCATCATCAGAGCAAGTGCGTGTCAGGAAGGGACAAAACCTTCTATGGCAATATTCATTGAAGAAGAAACTATACAAAATTGTACCCAGTTTTCTGATTTTGATTAACCTACTCTCATATAAATTATATGAGGTGAAGAAGATCTTGCCAGTATTTCTTTGCTTGTATTTTTAAACTCCTGCATTAGCATTGGTACAGCTGCAGAGATGCCAGTTACAGTCAGCAGCACTTGTTCACTGGACCTTTTAGTAGGCCACTATTCTGAAACTAGTGTGGACGATAGTGTAGGGGTTTTCTTGGTATCGGTTCCTACTTCTTTTCAACAGTTTTTGGGTAAGTATTGGCAAGCTTACTGGCCCTGGGTAATATACCAAACACTTGCTATCTTGGAGCATTAAGTAATGAAAAGGAGACGTTTTTCTTTTTTTCTGGTAAATTATCTTAAAACTCAAAAGCAAACTTGGAGTTAAATCTCCAACTCCCTTGTGCACCTGCTGACCTCTTGCAGACGACGACCATTGTCAGTGTGGAGCAGAGAAGCAACCTTGACATGACTTCTGATCTCAAGATCACTGAGAAAGTCTGATTCAACAGTATGGAGAGGTGGATTCCATATGTGCTTTTTAAAGTCAGATGGAAAGAGAAGGAGATTCATTACAGTGTTCTCAGCCAAATTGTAGTTCTGCTCATGGAGAAACTTATGCCTCCTCAGAAGGAGTCTGGATTCACTCTTCCACAGTGACACAAAGAAACACTATGTGGGGCTTTTTTAGAAAACTTTTCTGGCTAGGTTTTGGAGATGATCATTAGGACTAACACAATGAGGTTTAGTTTTCCTACTGGGGAAATTACCTCCCACTTTCTAATTGGCTTCAATTTCTCTCATAATTATTCTTTTTTCAGAGATTGCACTTAGAAAGCAACTCAAATAAAACAAAACATTGGATTAAAATATCCTGGATTCTGTTTTCCAGGTAAGACATTTAATTCTGTGGCATTGCCATGAGCTCGGATTTGTCTACAAAATTTCTTGAGCCTTTACTGATTTTTGTCAGTTAGTGCCAACTGTGTTTAAGCACCAAAGTATTAAAAGGCAACTTTTCTCTAGGAGTGAAGATTAATTGGAAACAAACTGTTAAGAATCTTCATTTGCTGTTAGAGAAAATGACTTCCACTGTGGATGTACAACATCTTCGGTTTCATTGAAAACCAGCTATTTCTGAGTAACATCAGGTCTTCTCAAGTCTTTTCATCAGAACTGTCTGCTTCTAGAATTTCTTCCCTCACTACTACTCTGCAGCTAATATTCAAACTCTTTTTATAAAATGAATTAGCTGTTCTTTTCTTTTTCAAATAGAGTTTAATTAGACCACCCCACCCTAGTGACTCATCAGTAATTAACTTGAAAGCCCTGCAAATTTCAAACACCTGCTGGGCAGGTGGAGCAAATGAAAAAACCCACAGTGCTTCACTTTGGACATGACCTCAGGATTAATGAAACCTCTTATCGTGCGTAACAATCCTAAAAGCAATATGTAAATTCAGATTTGAATGTCTCACAATTCTCTAGTGTTTTATCAGAGTATATTCTCCTGCTATCTAGCCTAATAGTCTCTGTTAGAAGTAACGGTAATAAATAATATAATAAAATCTCTGATCCTCCATTGTTAAAGGTATTCCACAGATTTGGTGAAAGTCAGTTTTCATTACCCAGTTTTCCTAGGCATTTTGCTAATCCTGCTGGATGATTCTGTTTCTATTTAGAACAGCTAGGATTAGTAACCACCTGTCTGGGATTATATGTGCATGAGATATCTGCTAAATGCAGTCCTTTAATGCACAGACAGTAGGATCCAGGTCCGATTCTGCTGTCTTTTACAGTGGAACAAAAGAACTGGTAGAAAATACTTTTGTGCAATTATATGAAATAGAACTGTGGCATCCTTTGGCAGCTTTTTTAATTTAGGCAAATACTACTCCTATCCATGTTAATATAGCTGAGATAAGAATTTATCTTGTAATAGACTATTTAAAATGTTCTTCTAGATCTTTATCTGGTACAAATCAGTAGCAGATCTTGTGCCTTCATTCATTTAAGAAGCTTTGCCATAGGTCCCAGTGCAGCCTTGATGTACATTCATATTACTTTACTCCGGAGACAGTACTGAAGGGTATGAGTGTGGTAAGGTGCTAAGGTACTACTAGGTACTAAGTGCCTAGTAGTTAAGTAGCACCTTTCCAAGCTGTTTTCTGTTGTATAGTTTTGGTTGTTTTTCTCCTCTGGAAAAGACAAGAGAATATGAAATGTAATGATGTTTATCAAAGCACTTGAAATAATTTCTAGAGAAGCAACATGAGAGTAAAAATGCATTTGGTGCTGGGTGCAGTCTTATCCTCTTTAAAGCATACTGCAAACATGATTAATTTAAGTTACACTAATTTTTAAAAAGCTGCATTTTTTTCAACAACATATCCAACCATGATTTTTGTCAGTGTTTCTACAGTAAGTAGTAGGTTTGGGCCACGTTGATGATAAGCATAACTTGAAGAACATGCTTTCTGCAGAAGGGTTGAGCCTAACCAAGTAAGTAATGGTATTAATTGTTAAATTGGCAAAATTAATTGGACAAATTAATTGTTAAAATTCTGATAGGACTGTGATGGCCTTTAAAAAAAAAAAGCTCCAACCAAAAATAATCAACTACCTCTGTATGTACCATCTCTATATGACTTTAATTTCTAGCATAAATGATAGTGGAATTCGTAGCAATTAGCACCTGGTTAAGAAACTCCTCCTTCCACCCAGGCTTTTTGATCTCTTTCAACTATAATGATCATGTCACTGCTTCTTGCCCCCCTCCTTAATGATAATCCATGGCTTCATAACACCCTGACCGTAAAACTGCACAGTATTTCTTCTGAGGAATCAACCTAGTATGTTGTTAAGAGCAGTATAAAACAGATACAATTTCACCTCTTCAAAATGCTTAACAAATTTTAAGTCATTGAGCCTTTCTGTTCTGCTGGTTTTATTAACTTTATTGATGTATTTTCCAAAGAGAGACCTCATCATGGATACAAAGATTGAGCTTTTAAAAACTTTGTCTGTTTTTGTTTCATCTGAAGATCATACGCTTTAATGTGGAATGACACTCAGTATCCAGTTCTTGCCTCATGTAAGGGTACCAAAGTCTCTGGGCCGTCATATGATTGGCAAGAACTGAGTGCATCTTTTTCCTCTTGTCTTGAGGAATAACAGTGCCTATGGAGTTTTCCACTATTGCTCTTTCTTCATTTACAGCCCAGTCTTTAGAGGCATCTCATGACCTTGACACTGCAGAGATACTCGCTTCCTTCTCTGAATGTATTCATCAAATTTGGGAAATACTTGTGTAAACTCAGCAAAATTTGCAACCTTACTAATGGAGCGGAGCCCCGCAGTGCTGACATTGGTCAGATGCTTCCATTCTTCACACAGCTGAAGCAGAGTAGAATTAATGCAGCTTCAAGTAAAAAAAAAAAAAAAAAAAGTTATTCTGGATTTTAAAGTTGCAAAGAAAATGCAGAATGTTTCAAATATTAAAGCCATTTTATCTGCAGTTCTTAACACAGAAGAAGAAGACATTTCTCACAGTGCCACTTTGTAGGCCAGACAGTGCATAGACAGAACAGTAAACAAACCAAAGTATTTGCTGGGTATAATCTAGAAAATCCTCTTTGCCTTCTGTTTATGTAGGCTGCTGGTTGTCTACATGAAGACTTACTGTCTTCTTTTAACATATTTTTGACTTAGTATAATTTTTCAAAAACTAAGTTAAAGATAAGTATAGTCTTACAGCATTTACTAAATACCTATTAAACCTGAGGACTTAATTTGATTGCATTCTCTTTAATTTTTCTTACTATTTCAAGGAGAATTCATGACATCTTGACAATCTCTGTTTATTATGGCTATTAACATTAGCACAAATCTGTTTGTTATCAAAGATGGAGGAGTGCTTTTAATTTGTAATTCATGTTGTCTGCAAAAGCGGAGAAGCTGTATTACTCTTAGTTTCCATTTTCTGTTGCAGTGTAGTTTGCAAATCTGTGCTACTGCATTTGTGCACATCTTGTGCTTTAACCATGAGAAGAGCAATGGCAAACGGGATGGAAGATGCTTTTACAAAAGCATGCATGGGCTCTTCTTCAAAACTGCCCTGTATTCTTCATATTTCTTCAGGCTTCATTTAAATCTGAAGCTCATCTCTGACTTTTGTGGTAGCTTAGGGAAAATCTTGAAAGTGTGAACTATCTCCAAGCATATACAATTGTATCTGCAAGTGTTTGCAAAGTGCTTTTGAAATAGGAACCTTGTCAAGCTCAGGCCCACATATCAAAATGGCTGTTTACTGAGATGCCAGTGATATACCCTGGTGGAAGTGGTGAAACAGCTTACAGTGTCTATCATAATGTTGAAGGTATTTATGAAAAGTGGAAAGACTGTCTTGAGTCAGGGAGCTGATGCTTTCTAAAACTTTTGTGTTTGTGAAGAAGGTGCCAAACCAAATTCCTTTGAGGACTGAGTGGAAATTGGTAAGGAGAACTAATCTGAGGAAGCTTCGTACAGCCCAGTAAGCAGAGAAAATCACATTTTGTGATTACTAACAGAGGAAGCCTATTTCTAGTGCTTTGAGTTGGGTGAGTGTGGAAGAGAGCTAGTTTCTGTTTCCTCATGTGACTTTACTTTTGACGTGATTACTCAGTTTTAAATAAAAGTAAAAACTGTACATATGCCTTCAGTTAATGTCACAGTCTGACAGCTCTTGGCAAAATGAAGTTTTCAAAATAGTTAAGTGCTTTTGTGTTTACTTCAGGTGACACAGATTTGAGTTTATGATATAAAACACTCTGAGCTTTTAACCCTCTCAGCTGCATAGATGCAAACTCTGGTAATCCCAAAGTAAAATGTGGTCTGCTATTCATTAAATGCAGATGAGATTCCTTTTTTAGTAAGCACATAAGCAGATGCCTAAATTTAGGAATATGTGCAGTTACAATCGGTGGAATATTCTGAATGTTTTTATCTCCTTTCCTGCACTGGAACACACTGTGCTGTGTCTTTGAGAGTTCTCTGTGTGTCTCTGTCCCTAAGCCTTACTGTGGAACCCAGTTTATTCTGTTGCCTTTGCAGAATGCTCTTTATAGGTAGATTTTATTGACTGTACATCTGTACCCTTCAAGGTTGCTTTGCAAACATTTCCTTACTTGCTGAGGAGCTTAATATATTCAACTATTTATTCAGCTTGATGACAGGATGATGTAACGAACAAGTATTTTCATTGGTTTAGTAACTGTGCTGGGAGGAATTGGTTGGATGCTAGTGGGGAGACAGGAAGAGGCTGGAAGTGAGCCTGGAAGGGCCACTTCTTTCCCTGCCTCCCCATCCACTCAGTCCTGGGAGTCCAGCTGGAGGATCCATGGGCTTACTACTGCTGCTTCTCCTCCTTTCTCTCAGAGGACCTCTGCTTGTCCTTCTAGCTTGCTGGGAAGAGAAGCAGAAAGGAGAGAAGCAGAGAGGAAAGCACCAGGACAGGGTCAGGTCAGGAAGCCAGAGGGAAGTCTTGGGCAGGAGCAATAATTGCAGTAACCAGTCACCATGCAATGGGTTGTTGGTGAGGAAAGTCATCAACTTCCTTTGAATAGGTGAAGTAGGTGGTCTGCCACCCCAGGCAGCTGTCCACTCTGTGATTTAAGCTACCCTTAAACCATGGTAATTTAACAAAAAAGACCCAAACAGAAGTTATTTATCATCTAAACTTTTTTAGTTCTAAATACAAAATAAGCTGGATTTTAAATCAATCTTTATACTTGTTAACCCAATTGGTAAAATGCAATTCTTTTGTTTGGTGGAATGGAAGTTCCACAACGTGCAAGAATGGAACTAGACAAGTTGGGAAAACGTGAAATGGCATTTAATGCCAGTTGCAGGAAGCCTTATGGCATGTCGAGTTTTTGTTGTGTTGAGGTTTGCCCAGGGCATTACATGACCAGCATCTCAGCTCCTCAACAAAGAATAAAAGAAGAAGGATTTTAATGGACATGGGAATGAAACTTCTAAATAACATAGTATCGATTTCACCTAGGCAAAATGGTTGTTTACATTAAATGTGAAGTATCTGCAGGATTTGAATGTCACTTTTGAAATGAGATTTGTGGTCTCTGTGTCAACTGCTTGCTCATCCTACAGTGATGACATTTCCATTGTGTTCTGTGACAGCAGTGGTTGCAGAGGAATAAAGGTGTGAAGCCCCTGCCTCACTACTGTATGAGACATCATTTTCTATCCACTGCCAAAAATGGTGTGCATTTTGAGCAAAAATCTTTATAGCTTTAATCCAATATCTGTTAGTTACTGATATTACCAACAATTTTTGATTAACTTCCACAGTAATTTAGTTGTTTTACATCCATTTACAAGTAAAAAATGCCAGTAAGTGTAATTGCATAATACTAGGCCTTGTATAAGTGTTCTTCTGTGTTTCCATTTACTTATTCCATGGTAATCATAAAACGAGGAAAGTAATTTTTAAAAATTCAGCTTTGTTACTGAGCATCAAATAGAAGCAGTCACTATTTCTGCCACCTCTCTGTTTCCTGGATGCAAACTGGTCTCTCATTTGCAATTTTCTGTTGTCTTCCTCCCTTGTCTGGAAAAAATATGCAGTGTAGCCAAGTTACCTAATGAGAACCTGTTAGGCAAGCATGAGATTGTGTGCGTGGATTGTGTGTGAGTTTATTCCTGCTAACCAGAACTATGACTTGGAATGAGGCTATCATGCTGCTTACCTGAAGAATTTAGTTGGTAATTGTGCCCATCTCATTTCTCTGTTTTGATTATGGGTACCACTACCAGTTGCTGGAAGTTGCACTGCAGTTTGTAATGTTGAGATCCTGTGTATCACAAACTGAGATAAGGTCACCAAGTTAATTGTCAGGCAGTTCTTGGCAGATTAGTGTTGTATCATTAGGCTATGATTCCAAAAATTGTTGTATGTTTGACTACAGGTTAAGTCAGTGCTTTAAGTACAGAGTTTTTTTTAAATAGAAAAATACCTTTGCATTTTAAAAATGTATTCCTTGTAATGAAATGAGTAGTCCTTTCAGCCTCAGAAGAGGAAGCTGAGTGGAGACCTTACTGCCCTCTACAACTACCTGAAAGGCAGTTTTAGAGAGGTGGGTGGTAGTCTCTTCTCCCAGGTCACAGGTGATAGAAGAGGAAATGGCCTCAAGTTGCACTGGAGTGAGGTTCAGATTGGGTATCAAGAAAAATTTTTATACAGAAAGGGATATTAAGCATTGGAATGGGCTGCCTAGGGGAGGTGTTGAGGGACCATCCCTGGAGGTAATTGAAAGATGGGTATTTTAGTGGTGGGTTGTCGTGGTGGTTTTTTTTGTTTGTTGCTTTTTTTTTTTTTGGTTGTTGTTGGTTTGTTTGTTTGCTTTAATCCATTAGGTTAATGGTTGGATTTAGATGATCTTAAAGGTCCCTTCCAACCTAGACAATTCTGTGATTTTAAGTGATAATCAAAAAGCAATTTTTCTGACCACCTTTTATCTTGAAGGCCTATAGTTAAGCAACTATGTGTTACTTCAAATGAATCAATGCTTTTTAACTTTCTGGTTTCTGAGTATGAGGAATGTGGAGAGGTATTGCTTCAGAAAATTGTAAAAAATATGTTTTAGAAAGTCTGAAGATCTGGAACTTGATACTCCTTAATCTTCGATATACTTGTAATGTATTTTTTGAAAATTAGCCTTTTACCCATTTGAGAAAACAAAATTGGTCTCTGTGAAAATGTTGGTGTCCAGGGATACAGAAGGCCTTCAAAGTGCAGTATTGGTACCTGTCAGAGAGCTCTGTGTCTTCATCTGGTGAATATTATCAAAGGAAATTTATTGGTTTTGGAAATACATATTTCCTTTAATCTTTTTGCAGTAAGAGCTTTTACCCTAGTTTCAGGTTGTCCAGGCTTGTAGTAACTTTATATTAACTTTGCCAGAATGATGCAGATCTATCTTGATTTATATCTGTGGTACAGTTATGGCTAGAAGGGAATTTAATAGGTTGGTACTGAGAAGATACCTGGTAGAAACAACAATGGCCAGGATTTATAGCATATTCAGATCAGAACGGGCTAGTTCTAAGTGTATACAGGAGAAATATATAGAGTCCGTACCAAGATCTTGTTCCTTTAAAGTGTTTATAGTTTAGCGTTTGCTCAATGACGTAATTTTATTTTTCTCCTATGTTTTCTTACCATTAGAAAATAACTTTAATAGAATTTACTTGTTAATTAGCAGTTTCTAATTTTGCTACTGGTAACTCTGAGAGCTTTTTAACAAGTTCTTCAGAAGTCCTAAAAGCTTCAGATTTCTCTTAGAAGATAAATTTTCCTGTTTCTTATACTGCCCTCTAGCGCTGAGCACATCTTGAGAATAATCTTCAAACATCTTTATTCATTATAAAGTGACTTCTGCAGTGACCTTTTAGGAACTGTTAGGGTATCAAAGTCTGCCAAGGCAGGAAATGTCCAGCTTCTCTACATGAAGATCTGTCCTGTTTTGGATGAACATACTCATGTATATATTATGTAGAACAGGCAGAGTTTTGTACAAATGGGACAAGCATCCGTTTGTTCATACACAAAAGCTGCTTATGTTTGCAGCCTGACATCTCCACCAAGCAACAATCAATTGAAAGAAGTTTAAGACACAGCCCAGAAAGTAGAAGGTCTTGCAGTGTTCTGTACCAGTCCTCTGCAGCCTTCTGGGACTGGTGGCTTCCCCCATGTCTCTTCCTTGGGAGAAGCATCTGGATCTCTTACATTTGCAAGTAATCCTGAGCAAAGGGAAGCTGAGTCTTAGATGACTCTGTAGCATAAGCAAGTTGCCTTCTGACTTTTTCAGGAATAGGATTGTCACTGCAATGATTCAGATTCTGTTGCTGCTCTACCTGCGTTACTCGAAAAGCAAAACTGCTGTACTCAGGCTGTCCCATTTGCTGTGTAAGAACTTGAATTGCTGTCATTAGATTGCAGTAAGTACATGTTAGAATCCCTTTTTCAATTGTCTTTTCCGATATATTAACTCATGCCATTATTTCAGATATAAGAAAACTTGATAACTTGAACTTTGCAATTTGAATTCAAAGATCTCATGGATCGTTCTATCAGCAAGCATCTAATATACCCTGATGGTTTTGCGAAGTCTCTGAAAGGAAATGACAAATCAGTATATTGTTGAGAATACCTGACTTTTGGCTCCAGCAGAGGGCCACGAAGATGATTAGAGAGGTGGAACACTTCTCCTATGAAGACAGGCTGAGAGAGCTGGGGCTGTTCAGCCTGGAGAAGAGAAGACTCTGGGGAGACCTTCTAGCAGCCTTCCAGTATCTGAAGGGAGCCTACAGGAGAGCAGGAGAGGGACTCTTTGTCAGAAAGCATAGTGATAGGACAAGGGGTAATGGTTTTAAACTGGAAGAGGGGAGATTTAGAGTGGATATTAGGAAGAAATTCCTTCCTGTGAGGGTGGTGAGGCACAGGAACATGTTGCCCAAATAAGTTGTGGCTGCCCCATCCCTGGAAGTGTTCAAGGCCAGGCTGGATAGGATTTTGAGCAGCGTGGCCTATTGGGAGGTGTCCCTACCCATGGCAGGGTGGTTGAAACTCCACGGTCTTTAAGGTTCCTTCCAACTCTAACCATTCTATGATTCTATGAATGTGTGGCACAATTAACAATCCTTTTATGAGTATGCATTTACTGAATAGATCCCCACAGTCCTGTCTAGTGAACAGTTAATGGGAAAATCTAGGTAACATGAATACAGGGGAGAACGATTGTCTGTATTTAATCACACTGTACAAACAGGAGGTAATATTTTCATTTCAGAGGTTCATTCATCTGGTATAGGATTTATAGCAGGGTCCTGCATGGGATCAGCCTTCCAAGACAGGAATTGTTAGACTGTAGTTATTAAGGATGCTGGTAACATGTTTGCATTAATTATAATAAACTTTGAAAGCAGGATCTTCCTCTCTGTATCTTCCCATGTGACAGAATTTAGATAAAGTTCTCACATTTCTAAAAACTATATCGAGGCTCTGACCCAATGCAAGTCTGGAATTTTCACCTCTTGCAAGTGGGTATAGATAGGCTAACAGATGAAGGACACATGTAGAGGAAAAGGATGAAAGCATCCTTTCTTCCACAGGAAGCTGAAATGCTACTACGTTCAAGAAGGCAAATACGGGTTTTTCAGTGCTGGTAGCCAGAGTCTGAGGTTGTTAGACCTATGAAAAAGTTGGTACTTAAAATCCTGAAACAATTTCCAAAGTACCAGCAGAGACAATCTAACACAAAATTGCATGGTTGTTTCAAGAACCTGAAGGCTGCTCAAGTTGTATGTAAAAGTCAGTTCCTTCTGTTTCTTTACTATGGTACTCTTTCATAAAAGCATTTCACAGGACCATAGAATTTTATTAGTTTATCCTGCATTCACCAAAATCTGGCTGCTGAACATCAAAGAAATCTGAGGTTTATTTTGTCTTTAATGATAGTCTACTTAGATTTGCATCATGAGTGCCCTGTAAGGTAAGGCACAGTTGCTGCATTACCTCTTCATTGCGTGCTCCTTCCTTTTCAGGCTGAGAAATCCAGGTGTCAAGTACTGGAAAGCTCAGAAGAGCACATGATCAAATCCTTTCTGCCTGTATCCTGGCATTGTTTCTAACTCATTTTTCTTTTGTGAGTGACCTGTTATACCTGAGCGTGTTGTTGTTTTGCTCAATTACTGATGCCTTCTGCATGTCTAGCTGACATAGAGATATTTTTGTAGATAGGATATTTTTGCTGACTTCCTCTCTATCCCATCTTGCTACTGGCACTTAGTGAAATCAGCATGTAAGTTTACACTGCAGATTTTATAAAGCACTTCTGATACCATGGAAGGCATTTTCACAATGATAAAGCTTTGATGTGAAACACTGCTGCTTTTGTGAACAGGCCTGCAGTCAAATGAAGGGTAGGACCAAAAAACCAAAAAAAATTAAGAACTGGTAACAACCAACATGTCTGAATCTGTCCTTGCAATTGTTTTTGCAAGCCCTTTCTGCCTTGATCCTTTCTCTTAATTGTAAACCTGTTCACAGTAACCTTTCTTTGGAAGAAAAGTTGAAATCTGAATGAAGCTGAAAAAAAGGATTATTTCCTAATGAGCTTGCAACGTTTTTATGGAGACAGAGCTAATGATGTCATTGTGCTTTTCTGTTAAAGCTGGCTGTTTTTTAAGTCCGGTCATTCTCAGTAGTGTTCTTTTTTGAGGTATGCAATATGCATATAAGTGAGAAATTTTTATTAAACTTACTAGAGTATTATGCAGAACCATATTGGTTTAGTTACCATAGTGTAACTATGTTACCAGAATTTCCCAGTTGCCATTAGGGGTGGGCCTTTCTGCTGTTGTTTTCTATTGTGGATTTTGATCCTTGATTCTTTGCATCAAGGCCTTGTGGTGCTATTGGAAGAAATGGTTCTTATATGGCGAAACTCCAAAGAGAGAAAAACATTACAACAGAGTCGATTTAGCTTCAGTCCTGAACTGGAGAAAAGTTACGCAATGTGCAGCTTAGGTAAATAAATAAGAGAAAAAATAAAAGAGATTAAGAAGTGTATTACTGGCAGCAGTTGATGGTCCAAATTAAGAAACATGGAGAAGGATAAAGCACGTGCAGTCTACTAACTTGTGAAGTACTGAACTCTTTTCAAGGCTGTCTTTATGACCTCTGCAAACCAAGTAGTTGTTAACTGCCTGTATAGGAAGAGAAGACAACTGATTTATTTTAAAGCTTAAAGTCTTCCGTAGATGGATTGTGATACAGTACAGCCATGGCGCCAATTATAGATTTAGATGCTAAATTGCTGTTATATTTTTCCTTATAGATACTTTAGTATCATTGTGCCTTGGGTGCACTGACATTAGATCAAATACAGCAATATTCCTTACCTATTTAATCCTCTAAATGTGACCTCTTAATGTTATTACATGAGTTCACGAACTTATCATTTAAGTTTGTCAGAAATGCAATCACTGATACTTTGTGTTCTCATGGACTTTCTTAAATCTTGACAAGGAAGTATGAATGGGTAGGATCAACACTTGCGTGGTAGGTATACAAGAAATGGATTGATGCAACATAAAATTACACTGGTGAAAAAACTGAAGAAAGGTCATTGCTGAACCTTTGCATAGCCAGTGCATCAGCACTGTTAGAGGTGCAGTTCTTGGCTCTGAAAGAGGGAGATGCATTTGTTGGGTAGAAAATATCCCCATGTAATTAAATAATTACATTATGCAAATGGTAATTAAGTAATTATTTTTTGCCAGGGTACTTGAAGACTGCTACAATTACAGTTGGATACAATAGTCTTCATTTCCTTCCTTTCACAATTTAAGAATGCTGATGTAAATTAAGCGGTTGTCCTGAACTACCCTGGAAATAATTGTGTTTTCATGGTGAGCAGAACAATTTCTGTGCCATTATTAGCTGTTATCACATCACGCTGTAAATATGCTTGGTAGTAATCAAGAAAATCCTTTCCTAAATTCTGTACTGTTTGGACATGCTTTTTTTATCATATTGTTCTTTGAGTACCAGTTGCATGAATTCCCTTATGAAAACTGGCAGAGACAAATGCGTATTGAGAAAGACTAACAAAGTAAGCACAGGTTATAAATAGATAACAAAGGAAGGAAGAGGAAGGAAAGGGATACACTGGTGCGCTACAGCAGTACACAGATCAGTAAAAGGATATGTGTACCTTCTGATGGGACAGGAAATGTGTACCTTCTGTCTTTTCTTGCTACCTCTAAGACATTGTCTAATAATCAGACTAATAAGGGATAGGCATTTTTTTGTAGACCCTCTGCAGAAAGCAGGTATTTAATTTATTGCCAATTAACACAAACATTTCATTACTAACTTGGGTATTAGGAAACAAAGACAATATGGGACACCTCCTGCTCTCCTGAGCTTGGTCTTCTCTTATTTTTTTTTTGTTTCCTCTGCTGTTCTCTTGAACCTTTGTTGCCTCATCCTTGTTTTCTGCCATTTGTTAAATATTTTTTGACTGAAGTAGCCAGTAGTGAGCCTGTTGGGGAAGTGCCTGTGTCTGACACAGGGCAGCACCTGACCTTCTCCCATAGAAGCTACTCCTGCAGTCCCTCTGCAACCCAAATCTTGCTATTTGTTCCCAATACACTGGAAAAGGCTATTGAAACCAGTGCATGTGTGTTTCGTTACAAGGACATTGTTAATGTAAGTTAATTCATGCTTCATTTACTAGGAAGAGATACTTTTATTACTAGGAGAGAATTGGTTTCGTGTCGTGTTACAATCTCAATTTCAGCAGCATCTTCAGATTTGGCAGATCTCTGACTTATTCTATATAATGAGCAATAGAAAGAGGAGAGTGAATTTCTGGCTTGGAGGCTGCAGTCAGTGAGATCAGATGAAACAATAGATTTCATATTAATATTGATTTCATAACCAGTAAACATGATCCAGAAAGCATGAGTTAAAGACACTCAGATGCTTATGGAAAACAACCTGTGAGTTCTTCTGACTCAGGTAAGCAGCGTGTGGCCAACCCCATGCTGGTGCTATGACCAGCCAGGCTACTGGAAGGAGACTTCCTCAGCCGAGTTGTCCAGCTAGCTGACTTCTGTGTGATTTAGCTCTGGTACCAATTGATTTAATGGCAAAGTATTGGTTAATACCGGTCTTCTCTCTGCATACAGTGCTTTTTGGATGATGTGAAAAGTTCATGTAGAGAAGACCCTGTGTTAACATTTGCAGCAATGTGCTGTGGGTTGTAAGCTTTCTTCCCACAGGAAAAATGGAACTGATCTTTCCTTTTAAGTGATAAATGAGCAGATAAATGTGCCTACCTTAGTATTGCTTCAGGCAGTACTAGTTAGTGGACCATCTTTGAGCCTTAGCTTCCCATGATCATTCTGCAATTGTAGAAGCGAGTGGTAGGAACTGACTGTGAGACTTCAGGCCAAGATCTGTTTTCAGAGACTAAGACATCAAATGCACTTTTTGAGTAGTTGAAAGGCAGCTGATGGTCTTGGAACAATTGTTTATACTTCTTGTGAGAGACTGCCTGAATAAAGTCACTTCCCTCAAGAGCTTTCAGCCAAATAAAGGCAAGAAAGACTGTCATCAGAGATGTGTGCTTAATTGCATTGATTGGAATTTTAATTGAAAATTCTTGCTAATGCTTTTTTTCTTGTAGAGCAATGTATTGAAATAACAAGTTTACTTACTATACAAAAAATGGCAGCATTTGGCAAGTGTTTTATTAAAGCCTGTAAACTAAATTCACAGATATCCATTGCTGGAAAAGCTTAGTCCAGTAACCTGGATTACTGAGTGTTTTTTCAATCAGAAAAGAGAAAAAGATTCATAGATCGCTTTAGGAAATACTCTTGCCCACAAAATCATTAGATAAAATTCAATAGATGCCTGTGTGAGTGTGATTCTCTGCATGTTTTTTCTGGGGTGGCTCTTCATCCATGGGAAATTGTCTTTGGAACTGCCCATAGTTGCAAATACATATACACACGCTATTCTTACTGTTAGTCTTATTTTTATTTTGATATCTTCATCCATTGGTGTGCTGTTTGCATATGGGTGGATCCTTAAGTCTTCTGCCATAAGTGTAATAATAAATATAAAAGTTCAAACCTTCAGGGAAAGTATGCTTCATTTAGAGAAATCCCAATTGATGTAACACAATAGGTTGGACAAATATTTGCATATGTTCCTAGATTAGCTTGAAAGTACATGTTCTTGAAGAGTGCTGAGCAACATTTATTTGTGCTGGCGAGGATCAGGAACATACCTGATCTAAATAGCTCATGAAATCCCAATCTCTTATGATGTGAAGGCAGTTTGTGAGATTCTTTGTGTGAATTGGCGTTGTTTTTGTGGAGTTCACATAGTTGTTTAACAACAGATAGAGATGCTTGTTCCTTCACCCATTGCTGTGATTTTTGGACTGGTATTTAAAAACTATTCTGCCTTTCTTAAGTTAGGACCTTCTTTGTTAATTTCCATTGCCAAGTTGGTTCCAGTTCTTCCAAGATGAAAGACATGTTTCAGGACTCGGGCTGGGAGGCAGTACTTTGACAAGTAAAGGAACACTGCGTATTTAGAGAGGTTGGAGTGTAATGTGGGGAAGGAAGTGTCATTAGTTTCCTATCAGTATTGTCAGGGGGAAAAGGATAACATCTTGAACGGATCGAACAACTTAATTTTCTCAATTCATGTTTTTGCATTTTGGGTTCTTTTTAGTAAGAGTTAAAAGAATGTGCTTTGGGGCATTCTTTGCGTGTCACAATTCTAGTGGTATAGACTAGTAGTACATAAAATGTTCTCTTTAGGAGTTTCCATGCAGCTAGATTATGCCAGTGGTGCAGGTCTGCAGGTGGCTGTGTGGGTACTGAGAAGGACTTTGGACACAATGGAAGTTTCTGCCTATTGGACCCATTTGAAGATTTTTCCAGAGATTCACTTTTATCTCCCTAAGTGTCTGTGTATCCAAAACAGTTCTGATTTGTGAGTATAGCTAGCTCTTCAGAAATGAGGGTTTTTATTTAGTTTTCTAATTCTTAATGCTATGAAGGTAGTTAGTAAATAATTAGGAATTCCAGAAAATGAAGACATTTTTTATTTGTGAGTCACTAGTTTATGGTAACAAATTGGGGGTGTCATTTGATCTTTCTTAGTGTACTGTATACAACAAAGAGGCTACAGAGAGAGGGGTTTCTCTGGGTCAGATTGTGTGGTTGCCTGAGCCTGATGGGCTTGTTGGAGGGGTGAGATAGTGCTGTTGGAGAGACCCTTACAAGTCACCTTGGACAGGCTTATTGAACAACTAAATATTGAGAATGAATGATGTGATTTCATTGTACTGAACACTTCTTAAAATAAATTCTGGGTATATAATTTCCCATCTTCTCAATTTGTTACAGCAGCCAGAGGTGTGGCCTTATAAAACAAAAGCATTTTATAATGACATAAATACTACAAAGTGACATTATCCCTGTAACATTATTGCACACACATAAGTATGGACTATAAATTGAAATAGACTGGATTGGTAAACTGGACTATAAAATTATTATGTGACTGAAGCTGGTTTGCTATTTAACATGGTGTGCCAAGCTACGAGTTTTTTCTCTCTGTTGAATCTATATTTTCAAAGAACTTATTTTACACACAAACTTCAGCAGCCATTTTGTGCAATCTCTTCCTTTATCTTTGGTTTTCCCCTTCAAAACTTTAATCTTTTTCTGACAAGATAATTCAGGCTGAAGTTAACTAGTTCATCTTTGTATATAAAACCAAAGTAACATTCTTGTTACCTGATAAGAATCCTTTTGAAATTTAATTCATTTAGATTTATCAGTCCTAGACTTTAGTGTAATTGTGATGAAAGGTAATTGTTTTTAAACTGTATTTCAAATATTAAATTTTGAGCCTTAGGTGCTAATAGCTACACTGTCACAAGAGGTGAAGGACATGTTGTGTGTAGACTTAGAGGCTGCTGTGAGCCAGCAGCATGTGCTGTTCTGTGGTGTTCTCCCTAAAGCTATGCTTTTTAAAGTACCATAGAGCCTGTTGGAATGAAAGTCTAAAATCATTTCTTTTTGTCTTTTGTAGAAGCTCCACCAAAATTGGAAGAAAATCCTGCCGAAGCGTTCACTGACTCATCCCTCTTTGCTCACTGGGGCCAGGAGCTCAGTCCTGAAAACAGGCGTATCGCGCTTAAACAGTTCCAGTATTACGGTTACAACGCTTACCTGAGCGATCGCTTGCCCCTGGACAGGCCCCTGCCTGACCTCAGACCTAACGGGTAAGTGCTGACCTTCCACACCTTTTTGTGGGCTCTGAGTCAGCTCTTCTTTATGGGAAGGTCTTGTGTTGTATGATCACATAGAAGGTAGTTTACATACGATGTTCAGAATGAGTAATTTCTATCAAATGTATGAAGGTTGGAAGTTTCAAATGTTTCCTGAAACCCTGGAGTGCCCAAATTAAGTCCTATTAAAATCCCAGTAAGTGTCCATTAAAAATGTTCCCTGAGATCCTTTGGAGCCTTAATCTCACTCACAATTTACATTAGATAGAAAATGTTTTAGTGCTAAAAGAATAAAGTATTTATGTTACATTTCAGTTTTATCAGAAGATCTGACCAAAATAGAAAAAAAAAATGAACTGCTCTTTTTGAAAGCCCACAACTGTCTGATAAAGATCAGGAAGCAGATGAAACTGTTGAGCTTCAGTGGTGAAGTGCACAATTTAGTCAAGCAGTGTGTACTGGCTGAAAGCCTATGGTGCCTCCTTTACTGGGCTGTTCTCTGCTGGGAATCATGCATGTCAGGCAGGGTAAATATATCCAATGTTATTCCACAGTGGCTTGGTGAGATGGATGGTAGCAAGGGAGTGAACAACCTTCCTTTTAGTGCATTTGAGGCCTGTTCTGGTAGGACCATTTAGAGAGACAGTTAATGCTCAACGTTTTTTTCAGCCTTGGTGATCCTTTGAATAAACAGCAGCTCTGGGGATGGGTAAATGGGTGGAGTGGAAACTACATTTTTTTGCAGCTCACTAAAAAAAAATAAATCTTTAAAATAAACATCAGAGGTACTTACTGAATTGAACCAGTAAGCAAGATGTGAAAGGCTTCTTAGTTCCTTGCCAGTTTCAAAAGTGATCCAGATGTGATCTGATTCACTTACTTTAACCAAATGTTTTAATAACTAAAGCAGTAAGCAATGTATTTTACCCTGTATTAAGTTGTTTGATATTAACAAAAAGATATGAACAGCATTCCAGGCGACAGTTTAGCAATTTTTAATGTTTTAGGCTACATATATCACAGTTTAGAAATGTTTATGTTGTGGATTTGCTGAAATAAAAACTTTAAGGAAATCAACATTCATGTGATTATATCTTTATTTTGGTTAAATCAGTTTAGCATTGTCTATAGTGACAATTTTTTAAATTGTAAACTAATTCAGAGGAAAAATGAATCTTCTATAACTGAAAAGGCATCAATGACAGAAATGTGTCTGTTCTTATATCTCTTTTGAAATTATTCTCCTGACTGATTTTAATATAAATTTTTTATAGCTATGAGTTTTAAAAATTAAAAAGACAGAGAAAATGAATGTTACTGAAGCTGAAAGAAATAAATTAGCATTGGGATTTTAAAGGAAACTCCAGTTTGAAATGAATCATGATCCTAATTTTTGAGAAATTTTCATTCCTTAGTTAACTCTCTACCAGAAACATGTTAGACATTACAATATGTTTATGGATACGTGCATGCAAAATAACTGCTTAATAATGGTAGCTCAGGAAGACTCCCCCCCCCGCCCCAGCTTTTGTCATGATTCAGGAGCAAGTAGGTGATCTGAAACTAAAATGTAGTAATTTCTGATACTGAGGGAAATGAAGAGTGTTGACAGGTAGTATCTACGCTGTTTGCTGTATGTATGGCAGCCTGAGGAATACAGAACTACAGAGTATTCTGCAAATCATGTTGCTAAAAAAAGAATTCCTACCCCTGATATGCGAATACTCATTTGTGTGAGAGCACACATGTGACTATTGTGGGGAAAAAACCCTACACTGCAAGGACATGTTTTCCACTATAATAATAATTTTTTAGGATTTATAACACCTATTTTTAAAGCCAATTGCATTAGTCACTTCCAGAGTCTCTACAGATATATTTAAATTATCCATGGGCAGATACCAAGCTCAAGCAGCATAGCATGAAAGCAAAGAACAGCTTGGTTTGAAGAGAGCACGTAGAAAGGGGGCATGGAGACCAAGTTAATCAACTTTGCTGGACCTAGGTTGCAGTATTCCTGTTCTGACTAGAAATGCATGAAAGTGCAGATGTGACAGAGGTACCACAATAGCTCTGGATGGAGTCAGCCTAAGTCTAACCAAGCTCATTGGCCTGCATTCAGCAGTGGTTCTACAAGAGTCAGTGTGACATGGGAATCCCAGCAAAGGCTTGTGAACAGGTAGCTAAAGGAAAAGAGTTCATATTATGTCTGGACTCAGTTGCAGTCTATGATCTGTATTCATAACCTGTCATATGAAATATAGTAAGTTGGGAAGCAGAAATATATGTGTAACTGAAGTCTAATGTAATTCAGATATGGTTGGCCCCAGTTGAGACTGGGAGAACTAAGTGATCTGCTGGGAGTATGTGGCGTTAGTAGCCCCTTTTATATCATACTGGTGTAACTCAGCTTTCTTTCTCCCTGCAGTGCTCTGTGAATTCACATCAAAATAACTTGGCAGAGGAGCTCTGTATTTCTTTGCAATGTTCTGCAGTGAGAAACACCACTCCACATATGCAATAACCCCATATTATAGCAGAGGATTTTCTAGGGCTGATGTTTTCAATATTTAATACTATGAGAATGAGAAAAGCAGAAATACAGATGACAGTGATCTGGGAGAAAACTAGAAGACAGTTAAAGATTGTTGAACCAAGACATGTGAAGGAGAGGGCAAGTATGGTCTGCAGTGGTGATGGCCACATTTAGTAGCCCATTTTAGAGACCACAACTCATTGAACTCTGGATTCTCTTGAAAAAAATGACCATCCGTCAGATGGAGATGTCCAGCAGACTGTAGTTGGGTCAGGCTATGGCAATTGGCCCTTCACGTTTTAGATACTGCAGAGTGTTTTGTTAACCCTCTGTGCAGGCACGATTCTCGTGTCCTGTGATAAATTGTCCAGCATTTGATTACTTTTCACTGTGAATATTTGTGCTAACACAGGAGAGTCCCCAGTGTAGTCTAAAATAATCTGTTAGAATACAGATTATAATAAATAAATCCCCTGGATATGCCAGCCTCCTGAAGTAATGGTCACATCCTGAAGTAGGCTCTGTTTTGGCAGTGCTTAGTAGCCAGTACAAGCAGTATTGTGCAATATTGCTTATGCTGCCTCTCCCATGGCCTCTATTTATTTTTTGCTGCTGAAATTGGGTGTTCTGCTGTTTATCACCCTTATGTGCATCTGTTAGCCTGTAACGTATCTACATCACAGACTAACAAATAACTACTGGCTCTAATGAGCTTGGAAGCATGGAGGAAGGCAGTGTTGCCCTTACTGTGTGCAAGAGCAGGATAATACTTGTTATAATTCTGTTGTGCTCATTACTTTAAGTAGGGCAGACAGTACCCAAAAAGCTTGTCATGAGTGAAATGTTGAACAAGCTCACACAGAAAGACGTTATTAAAACTTAGGTTGTTTGGGGATCCCAAAGCTGTGTACCAAATCTCCTTTTGAGTGGATGCACTTAGGATTCTACTTTGTTGGCTTGTAAATATTTTGTTGCCTGATCCAGTGTGCCAAATCACATGTGGAAAACAGAGATAACATTCTTCTTTGCTTTTGTGAGGAGAGAGTGAGGGGTAGCGGAAAAAGAGGTGCACAGCAGGATCCCAGCAGAGGAACTATTGTGTAGAAGTTTTGCTCTGCATAGCCTCTGTGATATCAAGGAGCTGACCAGTAGGCATAAAGCCACTTCTTCGTCAGTGTAACTGCGGTCAGCCAAACTTCTTTTGCATTGGTAAAAACTGTTCTTGTATGAAGAAGCAAAGGGTGGAGCAGGAGAAGCAGGATTTAAAGCTCAAATGTCTTTTCTTCTTTGGAGACTGCTAAACGGTATGGTACAGTATTTGGCTGTTTGGCATCTAGACAGGTACAGATGAGATGTCCTGTCACCTGTGCAGAAAGAGGCTTTGGCCATTTTGTGAGTACTTCTTGTTTCAAACAATTCACCAGTCCCAAATTGTATTACTTTGAGGCTCAATTAAGCAATGGACTATGGTAGAAGTCTTGAAGAGCAGCAGAATTAGATCTGTGATAAAGTAGGTGCAAACAGCTGGCAGGATATCCACTGAATGTGAATATATAACTACAAGAGAGAAAAACTAAGCATTCACTGTTTGAGGAGAGTGATACATTTTAGGGCAAAAGCTGCTTATGGTTGTACATCTGTCCAAAATGGCCATCAGTGTTATGGTGGCCCTGGATGTTGTGTGCAGTACCTCAGACTTATATAAATCTGTAGGTTTACCTAATGTAAGAAGAACATAAGATCTCAAATTGTGAGGTTCAGTCTGAGCATTTGCATGTTAGTTCTTCTTCTCCCCAAAAGCCAGCTCCTACAAAATTGTATTTGCTTCCAGATGTGTCAGTGGAACAGTTCCGTTTTGCTGGGCCTATGTTAGTTACGGATATGGCTCCATGTTATTTTCCGAGTGAATTCTGTTTCTGTTCATGAAAGATAGCATAAATATTGCATGTTGTATCTGGTGTTTCAGAGGAATCCTTTAAAAGAGCACAAAAGCCTGGTAATTTACCTATTGTATTGTTTTGGACAGAAGTCCTGAAATTATGGAGCTGTTCAACATTTGTGCTAAATATCTAATGTTTAATTCTGTCATATTTCCTGCTCTCTTTTGCTCATCTCTCTACCTTTGATTCTTCTTTTTTTTTATCTCACTTTTGCCTGCCTTCAAACAGACTCGTAGCAGTGGTGTGTACTGCCTGAGTGGCCACCCTCTGTGATTCTGATCTGTGCTTCAGTTTGCCCTGTCTGAATGTATCTCCTCAAATGGCTGCTCTGGAAATATTTAATACCACTAGTTGTGTTATCAAATCAGCTGCAGTCTCCAAGCTGCTATAATAACCACAGTTGTTAATGATGTACACTTGTTGGTTTTGATCTTCTCTATTGTTTCCTTTAACTGGAAGAAGATACGATGCAGTAATCTGTACTTGTACTCTCTATCCCTCTGTCTCTCCCTCCCTCTCTTTCTCTTTAATTTTCACTCTCAGTCTCATATTAATGTGCCATAACATGTGGATGTTCTGTCACTTGGCATTTTTACACCAAAACATACTCAGGCATAATACCATGAGAGGCTAACAGTTTTTGGCCGAATACCTATAAAGAATTCTTCTCACGTTCATCCAAAGATGAGTTTTATTGAGATCATCAACTCTAGCTTACTGTTCTTAGTGCTTTATCTAGAGGAACACTTGGGTTTAGATACCAAGAAAGAAATGGACCTAAAATAGCTTTTATTAAAAAGAATGGTGAATCAATCTGTTGCAGTTAAATCTATGCCATCAGATGCTTAGGAGACCAAGAACTTATCACTCCTTTGTTACAGTCTTGGAATTTATCTGTGTATTTATCAAGTTCCCTGCCTATTATCTAATAATTCCTTATTACAAATTTTTTGTTTGTTTTTAGGGGTTGGTGCCAGCAGGAAAAAAGTTAACTATGTTCGCTTATAATTATATGGTAACTCTGTATTCAAATTCCTCACACAATTGTATGTATGCCTGCCATCCTTCCCTTGAAAAAGATGATGACCAAACCCAAAGATTTCTAGATTTGCAGCTGAAGTAGTTTTACTTGCTGCTACTTGATTGCAATCCTCAGAGATCAAGGAAAAAGCCCTTTTGTTATGTTGTTTAATGCCAGCCTCGTTAACGTGTTTTGGTTAGCACTTAAAATGCTGATAATAGTGAAAGGAAAAATGAAGAATGATCACAAAATGATATTATAAACAAATAGTTGAGCTGGAATTCTTACAAGACTCAGTCTTTTTAAGAGTTTTGGTGCTGTTTATTTAATTTATGCCAGGATGGAATATTTTTACCTGCTATACATCTTGAATTTTCATTTGCCATTTTGACTGATGACAAAATGTTACCAGATCTTGAAGAAAGTACAATTCTATTGCTGCTTGTGCTTCTGAGAAATTCTTATTCTGTTGGAACTGAAGCTTCCTCCCACGTATGTTCTTAAAACAATACCTTATCCCCAAATGTAACGTGCTTTATTGCATCTTATGTTTTTATAAAAATGTGAAATAGGTGACATGATTTAGTGGTTAAAACAAAAAACATGTTCTGTTGCCATTGTTGGCTGTGATATCCATGTAACTCTTGGTGAAAAGTTTTCAAAAATTGCAGAAAATAATTCTTTTTCATAATTTATATATATATTTGTAGAAGGTCTCGTAGACAAGTTATTAATACAAGAAATCATTATTGCTCTGTAGTGCTTACTGCATAGTTATGCTAAGCTGATTTTAATGTGACTGGCTAAATTTTCTAATCACAATGCTTATATTCTAAAGGAATATAATTTTCTTGTGGACAAATATTTGAAAGAAGATTCATAATGTATGCTCTCCTCCATTTACCGGAGTTGTGCTTGAAATAGAACACCAGGAATTTCTCTAAATTTCTGGTAACCATGACAACTGTTACTTTAGCGTTATTAGCCCAATGTAATTTAGTGGAGTAGGTTGCTAGAGGTAATTTTTTAGCTACGTTGGGATGATGCTCGGCATTGTAATTCTAAATAATATTTAGAATTTATGTTTGAAAATCATGTAGTCACTGAAATATGCTCTATACTTTGTGGATTTCTTTTTCTAGGAAGAGCCTTGCTTTGTGGAGGGGCAGGTTAAGGGTCTTGTCCAAGGCCCCCAGATGAGTCTGAAGCAGAGCTGTCATTGAAACTTGTGCAGTGCTGGTTGCCACGCAACCGTTCAATTCTTAGGGCTTAATGGAGCTAAGATTTTGATCCATACAATTTCCTCCCTTTTTCTCCCTTCAGCTATGTTTTACATACATACGCGTGCACCCTTTCTCTGTAGCTATTTCTTGTTCATTCCTAGAATTATGGAATTTTATTACAATGGTTGGCATAAAGAGGAAGACAGACATAATTGTGAAACTGTACAAGTGCTCTGCATTCTGTGCATGATCTGAAGCGTGTGGGTTTAATTCTGATTTGTTTAAACGAAAAAAAAAAAGTAACTAAGTTTTATTGTCATCATCTGATATGAAAAACAATGTATGCCCCTGATAAGGAAAACCCATGTTTTAAAAGCTCTATGCACGTTAAAAAATAAGCAAATTCAAGCTGGAAGTGAAGATGATAAATGGGTTTGAATGGAAAACAGAAAATATTAACTCAATTTTGGAATGTACCCCTGATGAAAAGAATCCATTTGAAAGGGCTAAAATTGGACACTATGGGAGCCTAATTCTGTTCCCTTGTATCCTGTGTAGTTATCTTTTATCTTTTCATGTATGGCTGTTGCAGATGGAGTGATGCACTTCACTTGAAGAGAGAAGCAGTGATACTTCTATTGATATAAGCCAGGGATTTAGCAAAATTTGATAGTAAACGTGACAGTGGTTTAACAAGATTTGATAGCAAGGCACACTGCTGCATAGAGGACAGATTCAGACAGAACTATACGACCTTCCTCTTGAGTCATGAGGTTCAGAAAGGACCCCTTGATTTCTAAACTTCTCAGAGAGGAGTCTAGGTGCAGCTGGATCCAGTCCTAGACCCAGACTTGGTCAACAGTTTATGTCTAAAGGATAATATATGTGCAATCAATCCTTTGTATCACTTAGCTAAGATTTCAGTTTAGCATGTTTTGTTTGAATGTTTCACTTTATGCATGAATTTATGGCAGGGCATCAGCATTTTGGGGGCTGGTTTTGTCATCAACATTTTTGGCATATTGTTTGTCACTGATTTCTTGCAGAAGTATATTTTATAAATATCTTAACCTTAGCTTAAGTGATGGAGAAGAAAACCCCTAGATTTTAAGGAGGCAACTTTTGTACTATTTCCAAATACTTTACAAAATCACTGTGCTGTTTTTTATTTGATAGATGACATATCTTACAATTTTTCCTAGAGCTTCATTTTTATCTTCTTTTACATTGGTATGGCTGAGGATAATAAATACTACTATTCCTAAAATAGATAGCTAAAAGATAGATGGGCTGTGGCTTGGTTTGCTGGATCATTTTATGTCTCTATACATTTTGGCCACAGGCGAATCACTAAAGTAACAGGCTTTTGTAGGTCTTTGCAGGCTACTACTGAAAATTATTTCAGTATATTTAATCAGTATATTTAAGTTAACTAGTTTGTAGCCTGTTTGAAGCCTGATTTTCAAATTGAGTGAAATTTCAGTTACTGAGTCAGATGGAAAAGTGATAGCTTTATAAAGGTGTGTAGGAGACTAGAATTTTGTTTTCAGTTTCTTATTGTGCCCATGCAAATTTGTTCATCTAACCTGCATAGAAGATGACATCCACAAAGTAATAGTATCCAGATTGTATATGGAATTCTTTTTGTCAATGCAGAATGGCATTCACATGCACACACACTATGCGCCATGGATTGGGTCTGTTCTCCAAGGAGCTGGATCTGTAATGGTCTTAGCACCTTTTGGAAAACTGTAAGGGCTAGTACTTAAAAATTTTGGTATGATCATAAGTACAGGGGCCTCCCAGACACTTTGAGCCTGAAATATACACCTTGGAAACCCTGTTTTCCAATGCCACTTAACCCTTGTGGCACCTGAACTTTGTATTTGCCAGATTCACCTCAGCTTTGACAGCACTGACCCCAAGACAATTTGTGCTTGCTTCAAAATCTCAGTCATCTAGGCAGTGTTTTTAAGCAGCCCTTTAAGAGATTGTTCACCACAGATGACCTTTCTTTAATCAATGTTTTCAGAGATTAAAATACTCACTCTAGGGTACAGGAGGCAGGTGTAGAGAACTATTGTTTCTCTGTAAGAATATTTGGAACCTTATGTGTGTAGATAGAATTGGGATTGTTTAGCCTAGAGAAGAGGAAGCTCTTTTCATCAATGTATATAAATATGTGAAGAGGTGCTGCAAAGAGGATAGAGCCAGGTTCTTTTCGTTGGTGCCCAGCCACAGGACCAGAAGGAATGGGCACAAATTGACACACTTTGTTGCTGTGCTGATCACTGGTACAGATTGCCTGTAAAGGTTGTAGAGTCTCCATCCTTGGAGATACCCAAAAGCTATCTGGATAAGGTCCTGGACAGCCAGCTCTAGGTGACCCTGCTTGAGGAGATGGTAGGACAGGATGACCTCCAGATGTCCATTCCAACTTCAGCCATTCTGTGATTCTGTATTGCTTCCCAATGAAGTGCCTTGAGACTTGATTTGCAGGCTCTGTGAAGGTGGCTTCAGCCAAAGCAGTACTTCTTTAAATGAAAACAATAGATATTAGCTTGCAAAAGAAATAAAAAAGTAATTGCAAAAGTTACTGTGGCACTATAATCTGGAAGGCTGAACATAGCCATAAAGAGTGAAGCCCATGGTTTAAAATGCGTGAACATCCATTGGAATGGGTACTGCAATACAGGTCCTTTCTCTAGGGAGTTTGCCCTAAGCATGAAGCTAGAGACACTTGGTATCACTCCAACATAGTGCATGTTTAATTATTCCACAGAAAGTAGAATACCTCTGAAAAGGGGAACTGAAAATAATCAAATCAAACTGGCAAGTAGTTAGATAGCTCTCTGGGAAGATGAGAGAAGATTGAAGTCATGCTCCTTCTGTCATGGTTGAAGATTTTAACTCCTGAGCTATGGGCTAAAAGAGAAAAACAGCGCTGTCTTGCTCCGGTTGTTTTCTAGAAGAAAAGGAAGCTCCCTCTGCCTCTTGTTATAGTGTTTTAGTTTGAATAAAAAGCACTCAAGTTCCTACCTGTAGGAATCTACCTACGGCTCAAATTAATTCCAAGTGCCCACAGTGCTTCGTAAAGAAAGCTGCTTCTTTCCTGTCTTATGTCTGCTTCTGAGCAGCTGTGTACCTTACAGGTTATGTATCACTCCACTGAAAGGTACAATGTTTAGGTTTTTATTTAGATTTCCTTTGTGGATCTATTGAGAAGTCCTTCTTGAATCAAGAAAAATCTTGATTCCCAGCAAAACTCCCCAAAACCACTAAGAATCATGACTCCACCTGCTTTTGAAGGCCAGGTATAGAAGATGTCCAAGCGTAAGCCTTTTTCTCATTTGCAGAGTAGTGAAATCTAATGGCAAGTCATCTTTAATGAACTGACATTCAGTTTAAAGAAAGGAAAAAAAAAAAAAAAAAAGATGGGGCAGTGGGAGTTCAGTTGATTTTGAATTATACAATTATGCTTCCAGAAGATGTTTTTACGTTTGATCTGCAGTCCAGTGGTACTTGGAAAAAAATAAAACTGACATGCTTCCAACTCTCCTGAAAGCTTCAAAGAAAACTTTTTGGTCTGATGCTTGAAGCTGAAGCTCTCTTACCACGGAAATAGGGAACTACCACACCAGTAGAAATGCAAACTCTTTTTGGAAAGTAAGTGTTGATTTCTTATGCTGCCAAAAGATCAAGCTACAAGTGGGATTCAGTAAATCCAAATACCATTTTAATTGTTTCTCTTGTTTTCTTGCTGCCATGGAACAAAAGCTGTGGGTCTCTTGTGAACAAGTTTCTTATTTGTTTCTGAAAGATGAATGAACCAGCTTATTAAAAAAAAATAGTGTATAGCTTTTAAGACTACAACTGTTGTTACTTTTTCAAGACTGTTTTCCATTTTACATGTCTATATAATTCTGTCACATGGTAACAGAGAGAAAAGTACCTTAAGTGTTAAATAATTTCTTCAATATGGTCTCTATCAACTTCAACGTCTTTTGATCAACTTGTCCCATCCCTGGAAGTGTTCAAGACCAGGCGGGTGGGGACTTTGAGCAACCTGGTCTAGTGGGAGGTGTCCCTGCCCACAGCAGGGGGGTTGGAACTCAATGATCCTTAAGGTCCTTTCCAACTGTAACCATTCTATGATTCAGGCTAATGACTGAATTGAGAAAATTGGTTGACCACCCTAATTTTGAATATTAAGTGTATCTTAGTAGTTTCGCCTTCATGTGTTCTGCACACTGACTCTTTTCAGAAGCTTTAAAATCATGCCTGCAAATTCATCATCTTGATTCAATTCAGTTTTTGTACAGCATCCCGCGTGTAAAGAGGAATGCTTTTGCTATATTTCTCTGTATGTGTTGACTGTATAAAGTACAAAATAATAAAAGAAAAAATAAATGTTATACTTTCTCTTTGAACTGAAGAACAATTAAGAACAAATTAAAGAGTCACGTTCAAGAATGATTTAAAAACTCTGAATCCATCCAGCTTTCTGTGTGCTAAATACCAACTATTAGTAATGCTTTCCACATCTTTAAAGAGTTCCTGTAGTAAATCTAGGCATCTGGAGAGAAGATCACCACTTCAGTGTTTTCAGGAGGCAGAGAAGAACATTTGCATCAATCATTTTCATCTACACAGCCTATCTAGAAATGATGCCTGGGTCAGCCTGTGGCCTAATTTCATCCTAGTAAATAGTTGCAAATCGGAGAAAAAGGTGGAATTAACTGTTGTTCCGAAACATTGCATTAATATACTAAAAGTTTCCAAGAAAAATAATTAACGTGTAGCTCTATTTAAAAAAAGCAAATGTTTTGCTGACAGTTTGAAAGCTGGAAATTGGTAAAAGGGCTTTCTGTTCTTAAAATTACTAATTTTTAATCCTTTTTTAAATGAAGAAGGGAAGAAAATGATAAAACATTAAGGAACTTCAAAGTAGTGGGCAATACTTCCACACTGCTGTTTAAATAAATAAATTGCAATGTGGCTAAAATACATGTTTGATTGTTGTTTGTTTTGTTTTTTTTTTTTAAAGGCACAGGAAAATCCATCAGGTTCTAAGAGTATTCCTCATTCTGATTAAACCTGTTGACTGAGCTTACGGAGAAGTTTTCCCTTGTTTTACTTGTTTTTCTGACTACGCTCTCTGTCTTAGCTTTTGTAGCAGGGTGTTCTTTGGGGCTGGATCTTTTACTGTGTTATTACTAAGTTGAGAAAGAAGGCTCCGATTTTCATTGGGATAGGTGGTAGATTCTGTAGCAAAAATAATTAATGTTTTTTAAATGCTTTTTAAGTTAAGGGACTAATTCTGTATATTCCTGTCACAGCTGTCCAGAAAGACATTGTGAACAATTGCTGTTGGAAGCTGCATTTAAACAAGAGTTTATATTTGGTTTGCAAACTAATTTTCAGTGTTTGAGGCCTTGGGTGGAAAAGTGAGCTCACTCAGGGCATTGGTTGCACAGGCAGAGTCAGGACATTGTTTTCAGGGATTCCTTTTCTAGATAGTAATTCATCTGCTTCTTGCTTATATGTGCTCTGAACAGGTATGAGACCCTTTTGATCCATGCCTATAAAAGCTCTCTTATGATTTCTGTGGCTGGGAATAGATTTTTCTGAAACAGTTAGTGTGACTTTAAGCAGTTTTACATCTCTTTTTTTTTCTTCTTCAACCTTTTTCTTCAGGTGCAGAAACCTTACATTTCCTGACAGGCTTCCTGAGGTCAGCATTGTATTCATATTTGTTAATGAAGCTCTTTCGGTGATTCTGCGCTCCATTCATTCAGCCATTGACCGGACACCTGCTCACCTGCTCAAAGAGATTATTTTAGTTGATGATAACAGTAATAATGGTAAGATTCTTTTTTTTTTTTCTTGAGGATGGATCATACACGAGAGAGTCCTTGAATACTGACAACTGCTCATCCCAGTGGCATTTCAAATGTTCTCAGTGTTATTTTCTCTGTTCTTCATCCCACAGCCTTGTTGGCATGTCTTCAAATACACGCAAATGGGGTATGTTAAAAAGAGTATGTACAAAGATAGGATGCTGTTTCTATATGCTTAAGGTGTCTGGTAAGCAGAATTTTGGGGTAACAATAGATTAGAGATGTAAGATGTTTTACTGTGGTGCTTTAAAGTACTTTCAAGATTATGTACATTTTGTACTCTTTCTGTTTCAGTTCTATGGTTGCATGTGTGTACTCACTTTCTCTTTTACATGAAAACATCTTTCTGTACTTCTTAGACATCTCCTTTAGATTTCCAGTTCTCCTTCCCTTCCTTCCCCTTCCCTTCCATCCCCTCTCCCCATTGGCAGCGCTTACCTTGCTGCTTTTCTACTGTATGTACTCAGATTTTGCTCTCCGTGATCTGAAGGACTGGACTTGACCATGTCTGATGGCTCAGTGCTTGCTCTGGGTGTTTGTCACTGAGGCCATGCTGGGTCATTATTTACAAGTTTTATTTTCTGGCAACTTTAGCGATGAAATTTTAATAAGCACAGGATTCTGAACTGGAAGAAAAATGTTGCTTAGCTGCTGGTTTAATTCTCAACTCCTAAAATACAGGGCAAATCTGAATTTATCCTGTTGAAGGAAAGAAAACACTGAAGAAAGGGCTTCTCTTATCCTTGCCATTAATACAGCTGTTACGTGATCCCTGTAGCTAGATCCTGTGACTCATTTTGGATCATAAATGTGCCTCAGATTTGTACAGAAAAGAAACTTCTTGGTAAACAAGTAAGTAAGTTCCCCACCCTGGAGTATGCACTTCATCATCTCGTCTTCTGCTGACTATCAGTGCAGGAAAAAGTAAAATCCTAACTCCTTATAGTACATGTAAACCCCAACAACTTGATGTAGGCTTATGTCAACTCTAATCACAGTGCCAGTGAAACATACTATGTTTAGAGTTACCTAGGGTTGACCAAGGCTTTTTTTGAACACCTACTCATGGAACAGTGAGGTTAAATTGGTATGCAGGATTTACGAGTTGATATCCCTAGTTTATGGCACAATTTGAGATGTAGCAATGAGATAAAATAAATGAAAAACCACACGAAACAGTAAACTGCGAGCAAAATAAAAAAACAACCGAACAGCCAAAACCCAAAACAAAATAACCAAACCAAACCCAAGATATGTGTATGCACAGAGATATATATGTGATTCAAAAACATCTTGTGAACTGAGGTAGACTTGATTGCTTCAGCATGTAGTTCAGTCATTTGACATGGTTTTACTGATGCACTCTTACTGGCTTTAATTTTTGCCTTCTCCCTCATGCAATACATGGCAGTTTGATAAAAAAAAAAAAGGAATTACAATTTTGACTGGTGTACTTGGACTCTGGGATGTGTTTGTAGAAATTAATTCCTGGATCTTTTAGACAGGTACAGTTAATGTGATGCCAGGAGCTCAATGAATCTCAATGACTTTATAATTTATTTATCTTATTATTTATCTTATTTATTTATCTTATTATTATTGTGTTAATTTATTTATCTTATTAGAAAATATTTCTTTACTGAAAGGGTTGTCAGGTATTGGAATGGGCTGCCCAGGGAGGTAGTTGAGGCACCATCCCTGGAGGTATTCAA